>OY751536.1:11712676-12207686 GCA_963570955.1 Caenorhabditis afra | reverse complement strand
GCCTAAGCCTAAGCCTAAGCCTAAGCCTAAGCCTAAGCCTAAGCCTAAGCCTAAGCCTAAGCCTAAGCCTAAGCCTAAGCCTAAGCCTAAGCCTAAGCCTAAGCCTAAGCCTAAGCCTAAGCCTAAGCCTAAGCCTAAGCCTAAGCCTAAGCCTAAGCCTAAGCCTAAGCCTAAGCCTAAGCCTAAGCCTAAGCCTAAGCCTAAGCCTAAGCCTAAGCCTAAGCCTAAGCCTAAGCCTAAGCCTAAGCCTAAGCCTAAGCCTAAGCCTAAGCCTAAGCCTAAGCCTAAGCCTAAGCCTAAGCCTAAGCCTAAGCCTAAGCCTAAGCCTAAGCCTAAGCCTAAGCCTAAGCCTAAGCCTAAGCCTAAGCCTAAGCCTAAGCCTAAGCCTAAGCCTAAGCCTAAGCCTAAGCCTAAGCCTAAGCCTAAGCCTAAGCCTAAGCCTAAGCCTAAGCCTAAGCCTAAGCCTAAGCCTAAGCCTAAGCCTAAGCCTAAGCCTAAGCCTAAGCCTAAGCCTAAGCCTAAGCCTAAGCCTAAGCCTAAGCCTAAGCCTAAGCCTAAGCCTAAGCCTAAGCCTAAGCCTAAGCCTAAGCCTAAGCCTAAGCCTAAGCCTAAGCCTAAGCCTAAGCCTAAGCCTAAGCCTAAGCCTAAGCCTAAGCCTAAGCCTAAGCCTAAGCCTAAGCCTAAGCCTAAGCCTAAGCCTAAGCCTAAGCCTAAGCCTAAGCCTAAGCCTAAGCCTAAGCCTAAGCCTAAGCCTAAGCCTAAGCCTAAGCCTAAGCCTAAGCCTAAGCCTAAGCCTAAGCCTAAGCCTAAGCCTAAGCCTAAGCCTAAGCCTAAGCCTAAGCCTAAGCCTAAGCCTAAGCCTAAGCCTAAGCCTAAGCCTAAGCCTAAGCCTAAGCCTAAGCCTAAGCCTAAGCCTAAGCCTAAGCCTAAGCCTAAGCCTAAGCCTAAGCCTAAGCCTAAGCCTAAGCCTAAGCCTAAGCCTAAGCCTAAGCCTAAGCCTAAGCCTAAGCCTAAGCCTAAGCCTAAGCCTAAGCCTAAGCCTAAGCCTAAGCCTAAGCCTAAGCCTAAGCCTAAGCCTAAGCCTAAGCCTAAGCCTAAGCCTAAGCCTAAGCCTAAGCCTAAGCCTAAGCCTAAGCCTAAGCCTAAGCCTAAGCCTAAGCCTAAGCCTAAGCCTAAGCCTAAGCCTAAGCCTAAGCCTAAGCCTAAGCCTAAGCCTAAGCCTAAGCCTAAGCCTAAGCCTAAGCCTAAGCCTAAGCCTAAGCCTAAGCCTAAGCCTAAGCCTAAGCCTAAGCCTAAGCCTAAGCCTAAGCCTAAGCCTAAGCCTAAGCCTAAGCCTAAGCCTAAGCCTAAGCCTAAGCCTAAGCCTAAGCCTAAGCCTAAGCCTAAGCCTAAGCCTAAGCCTAAGCCTAAGCCTAAGCCTAAGCCTAAGCCTAAGCCTAAGCCTAAGCCTAAGCCTAAGCCTAAGCCTAAGCCTAAGCCTAAGCCTAAGCCTAAGCCTAAGCCTAAGCCTAAGCCTAAGCCTAAGCCTAAGCCTAAGCCTAAGCCTAAGCCTAAGCCTAAGCCTAAGCCTAAGCCTAAGCCTAAGCCTAAGCCTAAGCCTAAGCCTAAGCCTAAGCCTAAGCCTAAGCCTAAGCCTAAGCCTAAGCCTAAGCCTAAGCCTAAGCCTAAGCCTAAGCCTAAGCCTAAGCCTAAGCCTAAGCCTAAGCCTAAGCCTAAGCCTAAGCCTAAGCCTAAGCCTAAGCCTAAGCCTAAGCCTAAGCCTAAAAGCCTAAGCCTAAGCCTAAGCCTAAGCCTAAGCCTAAGCCTAAGCCTAAGCCTAAGCCTAAGCCTAAGCCTAAGCCTAAGCCTAAGCCTAAGCCTAAGCCTAAGCCTAAGCCTAAGCCTAAGCCTAAGCCTAAGCCTAAGCCTAAGCCTAAGCCTAAGCCTAAGCCTAAGCCTAAGCCTAAGCCTAAGCCTAAGCCTAAGCCTAAGCCTAAGCCTAAGCCTAAGCCTAAGCCTAAGCCTAAGCCTAAGCCTAAGCCTAAGCCTAAGCCTAAGCCTAAGCCTAAGCCTAAGCCTAAGCCTAAGCCTAAGCCTAAGCCTAAGCCTAAGCCTAAGCCTAAGCCTAAGCCTAAGCCTAAGCCTAAGCCTAAGCCTAAGCCTAAGCCTAAGCCTAAGCCTAAGCCTAAGCCTAAGCCTAAGCCTAAGCCTAAGCCTAAGCCTAAGCCTAAGCCTAAGCCTAAGCCTAAGCCTAAGCCTAAGCCTAAGCCTAAGCCTAAGCCTAAGCCTAAGCCTAAGCCTAAGCCTAAGCCTAAGCCTAAGCCTAAGCCTAAGCCTAAGCCTAAGCCTAAGCCTAAGCCTAAGCCTAAGCCTAAGCCTAAGCCTAAGCCTAAGCCTAAGCCTAAGCCTAAGCCTAAGCCTAAGCCTAAGCCTAAGCCTAAGCCTAAGCCTAAGCCTAAGCCTAAGCCTAAGCCTAAGCCTAAGCCTAAGCCTAAGCCTAAGCCTAAGCCTAAGCCTAAGCCTAAGCCTAAGCCTAAGCCTAAGCCTAAGCCTAAGCCTAAGCCTAAGCCTAAGCCTAAGCCTAAGCCTAAGCCTAAGCCTAAGCCTAAGCCTAAGCCTAAGCCTAAGCCTAAGCCTAAGCCTAAGCCTAAGCCTAAGCCTAAGCCTAAGCCTAAGCCTAAGCCTAAGCCTAAGCCTAAGCCTAAGCCTAAGCCTAAGCCTAAGCCTAAGCCTAAGCCTAAGCCTAAGCCTAAGCCTAAGCCTAAGCCTAAGCCTAAGCCTAAGCCTAAGCCTAAGCCTAAGCCTAAGCCTAAGCCTAAGCCTAAGCCTAAGCCTAAGCCTAAGCCTAAGCCTAAGCCTAAGCCTAAGCCTAAGCCTAAGCCTAAGCCTAAGCCTAAGCCTAAGCCTAAGCCTAAGCCTAAGCCTAAGCCTAAGCCTAAGCCTAAGCCTAAGCCTAAGCCTAAGCCTAAGCCTAAGCCTAAGCCTAAGCCTAAGCCTAAGCCTAAGCCTAAGCCTAAGCCTAAGCCTAAGCCTAAGCCTAAGCCTAAGCCTAAGCCTAAGCCTAAGCCTAAGCCTAAGCCTAAGCCTAAGCCTAAGCCTAAGCCTAAGCCTAAGCCTAAGCCTAAGCCTAAGCCTAAGCCTAAGCCTAAGCCTAAGCCTAAGCCTAAGCCTAAGCCTAAGCCTAAGCCTAAGCCTAAGCCTAAGCCTAAGCCTAAGCCTAAGCCTAAGCCTAAGCCTAAGCCTAAGCCTAAGCCTAAGCCTAAGCCTAAGCCTAAGCCTAAGCCTAAGCCTAAGCCTAAGCCTAAGCCTAAGCCTAAGCCTAAGCCTAAGCCTAAGCCTAAGCCTAAGCCTAAGCCTAAGCCTAAGCCTAAGCCTAAGCCTAAGCCTAAGCCTAAGCCTAAGCCTAAGCCTAAGCCTAAGCCTAAGCCTAAGCCTAAGCCTAAGCCTAAGCCTAAGCCTAAGCCTAAGCCTAAGCCTAAGCCTAAGCCTAAGCCTAAGCCTAAGCCTAAGCCTAAGCCTAAGCCTAAGCCTAAGCCTAAGCCTAAGCCTAAGCCTAAGCCTAAGCCTAAGCCTAAGCCTAAGCCTAAGCCTAAGCCTAAGCCTAAGCCTAAGCCTAAGCCTAAGCCTAAGCCTAAGCCTAAGCCTAAGCCTAAGCCTAAGCCTAAGCCTAAGCCTAAGCCTAAGCCTAAGCCTAAGCCTAAGCCTAAGCCTAAGCCTAAGCCTAAGCCTAAGCCTAAGCCTAAGCCTAAGCCTAAGCCTAAGCCTAAGCCTAAGCCTAAGCCTAAGCCTAAGCCTAAGCCTAAGCCTAAGCCTAAGCCTAAGCCTAAGCCTAAGCCTAAGCCTAAGCCTAAGCCTAAGCCTAAGCCTAAGCCTAAGCCTAAGCCTAAGCCTAAGCCTAAGCCTAAGCCTAAGCCTAAGCCTAAGCCTAAGCCTAAGCCTAAGCCTAAGCCTAAGCCTAAGCCTAAGCCTAAGCCTAAGCCTAAGCCTAAGCCTAAGCCTAAGCCTAAGCCTAAGCCTAAGCCTAAGCCTAAGCCTAAGCCTAAGCCTAAGCCTAAGCCTAAGCCTAAGCCTAAGCCTAAGCCTAAGCCTAAGCCTAAGCCTAAGCCTAAGCCTAAGCCTAAGCCTAAGCCTAAGCCTAAGCCTAAGCCTAAGCCTAAGCCTAAGCCTAAGCCTAAGCCTAAGCCTAAGCCTAAGCCTAAGCCTAAGCCTAAGCCTAAGCCTAAGCCTAAGCCTAAGCCTAAGCCTAAGCCTAAGCCTAAGCCTAAGCCTAAGCCTAAGCCTAAGCCTAAGCCTAAGCCTAAGCCTAAGCCTAAGCCTAAGCCTAAGCCTAAGCCTAAGCCTAAGCCTAAGCCTAAGCCTAAGCCTAAGCCTAAGCCTAAGCCTAAGCCTAAGCCTAAGCCTAAGCCTAAGCCTAAGCCTAAGCCTAAGCCTAAGCCTAAGCCTAAGCCTAAGCCTAAGCCTAAGCCTAAGCCTAAGCCTAAGCCTAAGCCTAAGCCTAAGCCTAAGCCTAAGCCTAAGCCTAAGCCTAAGCCTAAGCCTAAGCCTAAGCCTAAGCCTAAGCCTAAGCCTAAGCCTAAGCCTAAGCCTAAGCCTAAGCCTAAGCCTAAGCCTAAGCCTAAGCCTAAGCCTAAGCCTAAGCCTAAGCCTAAGCCTAAGCCTAAGCCTAAGCCTAAGCCTAAGCCTAAGCCTAAGCCTAAGCCTAAGCCTAAGCCTAAGCCTAAGCCTAAGCCTAAGCCTAAGCCTAAGCCTAAGCCTAAGCCTAAGCCTAAGCCTAAGCCTAAGCCTAAGCCTAAGCCTAAGCCTAAGCCTAAGCCTAAGCCTAAGCCTAAGCCTAAGCCTAAGCCTAAGCCTAAGCCTAAGCCTAAGCCTAAGCCTAAGCCTAAGCCTAAGCCTAAGCCTAAGCCTAAGCCTAAGCCTAAGCCTAAGCCTAAGCCTAAGCCTAAGCCTAAGCCTAAGCCTAAGCCTAAGCCTAAGCCTAAGCCTAAGCCTAAGCCTAAGCCTAAGCCTAAGCCTAAGCCTAAGCCTAAGCCTAAGCCTAAGCCTAAGCCTAAGCCTAAGCCTAAGCCTAAGCCTAAGCCTAAGCCTAAGCCTAAGCCTAAGCCTAAGCCTAAGCCTAAGCCTAAGCCTAAGCCTAAGCCTAAGCCTAAGCCTAAGCCTAAGCCTAAGCCTAAGCCTAAGCCTAAGCCTAAGCCTAAGCCTAAGCCTAAGCCTAAGCCTAAGCCTAAGCCTAAGCCTAAGCCTAAGCCTAAGCCTAAGCCTAAGCCTAAGCCTAAGCCTAAGCCTAAGCCTAAGCCTAAGCCTAAGCCTAAGCCTAAGCCTAAGCCTAAGCCTAAGCCTAAGCCTAAGCCTAAGCCTAAGCCTAAGCCTAAGCCTAAGCCTAAGCCTAAGCCTAAGCCTAAGCCTAAGCCTAAGCCTAAGCCTAAGCCTAAGCCTAAGCCTAAGCCTAAGCCTAAGCCTAAGCCTAAGCCTAAGCCTAAGCCTAAGCCTAAGCCTAAGCCTAAGCCTAAGCCTAAGCCTAAGCCTAAGCCTAAGCCTAAGCCTAAGCCTAAGCCTAAGCCTAAGCCTAAGCCTAAGCCTAAGCCTAAGCCTAAGCCTAAGCCTAAGCCTAAGCCTAAGCCTAAGCCTAAGCCTAAGCCTAAGCCTAAGCCTAAGCCTAAGCCTAAGCCTAAGCCTAAGCCTAAGCCTAAGCCTAAGCCTAAGCCTAAGCCTAAGCCTAAGCCTAAGCCTAAGCCTAAGCCTAAGCCTAAGCCTAAGCCTAAGCCTAAGCCTAAGCCTAAGCCTAAGCCTAAGCCTAAGCCTAAGCCTAAGCCTAAGCCTAAGCCTAAGCCTAAGCCTAAGCCTAAGCCTAAGCCTAAGCCTAAGCCTAAGCCTAAGCCTAAGCCTAAGCCTAAGCCTAAGCCTAAGCCTAAGCCTAAGCCTAAGCCTAAGCCTAAGCCTAAGCCTAAGCCTAAGCCTAAGCCTAAGCCTAAGCCTAAGCCTAAGCCTAAGCCTAAGCCTAAGCCTAAGCCTAAGCCTAAGCCTAAGCCTAAGCCTAAGCCTAAGCCTAAGCCTAAGCCTAAGCCTAAGCCTAAGCCTAAGCCTAAGCCTAAGCCTAAGCCTAAGCCTAAGCCTAAGCCTAAGCCTAAGCCTAAGCCTAAGCCTAAGCCTAAGCCTAAGCCTAAGCCTAAGCCTAAGCCTAAGCCTAAGCCTAAGCCTAAGCCTAAGCCTAAGCCTAAGCCTAAGCCTAAGCCTAAGCCTAAGCCTAAGCCTAAGCCTAAGCCTAAGCCTAAGCCTAAGCCTAAGCCTAAGCCTAAGCCTAAGCCTAAGCCTAAGCCTAAGCCTAAGCCTAAGCCTAAGCCTAAGCCTAAGCCTAAGCCTAAGCCTAAGCCTAAGCCTAAGCCTAAGCCTAAGCCTAAGCCTAAGCCTAAGCCTAAGCCTAAGCCTAAGCCTAAGCCTAAGCCTAAGCCTAAGCCTAAGCCTAAGCCTAAGCCTAAGCCTAAGCCTAAGCCTAAGCCTAAGCCTAAGCCTAAGCCTAAGCCTAAGCCTAAGCCTAAGCCTAAGCCTAAGCCTAAGCCTAAGCCTAAGCCTAAGCCTAAGCCTAAGCCTAAGCCTAAGCCTAAGCCTAAGCCTAAGCCTAAGCCTAAGCCTAAGCCTAAGCCTAAGCCTAAGCCTAAGCCTAAGCCTAAGCCTAAGCCTAAGCCTAAGCCTAAGCCTAAGCCTAAGCCTAAGCCTAAGCCTAAGCCTAAGCCTAAGCCTAAGCCTAAGCCTAAGCCTAAGCCTAAGCCTAAGCCTAAGCCTAAGCCTAAGCCTAAGCCTAAGCCTAAGCCTAAGCCTAAGCCTAAGCCTAAGCCTAAGCCTAAGCCTAAGCCTAAGCCTAAGCCTAAGCCTAAGCCTAAGCCTAAGCCTAAGCCTAAGCCTAAGCCTAAGCCTAAGCCTAAGCCTAAGCCTAAGCCTAAGCCTAAGCCTAAGCCTAAGCCTAAGCCTAAGCCTAAGCCTAAGCCTAAGCCTAAGCCTAAGCCTAAGCCTAAGCCTAAGCCTAAGCCTAAGCCTAAGCCTAAGCCTAAGCCTAAGCCTAAGCCTAAGCCTAAGCCTAAGCCTAAGCCTAAGCCTAAGCCTAAGCCTAAGCCTAAGCCTAAGCCTAAGCCTAAGCCTAAGCCTAAGCCTAAGCCTAAGCCTAAGCCTAAGCCTAAGCCTAAGCCTAAGCCTAAGCCTAAGCCTAAGCCTAAGCCTAAGCCTAAGCCTAAGCCTAAGCCTAAGCCTAAGCCTAAGCCTAAGCCTAAGCCTAAGCCTAAGCCTAAGCCTAAGCCTAAGCCTAAGCCTAAGCCTAAGCCTAAGCCTAAGCCTAAGCCTAAGCCTAAGCCTAAGCCTAAGCCTAAGCCTAAGCCTAAGCCTAAGCCTAAGCCTAAGCCTAAGCCTAAGCCTAAGCCTAAGCCTAAGCCTAAGCCTAAGCCTAAGCCTAAGCCTAAGCCTAAGCCTAAGCCTAAGCCTAAGCCTAAGCCTAAGCCTAAGCCTAAGCCTAAGCCTAAGCCTAAGCCTAAGCCTAAGCCTAAGCCTAAGCCTAAGCCTAAGCCTAAGCCTAAGCCTAAGCCTAAGCCTAAGCCTAAGCCTAAGCCTAAGCCTAAGCCTAAGCCTAAGCCTAAGCCTAAGCCTAAGCCTAAGCCTAAGCCTAAGCCTAAGCCTAAGCCTAAGCCTAAGCCTAAGCCTAAGCCTAAGCCTAAGCCTAAGCCTAAGCCTAAGCCTAAGCCTAAGCCTAAGCCTAAGCCTAAGCCTAAGCCTAAGCCTAAGCCTAAGCCTAAGCCTAAGCCTAAGCCTAAGCCTAAGCCTAAGCCTAAGCCTAAGCCTAAGCCTAAGCCTAAGCCTAAGCCTAAGCCTAAGCCTAAGCCTAAGCCTAAGCCTAAGCCTAAGCCTAAGCCTAAGCCTAAGCCTAAGCCTAAGCCTAAGCCTAAGCCTAAGCCTAAGCCTAAGCCTAAGCCTAAGCCTAAGCCTAAGCCTAAGCCTAAGCCTAAGCCTAAGCCTAAGCCTAAGCCTAAGCCTAAGCCTAAGCCTAAGCCTAAGCCTAAGCCTAAGCCTAAGCCTAAGCCTAAGCCTAAGCCTAAGCCTAAGCCTAAGCCTAAGCCTAAGCCTAAGCCTAAGCCTAAGCCTAAGCCTAAGCCTAAGCCTAAGCCTAAGCCTAAGCCTAAGCCTAAGCCTAAGCCTAAGCCTAAGCCTAAGCCTAAGCCTAAGCCTAAGCCTAAGCCTAAGCCTAAGCCTAAGCCTAAGCCTAAGCCTAAGCCTAAGCCTAAGCCTAAGCCTAAGCCTAAGCCTAAGCCTAAGCCTAAGCCTAAGCCTAAGCCTAAGCCTAAGCCTAAGCCTAAGCCTAAGCCTAAGCCTAAGCCTAAGCCTAAGCCTAAGCCTAAGCCTAAGCCTAAGCCTAAGCCTAAGCCTAAGCCTAAGCCTAAGCCTAAGCCTAAGCCTAAGCCTAAGCCTAAGCCTAAGCCTAAGCCTAAGCCTAAGCCTAAGCCTAAGCCTAAGCCTAAGCCTAAGCCTAAGCCTAAGCCTAAGCCTAAGCCTAAGCCTAAGCCTAAGCCTAAGCCTAAGCCTAAGCCTAAGCCTAAGCCTAAGCCTAAGCCTAAGCCTAAGCCTAAGCCTAAGCCTAAGCCTAAGCCTAAGCCTAAGCCTAAGCCTAAGCCTAAGCCTAAGCCTAAGCCTAAGCCTAAGCCTAAGCCTAAGCCTAAGCCTAAGCCTAAGCCTAAGCCTAAGCCTAAGCCTAAGCCTAAGCCTAAGCCTAAGCCTAAGCCTAAGCCTAAGCCTAAGCCTAAGCCTAAGCCTAAGCCTAAGCCTAAGCCTAAGCCTAAGCCTAAGCCTAAGCCTAAGCCTAAGCCTAAGCCTAAGCCTAAGCCTAAGCCTAAGCCTAAGCCTAAGCCTAAGCCTAAGCCTAAGCCTAAGCCTAAGCCTAAGCCTAAGCCTAAGCCTAAGCCTAAGCCTAAGCCTAAGCCTAAGCCTAAGCCTAAGCCTAAGCCTAAGCCTAAGCCTAAGCCTAAGCCTAAGCCTAAGCCTAAGCCTAAGCCTAAGCCTAAGCCTAAGCCTAAGCCTAAGCCTAAGCCTAAGCCTAAGCCTAAGCCTAAGCCTAAGCCTAAGCCTAAGCCTAAGCCTAAGCCTAAGCCTAAGCCTAAGCCTAAGCCTAAGCCTAAGCCTAAGCCTAAGCCTAAGCCTAAGCCTAAGCCTAAGCCTAAGCCTAAGCCTAAGCCTAAGCCTAAGCCTAAGCCTAAGCCTAAGCCTAAGCCTAAGCCTAAGCCTAAGCCTAAGCCTAAGCCTAAGCCTAAGCCTAAGCCTAAGCCTAAGCCTAAGCCTAAGCCTAAGCCTAAGCCTAAGCCTAAGCCTAAGCCTAAGCCTAAGCCTAAGCCTAAGCCTAAGCCTAAGCCTAAGCCTAAGCCTAAGCCTAAGCCTAAGCCTAAGCCTAAGCCTAAGCCTAAGCCTAAGCGCCTAAGCCTAAGCCTAAGCCTAAGCCTAAGCCTAAGCCTAAGCCTAAGCCTAAGCCTAAGCCTAAGCCTAAGCCTAAGCCTAAGCCTAAGCCTAAGCCTAAGCCTAAGCCTAAGCCTAAGCCTAAGCCTAAGCCTAAGCCTAAGCCTAAGCCTAAGCCTAAGCCTAAGCCTAAGCCTAAGCCTAAGCCTAAGCCTAAGCCTAAGCCTAAGCCTAAGCCTAAGCCTAAGCCTAAGCCTAAGCCTAAGCCTAAGCCTAAGCCTAAGCCTAAGCCTAAGCCTAAGCCTAAGCCTAAGCCTAAGCCTAAGCCTAAGCCTAAGCCTAAGCCTAAGCCTAAGCCTAAGCCTAAGCCTAAGCCTAAGCCTAAGCCTAAGCCTAAGCCTAAGCCTAAGCCTAAGCCTAAGCCTAAGCCTAAGCCTAAGCCTAAGCCTAAGCCTAAGCCTAAGCCTAAGCCTAAGCCTAAGCCTAAGCCTAAGCCTAAGCCTAAGCCTAAGCCTAAGCCTAAGCCTAAGCCTAAGCCTAAGCCTAAGCCTAAGCCTAAGCCTAAGCCTAAGCCTAAGCCTAAGCCTAAGCCTAAGCCTAAGCCTAAGCCTAAGCCTAAGCCTAAGCCTAAGCCTAAGCCTAAGCCTAAGCCTAAGCCTAAGCCTAAGCCTAAGCCTAAGCCTAAGCCTAAGCCTAAGCCTAAGCCTAAGCCTAAGCCTAAGCCTAAGCCTAAGCCTAAGCCTAAGCCTAAGCCTAAGCCTAAGCCTAAGCCTAAGCCTAAGCCTAAGCCTAAGCCTAAGCCTAAGCCTAAGCCTAAGCCTAAGCCTAAGCCTAAGCCTAAGCCTAAGCCTAAGCCTAAGCCTAAGCCTAAGCCTAAGCCTAAGCCTAAGCCTAAGCCTAAGCCTAAGCCTAAGCCTAAGCCTAAGCCTAAGCCTAAGCCTAAGCCTAAGCCTAAGCCTAAGCCTAAGCCTAAGCCTAAGCCTAAGCCTAAGCCTAAGCCTAAGCCTAAGCCTAAGCCTAAGCCTAAGCCTAAGCCTAAGCCTAAGCCTAAGCCTAAGCCTAAGCCTAAGCCTAAGCCTAAGCCTAAGCCTAAGCCTAAGCCTAAGCCTAAGCCTAAGCCTAAGCCTAAGCCTAAGCCTAAGCCTAAGCCTAAGCCTAAGCCTAAGCCTAAGCCTAAGCCTAAGCCTAAGCCTAAGCCTAAGCCTAAGCCTAAGCCTAAGCCTAAGCCTAAGCCTAAGCCTAAGCCTAAGCCTAAGCCTAAGCCTAAGCCTAAGCCTAAGCCTAAGCCTAAGCCTAAGCCTAAGCCTAAGCCTAAGCCTAAGCCTAAGCCTAAGCCTAAGCCTAAGCCTAAGCCTAAGCCTAAGCCTAAGCCTAAGCCTAAGCCTAAGCCTAAGCCTAAGCCTAAGCCTAAGCCTAAGCCTAAGCCTAAGCCTAAGCCTAAGCCTAAGCCTAAGCCTAAGCCTAAGCCTAAGCCTAAGCCTAAGCCTAAGCCTAAGCCTAAGCCTAAGCCTAAGCCTAAGCCTAAGCCTAAGCCTAAGCCTAAGCCTAAGCCTAAGCCTAAGCCTAAGCCTAAGCCTAAGCCTAAGCCTAAGCCTAAGCCTAAGCCTAAGCCTAAGCCTAAGCCTAAGCCTAAGCCTAAGCCTAAGCCTAAGCCTAAGCCTAAGCCTAAGCCTAAGCCTAAGCCTAAGCCTAAGCCTAAGCCTAAGCCTAAGCCTAAGCCTAAGCCTAAGCCTAAGCCTAAGCCTAAGCCTAAGCCTAAGCCTAAGCCTAAGCCTAAGCCTAAGCCTAAGCCTAAGCCTAAGCCTAAGCCTAAGCCTAAGCCTAAGCCTAAGCCTAAGCCTAAGCCTAAGCCTAAGCCTAAGCCTAAGCCTAAGCCTAAGCCTAAGCCTAAGCCTAAGCCTAAGCCTAAGCCTAAGCCTAAGCCTAAGCCTAAGCCTAAGCCTAAGCCTAAGCCTAAGCCTAAGCCTAAGCCTAAGCCTAAGCCTAAGCCTAAGCCTAAGCCTAAGCCTAAGCCTAAGCCTAAGCCTAAGCCTAAGCCTAAGCCTAAGCCTAAGCCTAAGCCTAAGCCTAAGCCTAAGCCTAAGCCTAAGCCTAAGCCTAAGCCTAAGCCTAAGCCTAAGCCTAAGCCTAAGCCTAAGCCTAAGCCTAAGCCTAAGCCTAAGCCTAAGCCTAAGCCTAAGCCTAAGCCTAAGCCTAAGCCTAAGCCTAAGCCTAAGCCTAAGCCTAAGCCTAAGCCTAAGCCTAAGCCTAAGCCTAAGCCTAAGCCTAAGCCTAAGCCTAAGCCTAAGCCTAAGCCTAAGCCTAAGCCTAAGCCTAAGCCTAAGCCTAAGCCTAAGCCTAAGCCTAAGCCTAAGCCTAAGCCTAAGCCTAAGCCTAAGCCTAAGCCTAAGCCTAAGCCTAAGCCTAAGCCTAAGCCTAAGCCTAAGCCTAAGCCTAAGCCTAAGCCTAAGCCTAAGCCTAAGCCTAAGCCTAAGCCTAAGCCTAAGCCTAAGCCTAAGCCTAAGCCTAAGCCTAAGCCTAAGCCTAAGCCTAAGCCTAAGCCTAAGCCTAAGCCTAAGCCTAAGCCTAAGCCTAAGCCTAAGCCTAAGCCTAAGCCTAAGCCTAAGCCTAAGCCTAAGCCTAAGCCTAAGCCTAAGCCTAAGCCTAAGCCTAAGCCTAAGCCTAAGCCTAAGCCTAAGCCTAAGCCTAAGCCTAAGCCTAAGCCTAAGCCTAAGCCTAAGCCTAAGCCTAAGCCTAAGCCTAAGCCTAAGCCTAAGCCTAAGCCTAAGCCTAAGCCTAAGCCTAAGCCTAAGCCTAAGCCTAAGCCTAAGCCTAAGCCTAAGCCTAAGCCTAAGCCTAAGCCTAAGCCTAAGCCTAAGCCTAAGCCTAAGCCTAAGCCTAAGCCTAAGCCTAAGCCTAAGCCTAAGCCTAAGCCTAAGCCTAAGCCTAAGCCTAAGCCTAAGCCTAAGCCTAAGCCTAAGCCTAAGCCTAAGCCTAAGCCTAAGCCTAAGCCTAAGCCTAAGCCTAAGCCTAAGCCTAAGCCTAAGCCTAAGCCTAAGCCTAAGCCTAAGCCTAAGCCTAAGCCTAAGCCTAAGCCTAAGCCTAAGCCTAAGCCTAAGCCTAAGCCTAAGCCTAAGCCTAAGCCTAAGCCTAAGCCTAAGCCTAAGCCTAAGCCTAAGCCTAAGCCTAAGCCTAAGCCTAAGCCTAAGCCTAAGCCTAAGCCTAAGCCTAAGCCTAAGCCTAAGCCTAAGCCTAAGCCTAAGCCTAAGCCTAAGCCTAAGCCTAAGCCTAAGCCTAAGCCTAAGCCTAAGCCTAAGCCTAAGCCTAAGCCTAAGCCTAAGCCTAAGCCTAAGCCTAAGCCTAAGCCTAAGCCTAAGCCTAAGCCTAAGCCTAAGCCTAAGCCTAAGCCTAAGCCTAAGCCTAAGCCTAAGCCTAAGCCTAAGCCTAAGCCTAAGCCTAAGCCTAAGCCTAAGCCTAAGCCTAAGCCTAAGCCTAAGCCTAAGCCTAAGCCTAAGCCTAAGCCTAAGCCTAAGCCTAAGCCTAAGCCTAAGCCTAAGCCTAAGCCTAAGCCTAAGCCTAAGCCTAAGCCTAAGCCTAAGCCTAAGCCTAAGCCTAAGCCTAAGCCTAAGCCTAAGCCTAAGCCTAAGCCTAAGCCTAAGCCTAAGCCTAAGCCTAAGCCTAAGCCTAAGCCTAAGCCTAAGCCTAAGCCTAAGCCTAAGCCTAAGCCTAAGCCTAAGCCTAAGCCTAAGCCTAAGCCTAAGCCTAAGCCTAAGCCTAAGCCTAAGCCTAAGCCTAAGCCTAAGCCTAAGCCTAAGCCTAAGCCTAAGCCTAAGCCTAAGCCTAAGCCTAAGCCTAAGCCTAAGCCTAAGCCTAAGCCTAAGCCTAAGCCTAAGCCTAAGCCTAAGCCTAAGCCTAAGCCTAAGCCTAAGCCTAAGCCTAAGCCTAAGCCTAAGCCTAAGCCTAAGCCTAAGCCTAAGCCTAAGCCTAAGCCTAAGCCTAAGCCTAAGCCTAAGCCTAAGCCTAAGCCTAAGCCTAAGCCTAAGCCTAAGCCTAAGCCTAAGCCTAAGCCTAAGCCTAAGCCTAAGCCTAAGCCTAAGCCTAAGCCTAAGCCTAAGCCTAAGCCTAAGCCTAAGCCTAAGCCTAAGCCTAAGCCTAAGCCTAAGCCTAAGCCTAAGCCTAAGCCTAAGCCTAAGCCTAAGCCTAAGCCTAAGCCTAAGCCTAAGCCTAAGCCTAAGCCTAAGCCTAAGCCTAAGCCTAAGCCTAAGCCTAAGCCTAAGCCTAAGCCTAAGCCTAAGCCTAAGCCTAAGCCTAAGCCTAAGCCTAAGCCTAAGCCTAAGCCTAAGCCTAAGCCTAAGCCTAAGCCTAAGCCTAAGCCTAAGCCTAAGCCTAAGCCTAAGCCTAAGCCTAAGCCTAAGCCTAAGCCTAAGCCTAAGCCTAAGCCTAAGCCTAAGCCTAAGCCTAAGCCTAAGCCTAAGCCTAAGCCTAAGCCTAAGCCTAAGCCTAAGCCTAAGCCTAAGCCTAAGCCTAAGCCTAAGCCTAAGCCTAAGCCTAAGCCTAAGCCTAAGCCTAAGCCTAAGCCTAAGCCTAAGCCTAAGCCTAAGCCTAAGCCTAAGCCTAAGCCTAAGCCTAAGCCTAAGCCTAAGCCTAAGCCTAAGCCTAAGCCTAAGCCTAAGCCTAAGCCTAAGCCTAAGCCTAAGCCTAAGCCTAAGCCTAAGCCTAAGCCTAAGCCTAAGCCTAAGCCTAAGCCTAAGCCTAAGCCTAAGCCTAAGCCTAAGCCTAAGCCTAAGCCTAAGCCTAAGCCTAAGCCTAAGCCTAAGCCTAAGCCTAAGCCTAAGCCTAAGCCTAAGCCTAAGCCTAAGCCTAAGCCTAAGCCTAAGCCTAAGCCTAAGCCTAAGCCTAAGCCTAAGCCTAAGCCTAAGCCTAAGCCTAAGCCTAAGCCTAAGCCTAAGCCTAAGCCTAAGCCTAAGCCTAAGCCTAAGCCTAAGCCTAAGCCTAAGCCTAAGCCTAAGCCTAAGCCTAAGCCTAAGCCTAAGCCTAAGCCTAAGCCTAAGCCTAAGCCTAAGCCTAAGCCTAAGCCTAAGCCTAAGCCTAAGCCTAAGCCTAAGCCTAAGCCTAAGCCTAAGCCTAAGCCTAAGCCTAAGCCTAAGCCTAAGCCTAAGCCTAAGCCTAAGCCTAAGCCTAAGCCTAAGCCTAAGCCTAAGCCTAAGCCTAAGCCTAAGCCTAAGCCTAAGCCTAAGCCTAAGCCTAAGCCTAAGCCTAAGCCTAAGCCTAAGCCTAAGCCTAAGCCTAAGCCTAAGCCTAAGCCTAAGCCTAAGCCTAAGCCTAAGCCTAAGCCTAAGCCTAAGCCTAAGCCTAAGCCTAAGCCTAAGCCTAAGCCTAAGCCTAAGCCTAAGCCTAAGCCTAAGCCTAAGCCTAAGCCTAAGCCTAAGCCTAAGCCTAAGCCTAAGCCTAAGCCTAAGCCTAAGCCTAAGCCTAAGCCTAAGCCTAAGCCTAAGCCTAAGCCTAAGCCTAAGCCTAAGCCTAAGCCTAAGCCTAAGCCTAAGCCTAAGCCTAAGCCTAAGCCTAAGCCTAAGCCTAAGCCTAAGCCTAAGCCTAAGCCTAAGCCTAAGCCTAAGCCTAAGCCTAAGCCTAAGCCTAAGCCTAAGCCTAAGCCTAAGCCTAAGCCTAAGCCTAAGCCTAAGCCTAAGCCTAAGCCTAAGCCTAAGCCTAAGCCTAAGCCTAAGCCTAAGCCTAAGCCTAAGCCTAAGCCTAAGCCTAAGCCTAAGCCTAAGCCTAAGCCTAAGCCTAAGCCTAAGCCTAAGCCTAAGCCTAAGCCTAAGCCTAAGCCTAAGCCTAAGCCTAAGCCTAAGCCTAAGCCTAAGCCTAAGCCTAAGCCTAAGCCTAAGCCTAAGCCTAAATCTGAAACTAAGCCTAAGCCTAAGCCTAAGCCTAAGCCTAAGCCTAAGCCTAAGCCTAAGCCTAAGCCTAAGCCTAAGCCTAAGCCTAAGCCTAAGCCTAAGCCTAAGCCTAAGCCTAAGCCTAAGCCTAAGCCTAAGCCTAAGCCTAAGCCTAAGCCTAAGCCTAAGCCTAAGCCTAAATCTGAAACTAAGCCTAAGCCTAAGCCTAAGCCTAAGCCTAAGCCTAAGCCTAAGCCTAAGCCTAAGCCTAAGCCTAAGCCTAAGCCTAAGCCTAAGCCTAAGCCTAAATCTGAAACTAAGCCTAAGCCTAAGCCTAAGCCTAAGCCTAAGCCTAAATCTGAAACTAAGCCTAAGCCTAAGCCTAAGCCTAAGCCTAAGCCTAAGCCTAAGCCTAAGCCTAAGCCTAAGCCTAAGCCTAAGCCTAAGCCTAAGCCTAAGCCTAAATCTGAAACTAAGCCTAAGCCTAAATCTGAAACTAAGCCTAAATCTGAAACTAAGCCTAAGCCTAAATCTGAAACTAAGCCTAAGCCTAAATCTGAAACTAAGCCTAAGCCTAAGCCTAAGCCTAAGCCTAAGCCTAAGCCTAAGCCTAAGCCTAAGCCTAAGCCTAAGCCTAAGCCTAAGCCTAAGCCTAAGCCTAAGCCTAAGCCTAAGCCTAAGCCTAAGCCTAAGCCTAAGCCTAAGCCTAAGCCTAAGCCTAAGCCTAAGCCTAAGCCTAAGCCTAAGCCTAAGCCTAAGCCTAAGCCTAAGCCTAAGCCTAAGCCTAAGCCTAAGCCTAAGCCTAAGCCTAAATCTGAAACTAACTAAGCCTAAGCCTAAGCCTAAGCCTAAGCCTAAGCCTAAGCCTAAGCCTAAGCCTAAGCCTAAGCCTAAGCCTAAGCCTAAGCCTAAGCCTAAGCCTAAGCCTAAGCCTAAGCCTAAGCCTAAGCCTAAGCCTAAGCCTAAGCCTAAGCCTAAGCCTAAGCCTAAGCCTAAGCCTAAGCCTAAGCCTAAGCCTAAGCCTAAGCCTAAGCCTAAGCCTAAGCCTAAGCCTAAGCCTAAGCCTAAGCCTAAGCCTAAGCCTAAGCCTAAGCCTAAGCCTAAGCCTAAGCCTAAGCCTAAGCCTAAGCCTAAATCTGAAACTAAGCCTAAGCCTAAGCCTAAGCCTAAGCCTAAGCCTAAGCCTAAGCCTAAGCCTAAGCCTAAGCCTAAGCCTAAGCCTAAGCCTAAGCCTAAGCCTAAGCCTAAGCCTAAGCCTAAGCCTAAGCCTAAGCCTAAGCCTAAGCCTAAGCCTAAGCCTAAGCCTAAGCCTAAGCCTAAGCCTAAGCCTAAGCCTAAGCCTAAGCCTAAGCCTAAGCCTAAGCCTAAGCCTAAGCCTAAGCCTAAGCCTAAGCCTAAGCCTAAGCCTAAGCCTAAGCCTAAGCCTAAGCCTAAGCCTAAGCCTAAGCCTAAGCCTAAGCCTAAGCCTAAGCCTAAGCCTAAGCCTAAGCCTAAGCCTAAGCCTAAGCCTAAGCCTAAGCCTAAGCCTAAGCCTAAGCCTAAGCCTAAGCCTAAGCCTAAGCCTAAGCCTAAGCCTAAATCTGAAACTAAGCCTAAGCCTAAGCCTAAGCCTAAGCCTAAGCCTAAGCCTAAGCCTAAGCCTAAGCCTAAGCCTAAGCCTAAGCCTAAGCCTAAGCCTAAGCCTAAATCTGAAACTAAGCCTAAGCCTAAATCTGAAACTAAGCCTAAATCTGAAACTAAGCCTAAGCCTAAATCTGAAACTAAGCCTAAGCCTAAATCTGAAACTAAGCCTAAGCCTAAATCTGAAACTAAGCCTAAATCTGAAACTAAGCCTAAGCCTAAATCTGAAACTAAGCCTAAATCTGAAACTAAGCCTAAGCCTAAGCCTAAGCCTAAGCCTAAGCCTAAGCCTAAGCCTAAGCCTAAGCCTAAGCCTAAGCCTAAGCCTAAGCCTAAGCCTAAGCCTAAGCCTAAATCTGAAACTAAGCCTAAGCCTAAATCTGAAACTAAGCCTAAATCTGAAACTAAGCCTAAGCCTAAATCTGAAACTAAGCCTAAATCTGAAACTAAGCCTAAGCCTAAGCCTAAGCCTAAGCCTAAGCCTAAGCCTAAGCCTAAGCCTAAGCCTAAGCCTAAGCCTAAGCCTAAGCCTAAGCCTAAGCCTAAATCTGAAACTAAGCCTAAGCCTAAATCTGAAACTAAGCCTAAATCTGAAACTAAGCCTAAGCCTAAATCTGAAACTAAGCCTAAATCTGAAACTAAGCCTAAGCCTAAGCCTAAGCCTAAGCCTAAGCCTAAGCCTAAGCCTAAGCCTAAGCCTAAGCCTAAGCCTAAGCCTAAGCCTAAGCCTAAGCCTAAATCTGAAACTAAGCCTAAGCCTAAATCTGAAACTAAGCCTAAATCTGAAACTAAGCCTAAGCCTAAATCTGAAACTAAGCCTAAATCTGAAACTAAGCCTAAGCCTAAGCCTAAGCCTAAGCCTAAGCCTAAGCCTAAGCCTAAGCCTAAGCCTAAGCCTAAGCCTAAATCTGAAACTAAGCCTAAGCCTAAATCTGAAACTAAGCCTAAATCTGAAACTAAGCCTAAGCCTAAATCTGAAACTAAGCCTAAATCTGAAACTAAGCCTAAGCCTAAATCTGAAACTAAGCCTAAATCTGAAACTAAGCCTAAATCTGAAACTAAGCCTAAGCCTAAGCCTAAGCCTAAGCCTAAGCCTAAGCCTAAGCCTAAGCCTAAGCCTAAATCTGAAACTAAGCCTAAGCCTAAATCTGAAACTAAGCCTAAATCTGAAACTAAGCCTAAATCTGAAACTAAGCCTAAGCCTAAATCTGAAACTAAGCCTATGTCTGAAATTAAGCCTAAGCCTAAATCTGAAACTAAGCCTAAGTCTGAAATTAAGCCTAAGCCTAAATCTGAAACTAAGCCTAAGCCTAAATCTGAAACTAAGCCTAAATCTGAAACTAAGCCTAAATCTGAAACTAAGCCTAAGCCTAAATCTGAAACTAAGCCTATGTCTGAAATTAAGCCTAAGCCTAAATCTGAAACTAAGCCTAAGTCTGAAATTAAGCCTAAGCCTAAATCTGAAACTAAGCCTAAGCCTAAGCCTAAGCCTAAGCCTAAGCCTAAGCCTAAGCCTAAGCCTAAGCCTAAGCCTAAGCCTAAGCCTAAGCCTAAGCCTAAGCCTAAATCTGAAACTAAGCCTAAGCCTAAATCTGAAACTAAGCCTAAATCTGAAACTAAGCCTAAGCCTAAGCCTAAATCTGAAACTAAGCCTAAGCCTAAATCTGAAACTAAGCCTAAATCTGAAACTAAGCCTAAGCCTAAGCCTAAGCCTAAGCCTAAGCCTAAGCCTAAATCTGAAACTAAGCCTAAGCCTAAATCTGAAACTAAGCCTAAATCTGAAACTAAGCCTAAGCCTAAATCTGAAACTAAGCCTAAATCTGAAACTAAGCCTAAGCCTAAATCTGAAACTAAGCCTAAATCTGAAACTAAGCCTAAATCTGAAACTTGATCACGCAACCACGCCTCCTTCGGTTCGCACTTCTTTCATCTGCCTGACTTCTAAATTGATCACGCAGTTATCTTTCTAAGCCACGCCCTCTTTGGTTCGTACCATTAGTATTGTAGCCACGCCCCTTCGGTATGGCGTGGCATGGCGTGGCATGTCGTGGCATGTAGTGGCATGGCGTGGCATGTCGTGGCATGGCGTGGCACGCCTCCATTTGTTTGCACCTCCTCCATCTGCCTAACCTCTATCTTGATCATGCAATTATCTAGGGGGTGGCGTAGACCTAGGCTTTGCCCCAGGGAGCTTAGGCCTAGGCCAGACCCACCTGAGCACATAATTTCGGAACCACTTACCAAGATAGCGCTGCTATCTGGTGTTTTCGTAGGCTTGATGCCAGTTTGCATGGTGTGGCATGGTGTGGCATGGTGGGGCATAACGTGGCATGGCGTGGCATGGCGTGGCATGGCGTGGCACGCCCCCTTTTGTTCGCACCTCCTCTATCTGCCTAATCTCTATCTTGATCACGCAATTATCTAATTAAGCCACGCCCTATTTTGGTTCGCACCTCCTCCATCTGCCTAACCTCTGTCTTGATCACGCAATGATCTAGTTAAACCACGCTCCTATTTTTTCGCATCTCCTCCATCTGCCTAACCTCTTTCTTGATCACGCAATTATCTAGGGCGTGGCGTAGACCTATGCTTTTCCCCAGGGAGCTTAGGCCTAGGCCAGACCCACCTAAGCACATAATTTCGGAACCACCCAGATAGCGCTGCTATCTGGTGTTTTCGTAGGCTTGATGCCAGTTTGCATGGTGTGGCATGGAGTGGCATGGTGGGGCATAACGTGGCATGGCGTGGCATGGCGTGGCATGGCGTGGCATGGCGTGGCACGCCTCCATTTGTTTGCACCTCCTCCATCTGCCTAACCTCTATCTTGATCATGCAATTATCTAGGGCGTGGCGTAGACCTAGGCTTCGCCCCAGGGAGCTTAGGCCTAGGCCAGACCCACGTAAGCACATAATTTCGGAACCACTTACCAAGATAGCGCTGCTATCTGGTGTTTTCGTAGGCTTGATGCCAGTTTGCATGGTGTGGCATGGTGTGGCATGGTGGGGCATAACGTGGCTTGGCGTGGCATGGCGTGGCACGCCCCCTTTTGTTCGCACCTCCTCTATCTGCCTAACCTCTATCTTGATCACGCAATTATCTAATTAAGCCACGCCCCTTTTTTGTTCGCACCTCCTCCATCTGCCTAACCTCTTTCTTGATCACGCAATTATCTAGGGCGTGGCGTAGACCTATGCTTTTCCCCAGGGAGCTTAGGCCTAGGCCAGACCCACCTAAGCACATAATTTCGGAACCACCCAGATAGCGCTGCTATCTGGTGTTTTCGTAGGCTTGATGCCAGTTTGCATGGTGTGGCATGGAGTGGCATGGTGGGGCATAACGTGGCATGGCGTGGCATGGCGTGGCACGCCTCCATTTAGTTGCACCTCCTCCTACTGCCTAACCTCTATCTTGATCATGCAATTATCTAGGGCGTGGCGTAGACCTAGGCTTCGCCCCAGGGAGCTTAGGCCTAGGCCAGACCCACCTAAGCACATAATTTCGGAACCACTCACCAAGATAGCGCTGCTATCTGGTGTTTTCGTAGGCTTGATGCCAGTTTGCATGGTGTGGCATGGTGTGGCATGGTGGGGCATAACGTGGCATGGCGTGGCATGGCGTGGCACGCCCCCTTTTGTTCGCACCTCCTCTATCTGCCTAATCTCTATCTTGATCACGCAATTATCTAATCAAGCCACGCCCTATTTTGTTTGCACCTCCTCCATCTGCCTAATCTCTATCTTGATCACGCAATTATCTAATTAAGCCACGCCCCTTTTTTGTTCGCATCTCCTCCATCTGCCTAACCTCTATCTTGATCACGCAATTATCTAGGGCGTGGCGTAGACCTATGCTTTTCCCCAGGGAGCTTAGGCCTAGGCCAGACCCACCTAAGCACATAATTTCGGAACCACCCAGATAGCGCTGCTATCTGGTGTTTTCGTAGGCTTGATGCCAGTTTGCATGGTGTGGCATGGAGTGGCATGGTGGGGCATAACGTGGCATGGCGTGGCATGGCGTGGCACGCCTCCATTTGTTTGCACCTCCTCCTACTGCCTAACCTCTATCTTGATCATGCAATTATCTAGGGCGTGGCGTAGACCTAGGCTTCGCCCCAGGGAGCTTAGGCCTAGGCCAGACCCACCTAAGCACATAATTTCGGAACCACTCACCAAGATAGCGCTGCTATCTGGTGTTTTCGTAGGCTTGATGCCAGTTTGCATGGTGTGGCATGGTGTGGCATGGTGGGGCATAACGTGGCATGGCGTGGCATGGCGTGGCACGCCCCCTTTTGTTCGCACCTCCTCTATCTGCCTAATCTCTATCTTGATCACGCAATTATCTAATTAAGCCACGCCCCTTTTTTGTTCGCATCTCCTCCATCTGCCTAACCTCTATCTTGATCACGCAATTATCTAGGGCGTGGCGTAGACCTATGATTTTCCCCAGGGAGCTTAGGCCTAGGCCAGACCCACCTAAGCACATAATTTCGGAACCACCCAGATAGCGCTGCTATCTGGTGTTTTCGTAGGCTTGATGCCAGTTTGCATGGTGTGGCATGGAGTGGCATGGTGGGGCATAACGTGGCATGGCGTGGCATGGCGTGGCACGCCTCCATTTGTTTGCACCTCCTACTGCCTAACCTCTATCTTGATCATGCAACTATCTAGGGCGTGGCGTAGACCTAGGGATCGCCCCAGGGAGCTTAGGCCTAGGCCAGACCCACCTAAGCACATAATTTCGGAACCACTCACCAAGATAGCGCTGCTATCTGGTGTTTTCGTAGGCTTGATGCCAGTTTGCATGGTGTGGCATGGTGTGGCATGGTGGGGCATAACGTGGCTTGGCGTGGCATGGCGTGGCACGCCCCCTTTTGTTCGCACCTCCTCTATCTGCCTAACCTCTATCTTGATCACGCAATTATCTAATTAAGCCATGCCCTATTTTGTTTGCACCTCCTCCATCTGCCTAATCTCTATCTTGATCACGCAATTATCTAATTAAGCCACGCCCCTTTTTTGTTCCCATCTCCTCCATCTGCCTAATCTCTATCTTGATCACGCAATTATCTAATTAAGCCACGCCCCTTTTTTGTTCCCAACTCCTCCATCTGCCTAATCTCTATCTTGAATCACACAATTATCTAATTAAGCCACGCCTCCTTCGGTTCGCACTTCTTTCATCTGCCTGACTTCTAAATTGATCACGCAGTTATCTTTCTAAGCCACGCCCTCTTTGGTTCGTACCATTAGTATTGTAGCCACGCCCCTTCGGTATGGCGTGGCATGGCGTGGCATGGCGTGGGTGGCATGGCGTGTCATGGCGTGGCATGTCGTGGCATGTCGTGGCCTGGCGTGGCATGTCGTGGCATGTCGTGGCCTGGCGTGGCATGTCGTGGCATGTCGTGGCATGGCGTGGCATGTCGTGGCATGGCGTGGCACGCCTCCATTTGTTTGCACCTCCTCCATCTGCCTAACCTCTATCTTGATCATGCAATTATCTAGGGCGTGGCGTAGACCTAGGCTTTGCCCCAGGGAGCTTAGGCCTGGGCCAGACCCACCTGAGCACATAATTTCGGAACCACTTACCAAGATAGCGCTGCTATCTGGTGTTTTCGTAAGCTTGATGCCAGTTTGCATGGTGTGGTATGGTGTGGCATGGTGGGGCATAACGTGGCATGGCGTGGCATGGCGTGGCACGCCCCCTTTTGTTCGCACCGTCTCTATCTGCCTAATCTCTATCTTGATCACGCAATTATCTAATTAAGCCACGCCCTATTTTGGTTCGCACCTCCTCCATCTGCCTAACCTCTGTCTTGATCACGCAATGATCTAGTTAAACCACGCTCCTATTTTTTCGCATCTCCTCCATCTGCCTAACCTCTTTCTTGATCACGCAATTATCTAGGGCGTGGCGTAGACCTATGCTTTTCCCCAGGGAGCTTAGGCCTAGGCCAGACCCACCTAAGCACATAATTTCGGAACCACCCAGATAGCGCTGCTATCTGGTGTTTTCGTAGGCTTGATGCCAGTTTGCATGGTGTGGCATGGAGTGGCATGGTGGGGCATAACGTGGCATGGCGTGGCATGGCGTGGCACGCCTCCATTTGTTTGCACCTCCTCCTACTGCCTAACCTCTATCTTGATCATGCAATTATCTAGGGCGTGGCGTAGACCTAGGCTTCGCCCCAGGGAGCTTAGGCCTAGGCCAGACCCACCTAAGCACATAATTTCGGAACCACTCACCAAGATAGCGCTGCTATCTGGTGTTTTCGTAGGCTTGATGCCAGTTTGCATGGTGTGGCATGGTGTGGCATGGTGGGGCATAACGTGGCATGGCGTGGCATGGCGTGGCACGCCCCCTTTTGTTCGCACCTCCTCTATCTGCCTAATCTCTATCTTGATCACGCAATTATCTAATTAAGCCACGCCCTATTTTGTTTGCACCTCCTCCATCTGCCTAATCTCTATCTTGATCACGCAATTATCTAATTAAGCCACGCCCCTTTTTTGTTCGCATCTCCTCCATCTGCCTAACCTCTATCTTGATCACGCAATTATCTAGGGCGTGGCGTAGACCTATGCTTTTCCCCAGGGAGCTTAGGCCTAGGCCAGACCCACCTAAGCACATAATTTCGGAACCACCCAGATAGCGCTGCTATCTGGTGTTTTCGTAGGCTTGATGCCAGTTTGCATGGTGTGGCATGGAGTGGCATGGTGGGGCATAACGTGGCATGGCGTGGCATGGCGTGGCACGCCTCCATTTGTTTGCACCTCCTCCTACTGCCTAACCTCTATCTTGATCATGCAATTATCTAGGGCGTGGCGTAGACCTAGGCTTCGCCCCAGGGAGCTTAGGCCTAGGCCAGACCCACCTAAGCACATAATTTCGGAACCACTCACCAAGATAGCGCTGCTATCTGGTGTTTTCGTAGGCTTGATGCCAGTTTGCATGGTGTGGCATGGTGGGGCATAACGTGGCATGGCGTGGCATGGCGTGGCACGCCCCCTTTTGTTCGCACCTCCTCTATCTGCCTAATCTCTATCTTGATCACACAATTATCTAATTAAGCCACGCCTCCTTCGGTTCGCACTTCTTTCATCTGCCTGACTTCTAAATTGATCACGCAGTTATCTTTCTAAGCCACGCCCTCTTTGGTTCGTACCATTAGTATTGTAGCCACGCCCCTTCGGTATGGCGTGGCATGGCGTGGCATGGCGTGTGTGGCATGGCGTGTCATGGCGTGGCATGTCGTGGCATGTCGTGGCCTGGCGTGGCATGTCGAGGCATGTCGTGGCCTGGCGTGGCATGTCGTGGCATGTCGTGGCATGGCGTGGCATGTCGTGGCATGGCGTGGCATGTCGTGGCATGGCGTGGCACGCCTCCATTTGTTTGCACCTCCTCCATCTGCCTAACCTCTATCTTGATCATGCAATTATCTAGGGCGTGGCGTAGACCTAGGCTTTGCCCCAGGGAGCTTAGGCCTTGACCAGACCCACCTAAGCACATACTTTCGGAACCACTTACCAAGATAGCGCTGCTATCTGGTGTTTTCGTAGGCTTGATGCCAGTTTGCATGGTGTGGCATGGTGTGGCATGTGGGGGCATAACGTGGCATGGCGTGGCATGGCGTGGCACGCCTCCATTTGTTTGCACCTCCTCCTACTGCCTAACCTCTATCTTGATCATGCAATTATCTAGGGCGTGGCGTAGACCTAGGCTTCGCCCCAGGGAGCTTAGGCCTAGGCCAGACCCACCTAAGCACATAATTTCGGAACCACTCACCAAGATAGCGCTGCTATCTGGTGTTTTCGTAGGCTTGATGCCAGTTTGCATGGTGTGGCATGGTGGGGCATAACGTGGCATGGCGTGGCATGGCGTGGCATGGCGTGGCACGCCCCCTTTTGTTCGCACCTCCTCTATCTGCCTAATCTCTATCTTGATCACACAATTATCTAGGGCGTGGCGTAGACCTATGCTTTTCCCCAGGGAGCTTAGGCCTAGGCCAGACCCACCTAAGCACATAATTTCGGAACCACCCAGATAGCGCTGCTATCTGGTGTTTTCGTAGGCTTGATGCCAGTTTGCATGGTGTGGCATGGAGTGGCATGGTGGGGCATAACGTGGCATGGCGTGGCATGGCGTGGCACGCCTCCATTTGTTTGCACCTCCTCCTACTGCCTAACCTCTATCTTGATCATGCAACTATCTAGGGCGTGGCGTAGACCTAGGGATCGCCCCAGGGAGCTTAGGCCTAGGCCAGACCCACCTAAGCACATAATTTCGGAACCACTCACCAAGATAGCGCTGCTATCTGGTGTTTTCGTAGGCTTGATGCCAGTTTGCATGGTGTGGCATGGTGTGGCATGGTGGGGCATAACGTGGCTTGGCGTGGCATGGCGTGGCACGCCCCCTTTTGTTCGCACCTCCTCTATCTGCCTAACCTCTATCTTGATCACGCAATTATCTAATTAAGCCATGCCCTATTTTGTTTGCACCTCCTCCATCTGCCTAATCTCTATCTTGATCACGCAATTATCTAATTAAGCCACGCCCCTTTTTTGTTCCCATCTCCTCCATCTGCCTAATCTCTATCTTGATCACGCAATTATCTAATTAAGCCACGCCCCTTTTTTGTTCCCATCTCCTCCATCTGCCTAATCTCTATCTTGAATCACACAATTATCTAATTAAGCCACGCCTCCTTCGGTTCGCACTTCTTTCATCTGCCTGACTTCTAAATTGATCACGCAGTTATCTTTCTAAGCCACGCCCTCTTTGGTTCGTACCATTAGTATTGTAGCCACGCCCCTTCGGTATGGCGTGGCATGGCGTGGCATGGCGTGGGTGGCATGGCGTGTCATGGCGTGGCATGTCGTGGCATGTCGTGGCCTGGCGTGGCATGTCGTGGCATGTCGTGGCCTGGCGTGGCATGTCGTGGCATGTCGTGGCATGGCGTGGCATGTCGTGGCATGGCGTGGCACGCCTCCATTTGTTTGCACCTCCTCCATCTGCCTAACCTCTATCTTGATCATGCAATTATCTAGGGCGTGGCGTAGACCTAGGCTTTGCCCCAGGGAGCTTAGGCCTAGGCCAGACCCACCTGAGCACATAATTTCGGAACCACTTACCAAGATAGCGCTGCTATCTGGTGTTTTCGTAGGCTTGATGCCAGTTTGCATGGTGTGGTATGGTGTGGCATGGTGGGGCATAACGTGGCATGGCGTGGCATGGCGTGGCACGCCCCCTTTTGTTCGCACCGTCTCTATCTGCCTAATCTCTATCTTGATCACGCAATTATCTAATTAAGCCACGCCCTATTTTGGTTCGCACCTCCTCCATCTGCCTAACCTCTGTCTTGATCACGCAATGATCTAGTTAAACCACGCTCCTATTTTTTCGCATCTCCTCCATCTGCCTAACCTCTTTCTTGATCACGCAATTATCTAGGGCGTGGCGTAGACCTATGCTTTTCCCCAGGGAGCTTAGGCCTAGGCCAGACCCACCTAAGCACATAATTTCGGAACCACCCAGATAGCGCTGCTATCTGGTGTTTTCGTAGGCTTGATGCCAGTTTGCATGGTGTGGCATGGAGTGGCATGGTGGGGCATAACGTGGCATGGCGTGGCATGGCGTGGCACGCCTCCATTTGTTTGCACCTCCTCCTACTGCCTAACCTCTATCTTGATCATGCAATTATCTAGGGCGTGGCGTAGACCTAGGCTTCGCCCCAGGGAGCTTAGGCCTAGGCCAGACCCACCTAAGCACATAATTTCGGAACCACTCACCAAGATAGCGCTGCTATCTGGTGTTTTCGTAGGCTTGATGCCAGTTTGCATGGTGTGGCATGGTGTGGCATGGTGGGCGTTACACAGCCGCCACCTGGGTTCCAATCAGGTGGCTAGTGTACTCATAACTACTCACTATAATACCATGACTTACTTACGATATGTTTATTTGTGTTTAAGATAGATATAATTACATGAGAATATAATATAATAGGGGAATAGAATATTAAGAGCCTAACCGGGACACCACAACCTAACTCATGTCCAACCAGACACACACACTCCGACTGACGATCCTCCTCATCTCGGGCCTTTTATACTGTGTGGGGGGCGTGGCCTCTTCCGTAGGGCGTGGCCTCTTCCGTACTCAGGTTCTTCTTACAACATCCCCCTTTTCCATAACTCGAGCGTCCTCGCTCGACTTGATTTTTCCTTCTCCTTTGATCTTGAGCACAATTCAACCAAACAAATTCAGCATTCATCTTCCTTGTAATCCATTCCATTTCGACTGAGTTGTATCGTTGCATTGTGGAGTAGGATCGTTCTTCTTCTTGACTGATTAGGAGGGATGATGAGTTGGATGTGGTATCAGTTAGGGGGGGGGGGCTTGAACTTATACAATAGACAGAATTTAAATATTAGATGTTAAAAAAAAAAAATGTTGGGAGTAGCGAATTAGAATGAGGTATGAACTCAAAAGATTAAATTTGTATGAACTTAGAAATTAAGAAATAATCAACTTGAGTGATAAATGATACGAATATGAAAATTAGAAGTAATTTAGATAACTTATACAATAGAACTTAAAGAAAATTAATAGGAAAGAGATAGATAGGGGAAAAAAAAAACTATGAAATTATGTGAATAAGACAAATGAACAAAATTTTACAATCAAAACGAATCAAACTACATCGATCACAGCGTACCTTTCCTTTTCTCTGCCAATCTCTCCGATCGTCGACGAACTTCTCCTCCAGTACTTTCCTTCCACTTCTTCCGATACTTCTTCTTCTCCGAATTCTTCTGCTCGAAATTCTTCTTCTTCTCCGAGTTCGCCTTATTTTTCGTCGCTGTTTCTTCGATACGATCTTCTTCTTCAAACTTCCTGACGTCGTCCTTGTTGGCCACCACTGTCTTCTTTCCATCCAAGTACGAAATGTTGAACTTCGATACTTCGATAACCAAAAACGGTCCCTTCCATTTCGGTTGCAGCTTGTTTGTTGGTGGTGATCTTCGGACTAACACTTTGTTACCAATTTCGATTTCTTTCTCCGTGATTCGATTCGTTTTATCGTAATACTTCTTTGATTTTTCCTTCTTCTCCTCGATCCTTGTCTTCATCACTTCATGCAACTCCTTCAAATTCTGCCTCAAATTGGTTTGAAAGTCCTCCACATCCACATATGTGGAAATCGGTACACCCAAGTGTACATCTTCAGTGCCGGAAGCTCTCTTCCAAAGAGTGCTTCATGTGGCCTAATGTTCGTAGTTGCATGAGGTGCAGAATTGATTGCAAACATCACGAATGAAATTTACACTGGTTGCATCAAACATGGAGTTAATCCGCGAGGGCTCTTGGTAGCTGGGATTGTTTTGGGTATAATGGTCGTTGCCGTTGTCAGGGAAGTATCCTTGGTGTGTATCATGGTGGTATTGTCCATAATACTCTTCACATTCGTGACAGTTGAATCCATGGTCATCATTTTGATGATGGCCGTTGAATCCATGACCGCCATTTTGATGATGAAAGCCTCGGCCTCGCTGGCCGTGGTTTCCACGCGTTTGAAGCTGATTGACGGCTTCCGAGTCGTCTGATAGTCTTTTCAGCTTGGCAACCTCCTCCGCAAGATGGTTAATGGCGTTGGCCACTTCACCGTCTCCTTTGGAGAGGTTCCGGTAGGACTCCTCCTTCTTGGCGAAACCGAATGCCTGCTCAGCGGACGTAGGGTCTCTCCGAATGACAAACATTCGGATGTCTTTGTTAAGACCGTTGAGAAAGGTCTGCATCAGCATCGCCTCGTAGGTGGTCCGGTTTCCAGCGCCTGGATAGGCTTTGGAAGCCTGATCTTTGCAGATCCGGTAAAAAGCGTCGACCTTCTTTCCACCTTGCCGAAGGGCGGAAAGCTCAGCCTGAGCCACGAGACGGTCTCCTTCGGAGTGAATTAGACCACAGAGATGTTCCAGAAGTCGATGAAAATCTCCATTCTTCACGTCATCCGGAACAGTCTCATAGATGTCTCTCGCCGAACCAGATAAGAGGTAAGGAAGAATTCGCCTTCCTTCTTCAGCTTCGAACAGATGTGCGTTCATATAGTCAGTCAAAGACCGAGTATAGCTGGAGAAGGCTTCCTTTCCATCGTACCTGGGTGCGTTCGCGAGCATTCTCGGCGGATTGTTGGCCATGGCTTCCGGTCTTCGATTTCCACGCCGTTGTTGTTGAGCAAGATTGGCTTCTCCTTCACGAAGTAGAGCTTCTCTCCTGATGAGTTCCTCCTCTTGCTCTTGCAGTTGTTCAGCTTGGAGTTCCGCGCGCACTTGGTTTCGATTTTGTGCACGTTGAAAGCGGTTTCGCTCCAGGGTGACAGTTGGTGATTGACGTTAAACGAGTTAGTTAGTTCTGAAACAAAGTCACCTTTAAAACGAGTTAACAACAACAAACGCGGTTGAGTGGGTGAGTGAGTGGGGTTGGGTTGGGTTGGGGTGGTTAGTGAGCGAGAGTAAATCGGGGAATAGGTGTACTGAAGTACGATGTTAGCTTTTTAGAAACTGGAGAATAAAAAACCAAGAGAGCCGTAGTCTTCTGCCTAAGACTGAATGCCTCTGAATCACTCCGCGATGTGCGTCCACATCACAATGACGGTCTCTTCTATTCCTTCTCGTCAGACCTCGGCCCTGCAGGGGTCAGGTGGGCGGAGCTGTGCGACCTACTCTCTAGTGCGCTCTTTTCTCATGCAAGACAGTTACGACCGTAATCTCATCCGCGTACGCAACATGTGGTATCGGATTACGATGGTCTTATTGCGTCATGCTGTCACGTCATCTGGCGGTTTTTATGACGTCCATCTGCTCTCGACAAACACTTGGCGGTGTGGTCCTTTGGTGGTGTAACCTATCCTGGGAATCCATCATATGACGTGGTGTGACCTGCGTCTGTTGCAATCCATCTGGTTTCTTTGTTCTTGTGACGCAGATGGTGTGATGGATGGTGTAATACCGTAATCTTGGGGTCATGGGAACGTGAGTATAATAAGAATATTCAAGTAGTGTACGTGAAAGTTTAGTGCATACATATGACAAAATGAATTCAAAAGAACTATTCATAGTGAATCCATGCAGAATAAATGAAAATATAAATATCCGGATATCTGACGTCTTCGGCGTCATTATAATAAGCCACCCAAATTATCATGCCAACAGAGATTTTCTTAAGGGACACAGAATCTAATCCTAGAAGAATCAAATTCCTTTGCCTACTCTCACTACAATTGTTAACTTTACTGTAAATAACCGAAAATAGCGCGCGAATTTTGAAAAACTACTACTAGAAAAGAAAACGAATTGTGAATGATTGTATACAGCGGTAGCGCTACCTGGTGTGTCAAAAACTACTACAAAATTAGCCCGAACTCTCGTGAATCCTAGTGTATTCACAACTTTCAAAGAGAGTTCCTCGAAGTACAAAATCATTAACTCATTAAATTATTATATAAACCTACATCCTGGGCGAGCAAATGGATGCAGGATCTCTGTTGGTGCTCTGCGTACATGCTGACTTACCTCGCATCCTCCGGGTGAAGAAAATTTTGGAATAATTTACAGACAGTCTAATGGGTTGGAGGGGGGAAGTCATACAAGCTGGAGAAACAGTTCTAACTAGAAAAAGAACTCCTGGGTACATAGACCTACGTCTTACAAAGCGTACTTCTACATATGCACATGCTAACACTACTGAATAAAGCTTACCGAGGTACAAATTACTTATTTAGAATAAAACCTGCTTCGGGGAGTATCTCAAAGAAATATCCCTACAAGGTGGGACCTCCACGTTACACAGCCGCCACCTGGGTTCCAATCAGGTGGCTAGTGTACTCATAACTACTCACTATAATACCATGACTTACTTACGATATGTTTATTTGTGTTTAAGATAGATATAATTACATGAGAATATAATATAATAGGGGAATAGAATATTAAGAGCCTAACCGGGACACCACAACCTAACTCATGTCCAACCAGACACACACACTCCGACTGACGATCCTCCTCATCTCGGGCCTTTTATACTGTGTGGGGGGCGTGGCCTCTTCCGTAGGGCGTGGCCTCTTCCGTACTCAGGTTCTTCTTATAACATGGGGCATAACGTGGCATGGCGTGGCATGGCGTGGCACGCCCCCTTTTGTTCGCACCTCCTCTATCTGCCTAATCTCTATCTTGATCACGCAATTATCTAATTAAGCCACGCCCTATTTTGTTTGCACCTCCTCCATCTGCCTAATCTCTATCTTGATCACGCAATTATCTAATTAAGCCACGCCCCTTTTTTGTTCGCATCTCCTCCATCTGCCTAACCTCTATCTTGATCACGCAATTATCTAGGGCGTGGCGTAGACCTATGCTTTTCCCCAGGGAGCTTAGGCCTAGGCCAGACCCACCTAAGCACATAATTTCGGAACCACCCAGATAGCGCTGCTATCTGGTGTTTTCGTAGGCTTGATGCCAGTTTGCATGGTGTGGCATGGAGTGGCATGGTGGGGCATAACGTGGCATGGCGTGGCATGGCGTGGCACGCCTCTATTTGTTTGCACCTCCTCCTACTGCCTAACCTCTATCTTGATCATGCAACTATCTAGGGCGTGGCGTAGACCTAGGGATCGCCCCAGGGAGCTTAGGCCTAGGCCAGACCCACCTAAGCACATAATTTCGGAACCACTCACCAAGATAGCGCTGCTATCTGGTGTTTTCGTAGGCTTGATGCCAGTTTGCATGGTGTGGCATGGTGTGGCATGGTGGGGCATAACGTGGCTTGGCGTGGCATGGCGTGGCACGCCCCCTTTTGTTCGCACCTCCTCTATCTGCCTAACCTCTATCTTGATCACGCAATTATCTAATTAAGCCATGCCCTATTTTGTTTGCACCTCCTCCATCTGCCTAATCTCTATCTTGATCACGCAATTATCTAATTAAGCCACGCCCCTTTTTTGTTCCCATCTCCTCCATCTGCCTAATCTCTATCTTGATCACGCAATTATCTAATTAAGCCACGCCCCTTTTTTGTTCCCAACTCCTCCATCTGCCTAATCTCTATCTTGAATCACACAATTATCTAATTAAGCCACGCCTCCTTCGGTTCGCACTTCTTTCATCTGCCTGACTTCTAAATTGATCACGCAGTTATCTTTCTAAGCCACGCCCTCTTTGGTTCGTACCATTAGTATTGTAGCCACGCCCCTTCGGTATGGCGTGGCATGGCGTGGCATGGCGTGGGTGGCATGGCTTAGGCTTAGGCTTAGGCTTAGGCTTAGGCTTAGGCTTAGGCTTAGGCTTAGGCTTAGGCTTAGGCTTAGGCTTAGGCTTCGGCGCAGGCTTCGCCTGTGCCATTTGGGCTGAGGATAATAGGGTCATCTCACCGATTTAGACGGGAGTTGGACCATTCGAAAGAGCGCGAAAAATCATTCGACGCGTGTCCGAGCGTTTTGGCCTGAAACCCCTAACGGCCCAAATAGACGGCCCGAAAGCCCGAAAATCTGAAAAAAAGTTTTTCAGTATCTCCAGACTGGGTCCATAGATTGGTCCACAATTTTTACCACCTAACCACAGTTCCATATGATGACTTTGACACCAGGTACGGTATGGGGGGCTCAACTACTAAGGGGTCAAAAACCCGAAAAAAACCGATAAATGAGCACAAAAAAAAAACGTTTCGAAATTTTTTTCTATAAAAATTAGGGATGAATATGGGTCCCCGGGGGGTCCTGGGACACTTTTCAGCTAAGGTCTAGAATTAAGATTTTTCGAAATCCAAAAAATAGGGTACCAGTATAAAATCAACCGTAACAGATACGGCTTAAGTGTCAACTACAAAGTTGTAGAGCGTCAAAAGTTATCACTTTTCCGCATATGAGCCGATTTTTTCAGGCCCGGCTACAGGCCTAAAAAAGGCCTCAAAGTCAAAAATCGAAAAAATGCTGTCCATATTTGGGTAAGCGGAGACTGCCACGTGAAAGAGCGCAAAAAAAGAAGCTTAACCTAGGTCGGTGGGTTTAAGAATTACGACCGGATTTGAGAAATTGGTCACGAAACATTTTTCAAACAAATATTTTTATAAAATCAGAGGTAAGAGATAGACATGGGGTGCAAGAGGCAAAGTTGCTTGGCATCAAAAGTTACATCTACGGTAAAAATTTCGGACCCATACCTCTTGCCACCAGGCCGCTATGAAATTTCGCAATCATAAAAAAAATCGTAAAAAATTTCAAAATTTTTTTTTTGAATTTTGAATTCGTTTTTATGAAACTAGATTAAATTCTGTTATTTATGAACATTTTTTGAGAATTTATAAAAAATCCAAAAAAAAGATAAAAATTTTTTTTCAAAAATTTTTTCAAAAAAATTTGAAAAAATTTTCATAATTTTTCCCGCTCAAAATTGTGCGTCCCAAATTTTTTCCAAATTTTTGTGACCAGTTTTGACGCCGATAAAAATATTATAGCGATGGTATCTCGTATTTCAAGCCTTTTTGTCTCATTAACCCATCCGGCCGCGAAGCGGCCGCCCAAATTTTTCACTTAACTTCTACTGTATCAACTTTTTCTTGTCTTGTTTCACAAGTGAAACAAAATGTCCATTTGGGCTGAATCCTCGAAGCACACCAGATCTGAAATTAGCTCCGCTCGCTTCGCTCGCTCCGCCCTTCAGTCCCATCCGACACCCTTCTGTAACCTCAAAGCACACCGCTGCCGCCTCAAAGCACACCTGTCTAGAAATTAGCTCCGCTCGCTTCGCTCGCTCCGCCCTTCAGTCCAAATCCGACACCCCCTGTTTCATATCAAAATGTTATCCGGTTTCACCGAGTTTTATGGCACGAAGCGTCTTCAATTGCGTTTTTTTCTGGAATTAACAATAATCCGAATTGTCACAATGAAACAAAATTCGATGATTTTTATTTTGCCTCTTTTTTATTGGAAAATTTGCAATGAAAGGAAAACGTGGTTACTTATTCAAATTGTCGAGTTGTTGGGTTTCATTTTTCTTGGGAGGTCGGATTGGACAGAAGGGCGGAGCGAGCGAAGCGAGCGGAGCTAATTTCTAGACAGGTGTGCTTTGAGGCGGCAGCGGTGTGCTTTGAGGTTACAGAAGGGTGTCGGATGGGACTGAAGGGCGGAGCGAGCGAAGCGAGCGGAGCTAATTTCAGATCTGGTGTGCTTCGAGGATTCAGCCCAAATGGACATTTTGTTTCACTTGTGAAACAAGACAAGAAAAAGTTGATACAGTAGAAGTTAAGTGAAAAATTTGGGCGGCCGCTTCGCGGCCGGATGGGTTAATGAGACAAAAAGGCTTGAAATACGAGATACCATCGCTATAATATTTTTATCGGCGTCAAAACTGGTCACAAAAATTTGGAAAAAATTTGGGACGCACAATTTTGAGCGGGAAAAATTATGAAAATTTTTTCAAATTTTTTTGAAAAAATTTTTGAAAAAAAATTTTTATCTTTTTTTTGGATTTTTTATAAATTCTCAAAAAATGTTCATAAATAACAGAATTTAATCTAGTTTCATAAAAACGAATTCAAAATTCAAAAAAAAAATTTTGAAATTTTTTACGATTTTTTTTATGATTGCGAAATTTCATAGCGGCCTGGTGGCAAGAGGTATGGGTCCGAAATTTTTACCGTAGATGTAACTTTTGATGCCAAGCAACTTTGCCTCTTGCACCCCATGTCTATCTCTTACCTCTGATTTTATAAAAATATTTGTTTGAAAAATGTTTCGTGACCAATTTCTCAAATCCGGTCGTAATTCTTAAACCCACCGACCTAGGTTAAGCTTCTTTTTTTGCGCTCTTTCACGTGGCAGTCTCCGCTTACCCAAATATGGACAGCATTTTTTCGATTTTTGACTTTGAGGCCTTTTTTAGGCCTGTAGCCGGGCCTGAAAAAATCGGCTCATATGCGGAAAAGTGATAACTTTTGACGCTCTACAACTTTGTAGTTGACACTTAAGCCGTATCTGTTACGGTTGATTTTATACTGGTACCCTATTTTTTGGATTTCGAAAAATCTTAATTCTAGACCTTAGCTGAAAAGTGTCCCAGGACCCCCCGGGGACCCATATTCATCCCTAATTTTTATAGAAAAAAATTTCGAAACGTTTTTTTTTTGTGCTCATTTATCGGTTTTTTTCGGGTTTTTGACCCCTTAGTAGTTGAGCCCCCCATACCGTACCTGGTGTCAAAGTCATCATATGGAACTGTGGTTAGGTGGTAAAAATTGTGGACCAATCTATGGACCCAGTCTGGAGATACTGAAAAACTTTTTTTCAGATTTTCGGGCTTTCGGGCCGTCTATTTGGGCCGTTAGGGGTTTCAGGCCAAAACGCTCGGACACGCGTCGAATGATTTTTCGCGCTCTTTCGAATGGTCCAACTCCCGTCTAAATCGGTGAGATGACCCTATTATCCTCAGCCCAAATGGCACAGGCGAAGCCTGCGCCGAAGCCTAAGCCTAAGCCTAAGCCTAAGCCTAAGCCTAAGCCTAAGCCATGCCACCCACGCCATGCCACGCCATGCCACGCCATACCGAAGGGGCGTGGCTACAATACTAATGGTACGAACCAAAGAGGGCGTGGCTTAGAAAGATAACTGCGTGATCAATTTAGAAGTCAGGCAGATGAAAGAAGTGCGAACCGAAGGAGGCGTGGCTTAATTAGATAATTGTGTGATTCAAGATAGAGATTAGGCAGATGGAGGAGTTGGGAACAAAAAAGGGGCGTGGCTTAATTAGATAATTGCGTGATCAAGATAGAGATTAGGCAGATGGAGGAGATGGGAACAAAAAAGGGGCGTGGCTTAATTAGATAATTGCGTGATCAAGATAGAGATTAGGCAGATGGAGGAGGTGCAAACAAAATAGGGCATGGCTTAATTAGATAATTGCGTGATCAAGATAGAGGTTAGGCAGATAGAGGAGGTGCGAACAAAAGGGGGCGTGCCACGCCATGCCACGCCAAGCCACGTTATGCCCCACCATGCCACACCATGCCACACCATGCAAACTGGCATCAAGCCTACGAAAACACCAGATAGCAGCGCTATCTTGGTGAGTGGTTCCGAAATTATGTGCTTAGGTGGGTCTGGCCTAGGCCTAAGCTCCCTGGGGCGATCCCTAGGTCTACGCCACGCCCTAGATAGTTGCATGATCAAGATAGAGGTTAGGCAGTAGGAGGAGGTGCAAACAAATAGAGGCGTGCCACGCCATGCCACGCCATGCCACGTTATGCCCCACCATGCCACTCCATGCCACACCATGCAAACTGGCATCAAGCCTACGAAAACACCAGATAGCAGCGCTATCTGGGTGGTTCCGAAATTATGTGCTTAGGTGGGTCTGGCCTAGGCCTAAGCTCCCTGGGGAAAAGCATAGGTCTACGCCACGCCCTAGATAATTGCGTGATCAAGATAGAGGTTAGGCAGATGGAGGAGATGCGAACAAAAAAGGGGCGTGGCTTAATTAGATAATTGCGTGATCAAGATAGAGATTAGGCAGATGGAGGAGGTGCAAACAAAATAGGGCGTGGCTTAATTAGATAATTGCGTGATCAAGATAGAGATTAGGCAGATAGAGGAGGTGCGAACAAAAGGGGGCGTGCCACGCCATGCCACGCCATGCCACGTTATGCCCCATGTTGTAAGAAGAACCTGAGTACGGAAGAGGCCACGCCCTACGGAAGAGGCCACGCCCCCCACACAGTATAAAAGGCCCGAGATGAGGAGGATCGTCAGTCGGAGTGTGTGTGTCTGGTTGGACATGAGTTAGGTTGTGGTGTCCCGGTTAGGCTCTTAATATTCTATTCCCCTATTATATTATATTCTCATGTAATTATATCTATCTTAAACACAAATAAACATATCGTAAGTAAGTCATGGTATTATAGTGAGTAGTTATGAGTACACTAGCCACCTGATTGGAACCCAGGTGGCGGCTGTGTAACGTGGAGGTCCCACCTTGTAGGGATATTTCTTTGAGATACTCCCCGAAGCAGGTTTTATTCTAAATAAGTAATTTGTACCTCGGTAAGCTTTATTCAGTAGTGTTAGCATGTGCATATGTAGAAGTACGCTTTGTAAGACGTAGGTCTATGTACCCAGGAGTTCTTTTTCTAGTTAGAACTGTTTCTCCAGCTTGTATGACTTCCCCCCTCCAACCCATTAGACTGTCTGTAAATTATTCCAAAATTTTCTTCACCCGGAGGATGCGAGGTAAGTCAGCATGTACGCAGAGCACCAACAGAGATCCTGCATCCATTTGCTCGCCCAGGATGTAGGTTTATATAATAATTTAATGAGTTAATGATTTTGTACTTCGAGGAACTCTCTTTGAAAGTTGTGAATACACTAGGATTCACGAGAGTTCGGGCTAATTTTGTAGTAGTTTTTGACACACCAGGTAGCGCTACCGCTGTATACAATCATTCACAATTCGTTTTCTTTTCTAGTAGTAGTTTTTCAAAATTCGCGCGCTATTTTCGGTTATTTACAGTAAAGTTAACAATTGTAGTGAGAGTAGGCAAAGGAATTTGATTCTTCTAGGATTAGATTCTGTGTCCCTTAAGAAAATCTCTGTTGGCATGATAATTTGGGTGGCTTATTATAATGACGCCGAAGACGTCAGATATCCGGATATTTATATTTTCATTTATTCTGCATGGATTCACTATGAATAGTTCTTTTGAATTCATTTTGTCATATGTATGCACTAAACTTTCACGTACACTACTTGAATATTCTTATTATACTCACGTTCCCATGACCCCAAGATTACGGTATTACACCATCCATCACACCATCTGCGTCACAAGAACAAAGAAACCAGATGGATTGCAACAGACGCAGGTCACACCACGTCATATGATGGATTCCCAGGATAGGTTACACCACCAAAGGACCACACCGCCAAGTGTTTGTCGAGAGCAGATGGACGTCATAAAAACCGCCAGATGACGTGACAGCATGACGCAATAAGACCATCGTAATCCGATACCACATGTTGCGTACGCGGATGAGATTACGGTCGTAACTGTCTTGCATGAGAAAAGAGCGCACTAGAGAGTAGGTCGCACAGCTCCGCCCACCTGACCCCTGCAGGGCCGAGGTCTGACGAGAAGGAATAGAAGAGACCGTCATTGTGATGTGGACGCACATCGCGGAGTGATTCAGAGGCATTCAGTCTTAGGCAGAAGACTACGGCTCTCTTGGTTTTTTATTCTCCAGTTTCTAAAAAGCTAACATCGTACTTCAGTACACCTATTCCCCGATTTACTCTCGCTCACTAACCACCCCAACCCAACCCAACCCCACTCACTCACCCACTCAACCGCGTTTGTTGTTGTTAACTCGTTTTAAAGGTGACTTTGTTTCAGAACTAACTAACTCGTTTAACGTCAATCACCAACTGTCACCCTGGAGCGAAACCGCTTTCAACGTGCACAAAATCGAAACCAAGTGCGCGCGGAACTCCAAGCTGAACAACTGCAAGAGCAAGAGGAGGAACTCATCAGGAGAGAAGCTCTACTTCGTGAAGGAGAAGCCAATCTTGCTCAACAACAACGGCGTGGAAATCGAAGACCGGAAGCCATGGCCAACAATCCGCCGAGAATGCTCGCGAACGCACCCAGGTACGATGGAAAGGAAGCCTTCTCCAGCTATACTCGGTCTTTGACTGACTATATGAACGCACATCTGTTCGAAGCTGAAGAAGGAAGGCGAATTCTTCCTTACCTCTTATCTGGTTCGGCGAGAGACATCTATGAGACTGTTCCGGATGACGTGAAGAATGGAGATTTTCATCGACTTCTGGAACATCTCTGTGGTCTAATTCACTCCGAAGGAGACCGTCTCGTGGCTCAGGCTGAGCTTTCCGCCCTTCGGCAAGGTGGAAAGAAGGTCGACGCTTTTTACCGGATCTGCAAAGATCAGGCTTCCAAAGCCTATCCAGGCGCTGGAAACCGGACCACCTACGAGGCGATGCTGATGCAGACCTTTCTCAACGGTCTTAACAAAGACATCCGAATGTTTGTCATTCGGAGAGACCCTACGTCCGCTGAGCAGGCATTCGGTTTCGCCAAGAAGGAGGAGTCCTACCGGAACCTCTCCAAAGGAGACGGTGAAGTGGCCAACGCCATTAACCATCTTGCGGAGGAGGTTGCCAAGCTGAAAAGACTATCAGACGACTCGGAAGCCGTCAATCAGCTTCAAACGCGTGGAAACCACGGCCAGCGAGGCCGAGGCTTTCATCATCAAAATGGCGGTCATGGATTCAACGGCCATCATCAAAATGATGACCATGGATTCAACTGTCACGAATGTGAAGAGTATTATGGACAATACCACCATGATACACACCAAGGATACTTCCCTGACAACGGCAACGACCATTATACCCAAAACAATCCCAGCTACCAAGAGCCCTCGCGGATTAACTCCATGTTTGATGCAACCAGTGTAAATTTCATTCGTGATGTTTGCAATCAATTCTGCACCTCATGCAACTACGAACATTAGGCCACATGAAGCACTCTTTGGAAGAGAGCTTCCGGCACTGAAGATGTACACTTGGGTGTACCGATTTCCACATATGTGGATGTGGAGGACTTTCAAACCAATTTGAGGCAGAATTTGAAGGAGTTGCATGAAGTGATGAAGACAAGGATCGAGGAGAAGAAGGAAAAATCAAAGAAGTATTACGATAAAACGAATCGAATCACGGAGAAAGAAATCGAAATTGGTAACAAAGTGTTAGTCCGAAGATCACCACCAACAAACAAGCTGCAACCGAAATGGAAGGGACCGTTTTTGGTTATCGAAGTATCGAAGTTCAACATTTCGTACTTGGATGGAAAGAAGACAGTGGTGGCCAACAAGGACGACGTCAGGAAGTTTGAAGAAGAAGATCGTATCGAAGAAACAGCGACGAAAAATAAGGCGAACTCGGAGAAGAAGAAGAATTTCGAGCAGAAGAATTCGGAGAAGAAGAAGTATCGGAAGAAGTGGAAGGAAAGTACTGGAGGAGAAGTTCGTCGACGATCGGAGAGATTGGCAGAGAAAAGGAAAGGTACGCTGTGATCGATGTAGTTTGATTCGTTTTGATTGTAAAATTTTGTTCATTTGTCTTATTCACATAATTTCATAGTTTTTTTTTTCCCCTATCTATCTCTTTCCTATTAATTTTCTTTAAGTTCTATTGTATAAGTTATCTAAATTACTTCTAATTTTCATATTCGTATCATTTATCACTCAAGTTGATTATTTCTTAATTTCTAAGTTCATACAAATTTAATCTTTTGAGTTCATACCTCATTCTAATTCGCTACTCCCAACATTTTTTTTTTTTAACATCTAATATTTAAATTCTGTCTATTGTATAAGTTCAAGCCCCCCCCCCCTAACTGATACCACATCCAACTCATCATCCCTCCTAATCAGTCAAGAAGAAGAACGATCCTACTCCACAATGCAACGATACAACTCAGTCGAAATGGAATGGATTACAAGGAAGATGAATGCTGAATTTGTTTGGTTGAATTGTGCTCAAGATCAAAGGAGAAGGAAAAATCAAGTCGAGCGAGGACGCTCGAGTTATGGAAAAGGGGGATGTTGTAAGAAGAACCTGAGTACGGAAGAGGCCACGCCCTACGGAAGAGGCCACGCCCCCCACACAGTATAAAAGGCCCGAGATGAGGAGGATCGTCAGTCGGAGTGTGTGTGTCTGGTTGGACATGAGTTAGGTTGTGGTGTCCCGGTTAGGCTCTTAATATTCTATTCCCCTATTATATTATATTCTCATGTAATTATATCTATCTTAAACACAAATAAACATATCGTAAGTAAGTCATGGTATTATAGTGAGTAGTTATGAGTACACTAGCCACCTGATTGGAACCCAGGTGGCGGCTGTGTAACGCCCACCATGCCACACCATGCCACACCATGCAAACTGGCATCAAGCCTACGAAAACACCAGATAGCAGCGCTATCTTGGTGAGTGGTTCCGAAATTATGTGCTTAGGTGGGTCTGGCCTAGGCCTAAGCTCCCTGGGGCGAAGCCTAGGTCTACGCCACGCCCTAGATAATTGCATGATCAAGATAGAGGTTAGGCAGTAGGAGGAGGTGCAAACAAATGGAGGCGTGCCACGCCATGCCACGCCATGCCACGTTATGCCCCACCATGCCACTCCATGCCACACCATGCAAACTGGCATCAAGCCTACGAAAACACCAGATAGCAGCGCTATCTGGGTGGTTCCGAAATTATGTGCTTAGGTGGGTCTGGCCTAGGCCTAAGCTCCCTGGGGAAAAGCATAGGTCTACGCCACGCCCTAGATAATTGCGTGATCAAGAAAGAGGTTAGGCAGATGGAGGAGATGCGAAAAAATAGGAGCGTGGTTTAACTAGATCATTGCGTGATCAAGACAGAGGTTAGGCAGATGGAGGAGGTGCGAACCAAAATAGGGCGTGGCTTAATTAGATAATTGCGTGATCAAGATAGAGATTAGGCAGATAGAGACGGTGCGAACAAAAGGGGGCGTGCCACGCCATGCCACGCCATGCCACGTTATGCCCCACCATGCCACACCATACCACACCATGCAAACTGGCATCAAGCCTACGAAAACACCAGATAGCAGCGCTATCTTGGTAAGTGGTTCCGAAATTATGTGCTCAGGTGGGTCTGGCCTAGGCCTAAGCTCCCTGGGGCAAAGCCTAGGTCTACGCCACGCCCTAGATAATTGCATGATCAAGATAGAGGTTAGGCAGATGGAGGAGGTGCAAACAAATGGAGGCGTGCCACGCCATGCCACGACATGCCACGCCATGCCACGACATGCCACGACATGCCACGCCAGGCCACGACATGCCACGACATGCCACGCCAGGCCACGACATGCCACGACATGCCACGCCATGACACGCCATGCCACCCACGCCATGCCACGCCATGCCACGCCATACCGAAGGGGCGTGGCTACAATACTAATGGTACGAACCAAAGAGGGCGTGGCTTAGAAAGATAACTGCGTGATCAATTTAGAAGTCAGGCAGATGAAAGAAGTGCGAACCGAAGGAGGCGTGGCTTAATTAGATAATTGTGTGATTCAAGATAGAGATTAGGCAGATGGAGGAGATGGGAACAAAAAAGGGGCGTGGCTTAATTAGATAATTGCGTGATCAAGATAGAGATTAGGCAGATGGAGGAGATGGGAACAAAAAAGGGGCGTGGCTTAATTAGATAATTGCGTGATCAAGATAGAGATTAGGCAGATGGAGGAGGTGCAAACAAAATAGGGCATGGCTTAATTAGATAATTGCGTGATCAAGATAGAGGTTAGGCAGATAGAGGAGGTGCGAACAAAAGGGGGCGTGCCACGCCATGCCACGCCAAGCCACGTTATGCCCCACCATGCCACACCATGCCACACCATGCAAACTGGCATCAAGCCTACGAAAACACCAGATAGCAGCGCTATCTTGGTGAGTGGTTCCGAAATTATGTGCTTAGGTGGGTCTGGCCTAGGCCTAAGCTCCCTGGGGCGATCCCTAGGTCTACGCCACGCCCTAGATAGTTGCATGATCAAGATAGAGGTTAGGCAGTAGGAGGAGGTGCAAACAAATGGAGGCGTGCCACGCCATGCCACGCCATGCCACGTTATGCCCCACCATGCCACTCCATGCCACACCATGCAAACTGGCATCAAGCCTACGAAAACACCAGATAGCAGCGCTATCTGGGTGGTTCCGAAATTATGTGCTTAGGTGGGTCTGGCCTAGGCCTAAGCTCCCTGGGGAAAAGCATAGGTCTACGCCACGCCCTAGATAATTGTGTGATCAAGATAGAGATTAGGCAGATAGAGGAGGTGCGAACAAAAGGGGGCGTGCCACGCCATGCCACGCCATGCCACGCCATGCCACGTTATGCCCCACCATGCCACACCATGCAAACTGGCATCAAGCCTACGAAAACACCAGATAGCAGCGCTATCTTGGTGAGTGGTTCCGAAATTATGTGCTTAGGTGGGTCTGGCCTAGGCCTAAGCTCCCTGGGGCGAAGCCTAGGTCTACGCCACGCCCTAGATAATTGCATGATCAAGATAGAGGTTAGGCAGTAGGAGGAGGTGCAAACAAATGGAGGCGTGCCACGCCATGCCACGCCATGCCACGTTATGCCCCCACATGCCACACCATGCCACACCATGCAAACTGGCATCAAGCCTACGAAAACACCAGATAGCAGCGCTATCTTGGTAAGTGGTTCCGAAAGTATGTGCTTAGGTGGGTCTGGTCAAGGCCTAAGCTCCCTGGGGCAAAGCCTAGGTCTACGCCACGCCCTAGATAATTGCATGATCAAGATAGAGGTTAGGCAGATGGAGGAGGTGCAAACAAATGGAGGCGTGCCACGCCATGCCACGACATGCCACGCCATGCCACGACATGCCACGCCATGCCACGACATGCCACGACATGCCACGCCAGGCCACGACATGCCTCGACATGCCACGCCAGGCCACGACATGCCACGACATGCCACGCCATGACACGCCATGCCACACACGCCATGCCACGCCATGCCACGCCATACCGAAGGGGCGTGGCTACAATACTAATGGTACGAACCAAAGAGGGCGTGGCTTAGAAAGATAACTGCGTGATCAATTTAGAAGTCAGGCAGATGAAAGAAGTGCGAACCGAAGGAGGCGTGGCTTAATTAGATAATTGTGTGATCAAGATAGAGATTAGGCAGATAGAGGAGGTGCGAACAAAAGGGGGCGTGCCACGCCATGCCACGCCATGCCACGTTATGCCCCACCATGCCACACCATGCAAACTGGCATCAAGCCTACGAAAACACCAGATAGCAGCGCTATCTTGGTGAGTGGTTCCGAAATTATGTGCTTAGGTGGGTCTGGCCTAGGCCTAAGCTCCCTGGGGCGAAGCCTAGGTCTACGCCACGCCCTAGATAATTGCATGATCAAGATAGAGGTTAGGCAGTAGGAGGAGGTGCAAACAAATGGAGGCGTGCCACGCCATGCCACGCCATGCCACGTTATGCCCCACCATGCCACTCCATGCCACACCATGCAAACTGGCATCAAGCCTACGAAAACACCAGATAGCAGCGCTATCTGGGTGGTTCCGAAATTATGTGCTTAGGTGGGTCTGGCCTAGGCCTAAGCTCCCTGGGGAAAAGCATAGGTCTACGCCACGCCCTAGATAATTGCGTGATCAAGATAGAGGTTAGGCAGATGGAGGAGATGCGAACAAAAAAGGGGCGTGGCTTAATTAGATAATTGCGTGATCAAGATAGAGATTAGGCAGATGGAGGAGGTGCAAACAAAATAGGGCGTGGCTTAATTAGATAATTGCGTGATCAAGATAGAGATTAGGCAGATAGAGGAGGTGCGAACAAAAGGGGGCGTGCCACGCCATGCCACGCCATGCCACGTTATGCCCCACCATGCCACACCATGCCACACCATGCAAACTGGCATCAAGCCTACGAAAACACCAGATAGCAGCGCTATCTTGGTGAGTGGTTCCGAAATTATGTGCTTAGGTGGGTCTGGCCTAGGCCTAAGCTCCCTGGGGCGAAGCCTAGGTCTACGCCACGCCCTAGATAATTGCATGATCAAGATAGAGGTTAGGCAGTAGGAGGAGGTGCAAACAAATGGAGGCGTGCCACGCCATGCCACGCCATGCCACGTTATGCCCCACCATGCCACTCCATGCCACACCATGCAAACTGGCATCAAGCCTACGAAAACACCAGATAGCAGCGCTATCTGGGTGGTTCCGAAATTATGTGCTTAGGTGGGTCTGGCCTAGGCCTAAGCTCCCTGGGGAAAAGCATAGGTCTACGCCACGCCCTAGATAATTGCGTGATCAAGAAAGAGGTTAGGCAGATGGAGGAGATGCGAAAAAATAGGAGCGTGGTTTAACTAGATCATTGCGTGATCAAGACAGAGGTTAGGCAGATGGAGGAGGTGCGAACCAAAATAGGGCGTGGCTTAATTAGATAATTGCGTGATCAAGATAGAGATTAGGCAGATAGAGACGGTGCGAACAAAAGGGGGCGTGCCACGCCATGCCACGCCATGCCACGTTATGCCCCACCATGCCACACCATACCACACCATGCAAACTGGCATCAAGCCTACGAAAACACCAGATAGCAGCGCTATCTTGGTAAGTGGTTCCGAAATTATGTGCTCAGGTGGGTCTGGCCCAGGCCTAAGCTCCCTGGGGCAAAGCCTAGGTCTACGCCACGCCCTAGATAATTGCATGATCAAGATAGAGGTTAGGCAGATGGAGGAGGTGCAAACAAATGGAGGCGTGCCACGCCATGCCACGACATGCCACGCCATGCCACGACATGCCACGACATGCCACGCCAGGCCACGACATGCCACGACATGCCACGCCAGGCCACGACATGCCACGACATGCCACGCCATGACACGCCATGCCACCCACGCCATGCCACGCCATGCCACGCCATACCGAAGGGGCGTGGCTACAATACTAATGGTACGAACCAAAGAGGGCGTGGCTTAGAAAGATAACTGCGTGATCAATTTAGAAGTCAGGCAGATGAAAGAAGTGCGAACCGAAGGAGGCGTGGCTTAATTAGATAATTGTGTGATTCAAGATAGAGATTAGGCAGATGGAGGAGTTGGGAACAAAAAAGGGGCGTGGCTTAATTAGATAATTGCGTGATCAAGATAGAGATTAGGCAGATGGAGGAGATGGGAACAAAAAAGGGGCGTGGCTTAATTAGATAATTGCGTGATCAAGATAGAGATTAGGCAGATGGAGGAGGTGCAAACAAAATAGGGCATGGCTTAATTAGATAATTGCGTGATCAAGATAGAGGTTAGGCAGATAGAGGAGGTGCGAACAAAAGGGGGCGTGCCACGCCATGCCACGCCAAGCCACGTTATGCCCCACCATGCCACACCATGCCACACCATGCAAACTGGCATCAAGCCTACGAAAACACCAGATAGCAGCGCTATCTTGGTGAGTGGTTCCGAAATTATGTGCTTAGGTGGGTCTGGCCTAGGCCTAAGCTCCCTGGGGCGATCCCTAGGTCTACGCCACGCCCTAGATAGTTGCATGATCAAGATAGAGGTTAGGCAGTAGGAGGTGCAAACAAATGGAGGCGTGCCACGCCATGCCACGCCATGCCACGTTATGCCCCACCATGCCACTCCATGCCACACCATGCAAACTGGCATCAAGCCTACGAAAACACCAGATAGCAGCGCTATCTGGGTGGTTCCGAAATTATGTGCTTAGGTGGGTCTGGCCTAGGCCTAAGCTCCCTGGGGAAAATCATAGGTCTACGCCACGCCCTAGATAATTGCGTGATCAAGATAGAGGTTAGGCAGATGGAGGAGATGCGAACAAAAAAGGGGCGTGGCTTAATTAGATAATTGCGTGATCAAGATAGAGATTAGGCAGATAGAGGAGGTGCGAACAAAAGGGGGCGTGCCACGCCATGCCACGCCATGCCACGTTATGCCCCACCATGCCACACCATGCCACACCATGCAAACTGGCATCAAGCCTACGAAAACACCAGATAGCAGCGCTATCTTGGTGAGTGGTTCCGAAATTATGTGCTTAGGTGGGTCTGGCCTAGGCCTAAGCTCCCTGGGGCGAAGCCTAGGTCTACGCCACGCCCTAGATAATTGCATGATCAAGATAGAGGTTAGGCAGTAGGAGGAGGTGCAAACAAATGGAGGCGTGCCACGCCATGCCACGCCATGCCACGTTATGCCCCACCATGCCACTCCATGCCACACCATGCAAACTGGCATCAAGCCTACGAAAACACCAGATAGCAGCGCTATCTGGGTGGTTCCGAAATTATGTGCTTAGGTGGGTCTGGCCTAGGCCTAAGCTCCCTGGGGAAAAGCATAGGTCTACGCCACGCCCTAGATAATTGCGTGATCAAGATAGAGGTTAGGCAGATGGAGGAGATGCGAACAAAAAAGGGGCGTGGCTTAATTAGATAATTGCGTGATCAAGATAGAGATTAGGCAGATGGAGGAGGTGCAAACAAAATAGGGCGTGGCTTGATTAGATAATTGCGTGATCAAGATAGAGATTAGGCAGATAGAGGAGGTGCGAACAAAAGGGGGCGTGCCACGCCATGCCACGCCATGCCACGTTATGCCCCACCATGCCACACCATGCCACACCATGCAAACTGGCATCAAGCCTACGAAAACACCAGATAGCAGCGCTATCTTGGTGAGTGGTTCCGAAATTATGTGCTTAGGTGGGTCTGGCCTAGGCCTAAGCTCCCTGGGGCGAAGCCTAGGTCTACGCCACGCCCTAGATAATTGCATGATCAAGATAGAGGTTAGGCAGTAGGAGGAGGTGCAACTAAATGGAGGCGTGCCACGCCATGCCACGCCATGCCACGTTATGCCCCACCATGCCACTCCATGCCACACCATGCAAACTGGCATCAAGCCTACGAAAACACCAGATAGCAGCGCTATCTGGGTGGTTCCGAAATTATGTGCTTAGGTGGGTCTGGCCTAGGCCTAAGCTCCCTGGGGAAAAGCATAGGTCTACGCCACGCCCTAGATAATTGCGTGATCAAGAAAGAGGTTAGGCAGATGGAGGAGGTGCGAACAAAAAAGGGGCGTGGCTTAATTAGATAATTGCGTGATCAAGATAGAGGTTAGGCAGATAGAGGAGGTGCGAACAAAAGGGGGCGTGCCACGCCATGCCACGCCAAGCCACGTTATGCCCCACCATGCCACACCATGCCACACCATGCAAACTGGCATCAAGCCTACGAAAACACCAGATAGCAGCGCTATCTTGGTAAGTGGTTCCGAAATTATGTGCTTACGTGGGTCTGGCCTAGGCCTAAGCTCCCTGGGGCGAAGCCTAGGTCTACGCCACGCCCTAGATAATTGCATGATCAAGATAGAGGTTAGGCAGATGGAGGAGGTGCAAACAAATGGAGGCGTGCCACGCCATGCCACGCCATGCCACGCCATGCCACGCCATGCCACGTTATGCCCCACCATGCCACTCCATGCCACACCATGCAAACTGGCATCAAGCCTACGAAAACACCAGATAGCAGCGCTATCTGGGTGGTTCCGAAATTATGTGCTTAGGTGGGTCTGGCCTAGGCCTAAGCTCCCTGGGGAAAAGCATAGGTCTACGCCACGCCCTAGATAATTGCGTGATCAAGAAAGAGGTTAGGCAGATGGAGGAGATGCGAAAAAATAGGAGCGTGGTTTAACTAGATCATTGCGTGATCAAGACAGAGGTTAGGCAGATGGAGGAGGTGCGAACCAAAATAGGGCGTGGCTTAATTAGATAATTGCGTGATCAAGATAGAGATTAGGCAGATAGAGGAGGTGCGAACAAAAGGGGGCGTGCCACGCCATGCCACGCCATGCCACGCCATGCCACGTTATGCCCCACCATGCCACACCATGCCACACCATGCAAACTGGCATCAAGCCTACGAAAACACCAGATAGCAGCGCTATCTTGGTAAGTGGTTCCGAAATTATGTGCTCAGGTGGGTCTGGCCTAGGCCTAAGCTCCCTGGGGCAAAGCCTAGGTCTACGCCACGCCCTAGATAATTGCATGATCAAGATAGAGGTTAGGCAGATGGAGGAGGTGCAAACAAATGGAGGCGTGCCACGCCATGCCACGACATGCCACGCCATGCCACTACATGCCACGACATGCCACGCCATGCCACGCCATACCGAAGGGGCGTGGCTACAATACTAATGGTACGAACCAAAGAGGGCGTGGCTTAGAAAGATAACTGCGTGATCAATTTAGAAGTCAGGCAGATGAAAGAAGTGCGAACCGAAGGAGGCGTGGCTTAATTAGATAATTGTGTGATCAAGATAGAGATTAGGCAGATGGAGGAGATGGGAACAAAAAAGGGGCGTGGCTTAATTAGATAATTGCGTGATCAAGATAGAGATTAGGCAGATGGAGGAGGTGCGAACAAAAAAGGGGCGTGGCTTAATTAGATAATTGCGTGATCAAGATAGAGGTTAGGCAGATAGAGGAGGTGCGAACAAAAGGGGGCGTGCCACGCCATGCCACGCCAAGCCACGTTATGCCCCACCATGCCACACCATGCCACACCATGCAAACTGGCATCAAGCCTACGAAAACACCAGATAGCAGCGCTATCTTGGTAAGTGGTTCCGAAATTATGTGCTTACGTGGGTCTGGCCTAGGCCTAAGCTCCCTGGGGCGAAGCCTAGGTCTACGCCACGCCCTAGATAATTGCATGATCAAGATAGAGGTTAGGCAGATGGAGGAGGTGCAAACAAATGGAGGCGTGCCACGCCATGCCACGCCATGCCACGCCATGCCACGTTATGCCCCCACATGCCACACCATGCCACACCATGCAAACTGGCATCAAGCCTACGAAAACACCAGATAGCAGCGCTATCTGGGTGGTTCCGGAATTATGTGCTTAGGTGAGTCTGGCCTAGGCCTAAGCTCCCTGGGGCGAAGCCTAGGTCTACGCCACGCCCTGGATAATTGCATGATCAAGATAGAGGTTAGGCAGATGGAGGAGGTGCGAACCAAAATAGGGCGTGGCTTAATTAGATAATTTCGTGATCAAGATAGAGATTAGGCAGATAGAGGAGGTGCGAACAAAAGGGGGCGTGCCACGCCATGCCACCAGTTTGCATGGTGTGGCATGGTGTGGCATGGTGGGGCATAACGTGGCTTGGCGTGGCATGGCGTGGCACGCCCCCTTTTGTTCGCACCTCCTCTATCTGCCTAACCTCTATCTTGATCACGCAATTATCTAATTAAGCCACGCCCCTTTTTTGTTCGCACCTCCTCCATCTGCCTAATCTCTATCTTGATCACGCAATTATCTAATTAAGCCACGCCCCTTTTTTGTTCCCATCTCCTCCATCTGCCTAATCTCTATCTTGATCACACAATTATCTAATTAAGCCACGCCTCCTTCGGTTCGCACTTCTTTCATCTGCCTGACTTCTAAATTGATCACGCAGTTATCTTTCTAAGCCACGCCCTCTTTGGTTCGTACCATTAGTATTGTAGCCACGCCCCTTCGGTATGGCGTGGCATGGCGTGGCATGGCGTGGGTGGCATGGCGTGTCATGGCGTGGCATGTCGTGGCATGTCGTGGCCTGGCGTGGCATGTCGTGGCATGTCGTGGCCTGGCGTGGCATGTCGTGGCATGTAGTGGCATGGCGTGGCATGTCGTGGCATGGCGTGGCACGCCTCCATTTGTTTGCACCTCCTCCATCTGCCTAACCTCTATCTTGATCATGCAATTATCTAGGGCGTGGCGTAGACCTAGGCTTTGCCCCAGGGAGCTTAGGCCTAGGCCAGACCCACCTGAGCACATAATTTCGGAACCACTTACCAAGATAGCGCTGCTATCTGGTGTTTTCGTAGGCTTGATGCCAGTTTGCATGGTGTGGCATGGTGTGGCATGGTGGGGCATAACGTGGCATGGCGTGGCATGGCGTGGCACGCCCCCTTTTGTTCGCACCTCCTCTATCTGCCTAATCTCTATCTTGATCACGCAATTATCTAATTAAGCCACGCCCTATTTTGGTTCGCACCTCCTCCATCTGCCTAACCTCTGTCTTGATCACGCAATGATCTAGTTAAACCACGCTCCTATTTTTTCGCATCTCCTCCATCTGCCTAACCTCTTTCTTGATCACGCAATTATCTAGGGCGTGGCGTAGACCTATGCTTTTCCCCAGGGAGCTTAGGCCTAGGCCAGACCCACCTAAGCACATAATTTCGGAACCACCCAGATAGCGCTGCTATCTGGTGTTTTCGTAGGCTTGATGCCAGTTTGCATGGTGTGGCATGGAGTGGCATGGTGGGGCATAACGTGGCATGGCGTGGCATGGCGTGGCACGCCTCCATTTGTTTGCACCTCCTCCTACTGCCTAACCTCTATCTTGATCATGCAATTATCTAGGGCGTGGCGTAGACCTAGGCTTCGCCCCAGGGAGCTTAGGCCTAGGCCAGACCCACCTAAGCACATAATTTCGGAACCACTCACCAAGATAGCGCTGCTATCTGGTGTTTTCGTAGGCTTGATGCCAGTTTGCATGGTGTGGCATGGTGTGGCATGGTGGGGCATAACGTGGCATGGCGTGGCATGGCGTGGCACGCCCCCTTTTGTTCGCACCTCCTCTATCTGCCTAATCTCTATCTTGATCACGCAATTATCTAATTAAGCCACGCCCTATTTTGTTTGCACCTCCTCCATCTGCCTAATCTCTATCTTGATCACGCAATTATCTAATTAAGCCACGCCCCTTTTTTGTTCGCATCTCCTCCATCTGCCTAACCTCTATCTTGATCACGCAATTATCTAGGGCGTGGCGTAGACCTATGCTTTTCCCCAGGGAGCTTAGGCCTAGGCCAGACCCACCTAAGCACATAATTTCGGAACCACCCAGATAGCGCTGCTATCTGGTGTTTTCGTAGGCTTGATGCCAGTTTGCATGGTGTGGCATGGAGTGGCATGGTGGGGCATAACGTGGCATGGCGTGGCACGCCTCCATTTGTTTGCACCTCCTCCTACTGCCTAACCTCTATCTTGATCATGCAACTATCTAGGGCGTGGCGTAGACCTAGGGATCGCCCCAGGGAGCTTAGGCCTAGGCCAGACCCACCTAAGCACATAATTTCGGAACCACTCACCAAGATAGCGCTGCTATCTGGTGTTTTCGTAGGCTTGATGCCAGTTTGCATGGTGTGGCATGGTGTGGCATGGTGGGGCATAACGTGGCTTGGCGTGGCATGGCGTGGCACGCCCCCTTTTGTTCGCACCTCCTCTATCTGCCTAACCTCTATCTTGATCACGCAATTATCTAATTAAGCCATGCCCTATTTTGTTTGCACCTCCTCCATCTGCCTAATCTCTATCTTGATCACGCAATTATCTAATTAAGCCACGCCCCTTTTTTGTTCCCATCTCCTCCATCTGCCTAATCTCTATCTTGATCACGCAATTATCTAATTAAGCCACGCCCCTTTTTTGTTCCCATCTCCTCCATCTGCCTAATCTCTATCTTGATCACACAATTATCTAATTAAGCCACGCCTCCTTCGGTTCGCACTTCTTTCATCTGCCTGACTTCTAAATTGATCACGCAGTTATCTTTCGAAGCCACGCCCTCTTTGGTTCGTACCATTAGTATTGTAGCCACGCCCCTTCGGTATGGCGTGGCATGGCGTGGCATGGCGTGGGTGGCATGGCGTGTCATGGCGTGGCATGTCGTGGCATGTCGTGGCCTGGCGTGGCATGTCGTGGCATGTCGTGGCCTGGCGTGGCATGTCGTGGCATGTCGTGGCATGACGTGGCATGTCGTGGCATGGCGTGGCACGCCTCCATTTGTTTGCACCTCCTCCATCTGCCTAACCTCTATCTTGATCATGCAATTATCTAGGGCGTGGCGTAGACCTAGGCTTTGCCCCAGGGAGCTTAGGCCTAGGCCAGACCCACCTGAGCACATAATTTCGGAACCACTTACCAAGATAGCGCTGCTATCTGGTGTTTTCGTAGGCTTGATGCCAGTTTGCATGGTGTGGTATGGTGTGGCATGGTGGGGCATAACGTGGCATGGCGTGGCATGGCGTGGCACGCCCCCTTTTGTTCGCACCGTCTCTATCTGCCTAATCTCTATCTTGATCACGCAATTATCTAATTAAGCCACGCCCTATTTTGGTTCGCACCTCCTCCATCTGCCTAACCTCTGTCTTGATCACGCAATGATCTAGTTAAACCACGCTCCTATTTTTTCGCATCTCCTCCATCTGCCTAACCTCTTTCTTGATCACGCAATTATCTAGGGCGTGGCGTAGACCTATGCTTTTCCCCAGGGAGCTTAGGCCTAGGCCAGACCCACCTAAACACATAATTTCGGAACCACCCAGATAGCGCTGCTATCTGGTGTTTTCGTAGGCTTGATGCCAGTTTGCATGGTGTGGCATGGAGTGGCATGGTGGGGCATAACGTGGCATGGCGTGGCATGGCGTGGCACGCCTCCATTTGTTTGCACCTCCTCCTACTGCCTAACCTCTATCTTGATCATGCAATTATCTTGGGCGTGGCGTAGACCTAGGCTTCGCCCCAGGGAGCTTAGGCCTAGGCCAGACCCACCTAAGCACATAATCTCGGAACCACTCACCAAGATAGCGCTGCTATCTGGTGTTTTCGTAGGCTTGATGCCAGTTTGCATGGTGTGGCATGGTGCGGCATGGTGGGGCATAACGTGGCATGGCGTGGCATGGCGTGGCACGCCCCCTTTTGTTCGCACCTCCTCTATCTGCCTAATCTCTATCTTGATCACGCAATTATCTAATTAAGCCACGCCCTATTTTGTTTGCACCTCCTCCATCTGCCTAATCTCTATCTTGATCACGCAATTATCTAATTAAGCCACGCCCCTTTTTTGTTCGCATCTCCTCCATCTGCCTAACCTCTATCTTGATCACGCAATTATCTAGGGCGTGGCGTAGACCTATGCTTTTCCCCAGGGAGCTTAGGCCTAGGCCAGACCCACCTAAGCACATAATTTCGGAACCACCCAGATAGCGCTGCTATCTGGTGTTTTCGTAGGCTTGATGCCAGTTTGCATGGTGTGGCATGGAGTGGCATGGTGGGGCATAACGTGGCATGGCGTGGCATGGCGTGGCACGCCTCCATTTGTTTGCACCTCCTCCTACTGCCTAACCTCTATCTTGATCATGCAATTATCTAGGGCGTGGCGTAGACCTAGGCTTCGCCCCAGGGAGCTTAGGCCTAGGCCAGACCCACCTAAGCACATAATTTCGGAACCACTCACCAAGATAGCGCTGCTATCTGGTGTTTTCGTAGGCTTGATGCCAGTTTGCATGGTGTGGCATGGTGGGGCATAACGTGGCATGGCGTGGCACGCCCCCTTTTGTTCGCACCTCCTCTATCTGCCTAATCTCTATCTTGATCACACAATTATCTAATTAAGCCACGCCTCCTTCGGTTCGCACTTCTTTCATCTGCCTGACTTCTAAAGTGATCACGCAGTTATCTTTCTAAGCCACGCCCTCTTTGGTTCGTACCATTAGTATTGTAGCCACGCCCCTTCGGTATGGCGTGGCATGGCGTGGCATGGCGTGTGTGGCATGGCGTGTCATGGCGTGGCATGTCGTGGCATGTCGTGGCCTGGCGTGGCATGTCGAGGCATGTCGTGGCCTGGCGTGGCATGTCGTGGCATGTCGTGGCATGACGTGGCATGTCGTGGCATGGCGTGGCATGTCGTGGCATGGCGTGGCACGCCTCCATTTGTTCGCACCTCCTCCATCTGCCTAACCTCTATCTTGATCATGCAATTATCTAGGGCGTGGCGTAGACCTAGGCTTTGCCTCAGGGAGCTTAGGCCTAGGCCAGACCCACCTAAGCACATAATTTCGGAACCACTTACCAAGATAGCGCTGCTATCTGGTGTTTTCGTAGGCTTGATGCCAGTTTGCATGGTGTGGCATGGTGTGGCATGGTGGGGCATAACGTGGCTTGGCGTGGCATGGCGTGGCACGCCCCCTTTTGTTCGCACCTCCTCTATCTGCCTAACCTCTATCTTGATCACGCAATTATCTAATTAAGCCATGCCCTATTTTGTTTGCACCTCCTCCATCTGCCTAATCTCTATCTTGATCACGCAATTATCTAATTAAGCCACGCCCCTTTTTTGTTCGCACCTCCTCCATCTGCCTAATCTCTATCTTGATCACGCAATTATCTAATTAAGCCACGCCCCTTTTTTGTTCCCATCTCCTCCATCTGCCTAATCTCTATCTTGATCACACAATTATCTAATTAAGCCACGCCTCCTTCGGTTCGCACTTCTTTCATCTGCCTGACTTCTAAATTGATCACGCAGTTATCTTTCTAAGCCACGCCCTCTTTGGTTCGTACCATTAGTATTGTAGCCACGCCCCTTCGGTATGGCGTGGCATGGCGTGGCATGGCGTGGGTGGCATGGCGTGTCATGGCGTGGCATGTCGTGGCATGTCGTGGCCTGGCGTGGCATGTCGTGGCATGTCGTGGCCTGGCGTGGCATGTCGTGACATGTCGTGGCATGGCGTGGCATGTCGTGGCATGGCGTGGCACGCCTCCATTTGTTTGCACCTCCTCCATCTGCCTAACCTCTATCTTGATCATGCAATTATCTAGGGCGTGGCGTAGACCTAGGCTTTGCCCCAGGGAGCTTAGGCCTAGGCCAGACCCACCTGAGCACATAATTTCGGAACCACTTACCAAGATAGCGCTGCTATCTGGTGTTTTCGTAGGCTTGATGCCAGTTTGCATGGTGTGGCATGGTGTGGCATGGTGGGGCATAACGTGGCATGGCGTGGCATGGCGTGGCACGCCCCCTTTTGTTCGCACCTCCTCTATCTGCCTAATCTCTATCTTGATCACGCAATTATCTAATTAAGCCACGCCCTATTTTGGTTCGCACCTCCTCCATCTGCCTAACCTCTGTCTTGATCACGCAATGATCTAGTTAAGCCACGCTCCTATTTTTTCGCATCTCCTCCATCTGCCTAACCTCTATCTTGATCACGCAATTATCTAGGGCGTGGCGTAGACCTATGCTTTTCCCCAGGGAGCTTAGGCCTAGGCCAGACCCACCTAAGCACATAATTTCGGAACCACCCAGATAGCGCTGCTATCTGGTGTTTTCGTAGGCTTGATGCCAGTTTGCATGGTGTGGCATGGTGTGGCATGGTGGGGCATAACGTGGCATGGCGTGGCATGGCGTGGCACACCCCCTTTTGTTCGCACCTCCTCTATCTGCCTAACTTCTATCTTGATCACGCAATTATCTAATTAAGCCACGCTCTATTTTGTTTCCACCTCCTCCATCTGCCTAATCTCTATCTTGATCACGCAATTATCTAATTAAGCCACGCCCCTTTTTTGTTCGCATCTCCTCCATCTGCCTAACCTCTATCTTGATCACGCAATTATCTAGGGCGTGGCGTAGACCTATGCTTTTCCCCAGGGAGCTTAGGCCTAGGCCATACCCACCTAAGCACATAATTTCGGAACCACCCAGATAGCGCTGCTATCTGGTGTTTTCGTAGGCTTGATGCCAGTTTGCATGGTGTGGCATGGTGTGGCATGGTGGGGCATAACGTGGCATGGCGTGGCATGGCGTGGCACACCCCCTTTTGTTCGCACCTCCTCTATCTGCCTAACTTCTATCTTGATCACGCAATTATCTAATTAAGCCACGCTCTATTTTGTTTCCACCTCCTCCATCTGCCTAATCTCTATCTTGATCACACAATTATCTAATTAAGCCACGCCTCCTTCGGTTCGCACTTCTTTCATCTGCCTGACTTCTAAATTGATCATGCAGTTATCTTTCTAAGCCACGCCCTCTTTGGTTCGTACCTTTAATATTGTAGCCACGCCCCCTTCGGTATGGCGTGGCATGGCGTGGGTGGCATGGCGTGGCATGGCGTCAGTCCGATTGAAAAACCTCAAATAAAGCCACGTCCTGTTTTTGTACGCATGTCTTATAAAGCCACGCCCTTTTTGGTTCGCACTTCTAGTGAAGCCACCCCGATTGGTTCGCACCAAAGTGCGGAAAAGAGAGATTAGACAATTATATTATCTAATTAAGCCACGCCCTTTTTGGTTCGCACCTCTAATAAAGTCACACCTTATTTGTTTCGCACATACTCCATCAGCCTGACCTCAATCATAATCAATCAATTATCGACGCAAGACCAATTAGACAATTGATCGCGTTTTTTTTTCAATTTTGATAATGTTCGATGTTTTACAATGTTATAAACCGGTGATCTTTTTGATGCACGAAGGGATGACACAAAAACATTATGACGAGTCCGCAACGAACGCAATTGATTCTCTTTTGATCTTTTCTGTGTGCGCTACGACTGGTTCAATGTGTAATTCGTCTGCGGGGTCGATATTCTCTTCTTTCGCTTTTTTTCGCAAATTTCGTCCGTTGCAGTTGTTCTCTGTCAATGCGGAAATTAAGCTTCTTCTTTTTCTACTACGGTTTTTGTTTGATTGATTGTCAATTGTCCCTGATAAAAAGTGAGTTGTTAAAGTTTAAGCGACATTTTTTATTTTCAATGAGAGATCTATTTTTGTCGGCGGCAGCGTTAGACTTTCACATTAGGTCAAAAAGAAAACGAAAAAGAGATCTGTGTATAGAGCAATCGGCACCTGTGTTGTTTTCACTGAATAGCTTCTTATTAAATCTTCACCGTTCCCTTTCCGAAAAAAAGTTCATTTTACTGAGGTAAAAATTTCTTCAACTGGTTTGTCGTGAGTTCCAATCTGTTTCAGTAATCCATTTGGACTCAAATAGGAAGCTTAAATATTAGACTTGTAAAAAATACAAATTTCTATTTTTTTCAGATCAAGAATGCGGACAAAATGAAGCATTTCAGACATGCGGGACAGCATGTGAGCCGTCTTGTGAGAATCCAAATCCTGTTAATACCTTTTGCACTGTAGAAACTCACTATTCCTATTGCAGAACATGTGCACACTTCAATGCGTGGTAGGATGTCAGTGTGAAAAAGGATTTGTTAGAAACTCGTTGAACGCTTGTGTTAGTTACCCGAGATGTTCGCCTTCAAATGCAACAACAGGTGATTATCCAGTTTCAACATACTTTTCTGAAAATTAGTTTCAGCAGTTTCAGAACTGAGTCAAACGTTAAAATGTGGTATCAATGAAATCGCTTCGGATTGTCATAGCCCCTGTACGGAAAAGAAGTGCCCAACCACCGAGAAAGTGGTTTGTCGTTGATTTCTCAAACCTCTCATTGATCGATTTTCGATGATTAACTGTCTGATGCTGTGCCAACAAGGCTGTGCTTGTAAAGAACCATACTATCGGAACCAGAAAGGGCAATGTGTGGAAAAATCGGAGTGTCCAGTTATCGGTAAAATAGTTAATTTCATTTTATCTAAAATAATGATTTGAAATGAACTCATCTGTTTTAAAGACGTAGTTCAAGAACCAAGACGTGACGACAGTGCATTGACGTGCGCCAATGTTAGATGTCGATCCAAAGGAGGGTGTGCTATGGTAGAGCCTGTTGGATGTCGAGGAAGTTGTGAGCTACAACCTCAGTGTTTAGACTTTAATGGTATGCCCAATAGGAACTTATCTCAAAGCTTCAGCAATTTAACTTGACTGTTTTGAACGGAAAGAGCTTATTTGTACATATCCAACTGAAGATAGAAGAAAAGCGGGTCGATAAGGATTCGACTGGAAATTATGAACTTCCAGAGTGTGATTCACATCAATGTCCTCAAGGAACTTCTTGCGTTTTAACTCAGGTTGTTTGCATAAAAGCGCCGTGGTAATTCGATAAAAATACAAACTTCAATAAGAACCATTATCATATTTCTAGTAACCCAATTGTAACTTGCAAGCCACCAACAGTGGAAGAAAAAGAAAGAAAGCATACAAGAAATATAAGGCTCTCTTCATTCAATGAACCCAGTTGCATGACCGCAAGGTGTGGTACTCCAGCTGGTTGCGCTATGGTTGAACCCATTGTTTGCGCAAACCGCGCATGTAAACCGAGGCCTATGTGCATTCACGAAAACGGTTATAAAAATAGAAAAATCCGAGTCTTATTTTTTTCATTGCAGCATGTGCGGCTACACTCTGTCCTGAAGACCACATGTGTGTTTTGCGGGAGGCAACTTGCATTAAAGCTCCATGGTATATTATCCTTCCCTTTTTCCTTCTTTCTCTCTTCCTCTCACCCATTTTTCAAAGTAATCTTTGCAGCAACCCAATTGCACACTGTCAACACCAGGAACGCAAAATACGCCAATAATTGGTTTTCTCGTTTTCTATTGATTAACTCTTTGAAACGTTTTCTCATATCCTTCTCTCGTTTAAAAATAATTATACAAAACATCAAAGAGATTTCGGACAGAATGAATTTAAATTTTTCATCCCACTTTGCAGTACTGATGGGAATGCTGGTGACATGACGCCGGAAAAAAACAGGCGCAGGCGGTCTGTGCTTGAAATGGCAGGCGCACGTGTCACTTCAAGCGCATGCCGTCTGCTCCTGTTTTGTTCAGAAGAATGCAGCCTCCGCCTGAATTTTTTAGGCTAAGGTCGCCTGCGCCAGAATACGCAAGTTTTGCCACCGTATCACTGAAACATAAATAGCCGACCGTTTTGCGGATTTTTGAAAAATTTAATCTGTTGGTTAGCATTTATTTAGCGGCTATTCCTAGGCATTGCCACTAAATGTTTATATGCGAACAAAACATTTTTCATGAAAAAATTGGTTTTTATCGTTTTCTGTAAGGCTGCTGAGGAAGAGCTATTCAATTGCAATAACTTGAAATTTTTGAACGAGGGCGCGATTCGAAGTGGGTTTCCATTGGACGAGCAATTGAAGCTGTCGAATCCCGCCGTTTTTTGTTATTCCGTAAACAAAGAATTATGATATCAGGCCAAATGGTGGCAAGAAAATTGAATGGAAAATAGGGTGTCCGCTCTCTCATTTTTATAAAATAATGCTAAAACGTTTATTTGAAATAGGGGTCACATGCATCTTAGTATCCCGGAGCGACTCGAGGTGGTGGACAGTGATCGCACACTCCAGATCCTCCAGACTTTCCATCTTGCCCCGGACCTCCCGGTAGTCCGGCTGACCCAGGTTGTCCTGGCTGTCCATCGTTGCCAGGTGGTCCTTGGAGCCCGGGCAATCCTCCAGATCCGCTTCCAGGCAAGCCATCAGCCCCAGCCGGTCCAACGGGTCCTGGGAGGCCAGGTTGCCCAACAATTGCAGGCCCGGCAACCAATTGCCCAGGTGCGCCTGGCATTCCTTGTTCTCCTGATGGTCCATCTTGTCCAGAGGATCCTACAGGCCCTGGGGGCCCCGGTGGTCCGCTGACCGTGGTCGTGTCCGATTGCCCAGGAAGACCATTTTGTCCAGGAGCTCCTCGTGGGCCTGGTGCTCCAGGTGGGCCTTGTCGAGCTGGGGAACAAGTTTGACAATCGTTAGCAACAGGCGGAGCATAACCAGCAGCTGCATCGCGACCTGGTTGTCCTGGTGAACCTGCTTCGCCGTCTAATCCTGGTTGGCCGTCCGCTCCAGGGAAACCAGGTGGACCTGGTGGTCCATAGATGCAGATTGATGATGACGATTGGGTTTGATAGTTTGGAGGCGATGGGCGATAAACAGGAGTTGGTTGGGGCGCAGGTCTGGGACCAGCGTATTGTCCTGCGAAACCATGATGACCACCAGCGTAGCCACCACCTCCTCCAAGTGGAATAGCGGGTCCAGTTACATACTGTCTTTTGATTCTGCTTTGCTGTTTAGTAATCGTTTCCACCTACAATTTTTGACTGTCAAATTATTTTCATAGGATCTCACCTTCTGAAGCTCATCCCAAAGGTCGTGCGATCTAAGGACACAAAACTGTAGTTCATGATCCAGACGAGATTGAATTGATTGAGCATGATCAAACAAAATCGGCAGAAGTAGAATGGAAATACCAATTGAAAACGCCGTCACAGAAACAGAACCAAGTGCAACTGCTCGCAACTTGCTAATTTCTGTTTCTTTGCGTAGAAGATCTTGCTTCTCGTTCATCATATATTTGTAGGTTTACAGGAATAGTCTGAACGATTTAAGCCGAACTCCCCACCCTTCTTATATAGGAAGTACTGACTTCCGCAATGTATTCGTTCTCGCATTCGGGAGTGCTATTTCGACGAGAAGGGGCGGGTAAATTCCGCTGAGAACGAGTTTTGAAATTGTTTACTTCCTTAGTTCGCGGAATTATAAAACAACCTTGAAACCGTTTTCTAGGTTCTGACTTTTTCCGTTTACCACTAAACGTTTTTTACTTGAGATCAAAAACCACACGGAATGCGAAAGTAACATGGCCCCAAAGAAGCGAGAACAAGAGAATATGAAGGACAGGGTCCTTTGTTTAACACGAATACACGAAGAGCTCGAAGAAAACATTTTGCTGCTTTCATTCTTCAATGTTGTTTAAAACTTGTTGCGTTCTTTTTTTTGGGCTGTTCAACAAGTTTTATCAACAATCCGTCGAATATACTGCGGCTACTGTGAACCCTCCTCATGGTTGTCCTAACTACGGTCTTTGTACAAATGTCACTACTAGTTTAATAAGCGAATCAAATGTTTCTATCATCTATCAGTATGGTTGTGCATCGGAAAACTGCGTATGTGTTGATGGTGTAACAAACACAACATTACCCTGCGATACCAGTAAGACACGAAATTATTTTAAAAATCTTGCGGCATTATATATCAGTTATCGATCAGTGCAAAGATTCGCCGTGTGGCTCGGACAATTACTTTCTGTGTACGACAGGAATAAACAGTTATACATGCTCTTGCCAACCTGGATACACTGGGTCTGATTGCTCGTCGGGTATTAGTTGGCATTTAGCTACAAGATGAAAAACGGTCAAATGTTTACCATCACGCACTTCTTTCTTTGAGAAACATGCTTAAACGAGTTCTAGCTGATTTTCAGAACTTTTCAGTTATTTTTTTGAAGATGAACGTTTCCGGTAATACTAGTGTCCGACAAAATCTGTTGGTGGTTTTTTTTTCAACGTAACTAAAAATTCTTTGAGTGCGAGTTGATTTTCTTGAAGACAGCAAGTTCCACTTGACGAATTTTTGCCAAAGGACAATGCATGATAATGGTTTTTGAGGTCTTGGGTCGGCTTGTGCTTCCTCTCCTTGTGAAAATGGAGGCACGTGTGTTTCGAATTCTTCCGATTATAATTGCAATTGCCCAAAAGAGTACATTGGTGTGCATTGCGAATGTTGGGAACAGTAGGATTGGGAGCGAGAAATTTTAATTTTAAGACCAGAACATGTGCCTTGGTGTCAACTGTAACAATGGTAATTGTACTCAAGTTTTGGGTTACTCAAATTACTATTGCGAGTGCAAAGATGGTTACCAAGGAAGACAATGTGAATATTCAAATGATGTTTCCAGTCAGTTTCTTTCTTCTAGAGCTGGTGAAAACTGAGCCATTTTTAGCCCCCGCAACACAAGACGGTTGTTATTATTACGATACTGTTTCAATAGGCGCCACCACCACAAAATTCAGCGACTCAAAAATGACAATCGAAATGTGTAACCAATATGCTTTGGGCCAAACCCCCTCTCTATCTTACCTGAGTGAATTGTTGCTTTCTAATGTCAAACGAATGTTATTTATAGCGATGTGCGGGGCTTGGTGCATCGCAAGCGTGAACCAAATTGTGAACATTTCGTCGTCGCCTTATGATAATGACTGCCAAAAGAAATGCGCTGGAAATAGTTCTGAGCTGTGTGGGAAGTTGAACTCGCGATGTATTGTTTATGAAGTTGGCACAATCGGTTTTTTTATAATTGAGGTATTTAAACTCTGAAAATAACACTTCAGAGGAAGATCCTAACCCATGTCTCAATTCCACAATTTGCAATGCGAGTTCGGGCAACGGAGTTTGTGTTAATTTGCAAGAGACAAATGGAGATGGTTATGAATGCTTGTGTAGTCCTTTATGGACTGGTAGCGATTGCGAGAATAGCATTTCTTCCGCGTGCTCATCCGATCCTTGCATCAATGGCACTTGTGTGCTCGAAACCCAATTTAATACTTATAGTTGCGACTGCGATGCAGGCTTTGTTGGCGATAACTGTCAATGTGAGTGACGCTTTGATCAATGCGCATGAGTAATTACTAATTACTTATTACTATCTACAGATGAAGAGACATGTACATCGAATACTTGTTTATACGGTGGATCATGCAAAGAAACTAGCAACGGAAATTACAAATGTTCCTGTCTTAGTCTTTATTCTGGGCAACGTTGCGAAGGTATAACGCCACACATTTCTTAAAAGCGGCAATGCATTCGTTTAGAAGGTTAATAAACTGTTGAGAGGAACCCATGCATGGTATAGGGGGTCTTGATATTTTGAAGCGTTGATTCAAAAACTATTTTTGATTCTTGAATTTCGCAAAGGAATACTTTGATAAGTATTACAGTTTTAACGAGTGTGGACATACTATTCACACTGATTGGAATTTTTTTTTTGAAAAAACCTGTACTAAGTAACTTATTTAAGTCTACTACAAGTCAGCTCCAGAAAATTTTCTGAAGTTAGGCAGATAGGATTAAAGAACATGGTTGAAAGATTTTTTTAACCAGATTGGTATATGGACCCCTTCCATAACAGTGATTCTATAAACCTCCGGAAAATGTGAAATCAGCCCTTTTCAGAAATCAATAGATGCACTTATAGTGATCCTTGCGTTAACGGGAAATGTTCAACGACAGTAGATGGGATAACACCAGACTTCACATGCACGTGTGAGGCTGGTTGGACAGGAATGAATTGCGATTCAAGTTTGGACTGTCGCTGTAATTTGGAAAAATTAACTTGCAGTGATCGACTATTGCGAACCAAACCCATGTGATTATAACAGTACTTGCATTCCATTTTTCAAAGGTTTCAATTGCTCTTGCTTAGTCGGGTTGACCGGAACTAACTGCAGCACAAGTTTTTTGCTTCCTGTTAACTAGAGATAGCTTAAAATTTAGTTATCGACTTGTGTGTTGGAAAGTACGTGAACGGAAAATGGTTGAAGAGCCCGTGTAGCACTAAAGACGATTTAGCAAACTGTACAAAAGGCATCAACACGTTTACATGCAGCTGTAGTGATAAATGGACCGATACATTGTGTGATCTGAGTAAGGCTTTCCACATAAATGCCAAAATTCAATGTAATTTTGGAACCCTCCAATTCCAAACATGTCTCAAGTCTTTTCTGTAGATTTAGCGTGTTCTGAAACAAAAAATCCTGTTTTGGTTACGCTTACACATCAACCAAAACTACGACTAAAGGCTAGAGTAGTAGAGCCCCTTTTGGGTTCCCCAAACACCTTCATCCGAGGAGCCTTCATAATCCATGATCTTCTAATTTTCAATACAGCTTTTGTAAAGTATGCAACATATTCACGGTTTAAGGTGCCGTTCTAACAACAGCACCTAAAGAATCGAAAGTATTAGAGGCTGTCATTATATTAGATGTATGTCTTTAACTTAGAGTCAATACGGAAAGTGTTTCCGGTTGGTTATCAGGATCATGTAATTTTTGTAGTTTAGTCGTGGAGTTTAGTGATTCAACCTCATGATTGAAACGAGGAAAAAAGTTGAATGAACTTACCGGATTCACTCTAACTTAACAGCACCTCTAATAGAACGACACCTCTAATGAAAAATTGTGTTCTCTAGAAAACGAAGGCTTGGTAGTAATAGGTACATAAATAACAAGGAATAAAACGTGATGTTATTTAAAATTTTCAATACCGTTATTCTGCAGACGTTCTCATAAAGGATGTTCTCATGGCCATTTATGGATATGTAGATTTGAACATGATATCTGTAAGTTTAAATTACACGTTTTGATGGATTCGACAAAACACTCTAACTGCAGCTATTGAATGATTTGATGCAGAACCCCTCTGAAATAAAAGACATGGTTCCTTTCATTACTGGATTGCTATCTGATAGTGAAAGAAGTGACTTGAGTTGGGATGTGGCAGATTTATTCAATTGGATTGCTTTTGAAGACAAACGGCTTAATTTAAAGTTCGTACACCCCTATAACTTCAAATCAGCAGAATTCTTATTCCCATATGATTATAACGTTTAGCGAAGATGTTTATAAATGGAACGACGTCGTTTTGGGAAATTGTTTCACTTTCAACCATCGGGAGCAAAACTTCACTTACTCTATGAGACGATCCGGTAAACATGGAGGTGCTAATTGAATACATACATAAACTGAAATTGATAGAAAACAGTTCTTTTTAGGAATTCTGGCCTCAATGAAAACAAGGCAAGACGAATATGCTCCTTGGTATGACACCGCAGCTATCAACGTTTTTATTCACAATCGAGACGAGTATGTCTTCTCAGAGTCCGTCAGATATAACTCGGAACCAAATGCAGAATCCATCATCAATATTTTCACAGTAATGTCAATAAAATACTGTATTCACTCTATTATATAAATTGAAAATAGAGCAAATACAGTATTGAACGCGGAAGTTCTGCAGCAGAACTTAAATTTTCAGACTCGCTACACTCGTTTGGGAGGGAAGTATGGAAAATGTGTGAAGCAAACTTCTGAAGTGAAAGATTATTACTATCCTGGATCCTACACTACAGATGTAAGAATCCTGCTTTTTATAATGAAGTTCTTAGTTCAATATAAACTAACAGGGTTGTCTCAGAACATGTTACCAAGACATGATAATGAAAGCCTGTGGTTGCATGGATCCTAGGTACCCAAAAGCAAGCAACTCAACATCGTGTCAACTATCGGAGCGAAGTTGTGTCACTGAAGCCGCAGACATTGCCGGCGATCCTTCTACCTGGACAACTTGTTTGTGTCCGCTTCCGTGCTCCAACCAAGAATACTCTGTGACGTGGAGTAAAACGGACTTTGTGAATCTGGTGAGTATTTCGTCAAATTAGCAACTTTAATTTTTTTTTGAATCAACATTCAAAATATTGTCGTTTTTTCTGGGGGAACCCTATTTTTGATTTTCCACGTGGCTCCGCCAATCACCGCGCGTGACCCCGCCTCAGAAACGCGGTGATTGGCGGGGCCACGTGGATAAACGAAAATGCAATGGGCGGGAGCTTCAAGCGTGCGGCATTTGCAAATTGACCACGCCCCCAAATTTCGCCATAAGTGGAATTTGGCAGGGTTCCCCCCGAAAAAAACGACAATAGGGAAGAAAGCTCTCTGTCCAAAAAAAAATATTGTCGTTTTTTTTCAGGGGGAACCCTGTGAACTTCCACGTATGCCGAAATTTGGGGGCGTGGCCAATTTGCAAGTGCCGCACGGTTGAAACTGCACCCATTGCGTTTTTTGGTTTTCCACGTGGGTCCGCCAATCAGCGCGCGTGATCCCGCCTCAGAAACGCGGTAATTGGCGAGGCCACGTGGAAAAACGAAAAAAACGCAATGGGCGCAGTTTCAAGCGTGCGGCACTTGCAAATTGGCCACGCCCTCAAATTTCGGCATACGTGGAAGTACACAGGGTTCCCCCCGAAAAAAACGACAATAGATTTGAGCAAGTTAAAAGCCTTTAGGAAGCAATTTCTGAAATTTATTGAAGCGGATTAATGTGCAGTCCCGCTATTCGCTAGAACTGACTTTAATATTTAGCCAATCAGTTGCACGATGTCTTCGGACGTTTCTAGCTGCCAATCGCAATTTCTGGACAACTTGATGATTTCAATAGTCCTCCCTCAGCTAGCCTTCAAGATATATGCGGAAACAGCAGCAATGGATGTGAGTTTCTTGTTATTGTCGTTTTTTTCGGGGAGCAGTGTGGGAAATTCCACGTATGCCGAAATTTGTGGGCGTGGCCAATTTGCAAGTGCCGCACGGTTTATACACCCGTTCATTGCACTTTTTATTTTCCACGTGACGTCGCCAATGAGTGCGCGTGACCCCGCCTCAGAAATGCTCTGATTGGCGGAGCCACGTGGAAAATCAAAAATGCAATGGGCGGGAGTTTTAAACGTGCGGCACTTGCAAATTGGCCACGCCCACAAATTTCGGCATACGTGGAATTTCCCACACTGCCCCCCCCCCCCCCCCCCGAAAAAAACGACAATAGACTTTGTAGCTTATTTTGAGGTTGTGATTCAACATCTGAGTATGAAAGCTATTCTGTAAATTGGAAATGTGTATTTATTTTGTCTTTCCCAGTCTTTAAAAAATTGCAGAGGGTTTCAAAAAGTTTTGAAGTACTGTCGTTTTCATTTGTTCAGTATTATTTGAGAAATCAGGCTACGCCAATTTTTTAAAAGTGCGGCGCGATTGAAGCTTAGCCCACTTTCGGATACATCATGGCTGTGGGCGTCGTTTAAATTTGCATTTTTTTTTTTTTTTTTGGGTCCCCTCTATGGATTTTCGAAATTTCATTTTAAAATTAGAGGGTTGTAAATTAGACCAGCATGCCGTTCTAATACAGGTTTTACGGTTTTCTGAAATTTTGTCGTTTTTTTCCGGGGGGAACACTGGGAAATTCAATGTATGCCAAAATTTGAGGGCGTGGCCAATTTGCAAGTGCCGCACACTTCATACTCCCGCCCATTGCATTATTGTTTTTGCACGTGGCTCTGCCAATCAACGCGCTTGACCCCGCCTCAGAAACCTCAAATTTCGGCATACGTGGAATTTCGCAGGGTTCCCCCCGAAAAAAACGACCATAAATAAGCAAACAAACAAACGCCAATATTATGGCCTCGTTTTGTAGACAGCTATGGTCCGCAAACACCGCTATGTTAAAATCGAGGAAAATCATTGCGGTGTTTGCAGACTGTCTAGCTGTCTGCTATCCTATCGTAACCCGGCCCACCCGTATATCATGGGTCTCTGTGAACCGAATCGTTAGACTAGTTCGAAGATTATTCTGAGCAAACCGTGAAAATTAAGACGAAACTATTCAAAAATATTCATCGAAAAAAATGATTCACTGGTTTGCCCATGTGTTTGCCAAAAAGTAATTTCAACGCAGGCTCAATAAACATTTTGCAGTTCAACAAATTCCTATCGCAATTGGGTGGGCAACTGGGAGTTCTGATGGGAATCAATTTAGTGAGCTTCATTGAATTTGCCTTTCTTTTTTTCGGATTGATTCTGCTGTGTTGCAAGCGCAAAAGTGAATAAGTCGACTTCGCCTTCACACCTGCTATTATGAAGACATTTTTTTAACTTCTCTGTTAAGTATTAAAACTAATTCCAGCTTCAATTTCCTCCCATGATTCCCAACTCGTTCATAAAACAATGAACCATAGTTGCAAGCGGGCGATTGCGAGCCGGCAAATGTCTCCCTTGTTTCTTGGAATTTTAGAACAAGTAATCTATGGAAAGTTTAGATCTCGGTGGCCTCTACAAAATGACGTTGAGTTTTCTTTATCAAGTACAACAGGAAGTTATTACAGAAGCCTAATAGAGGTGACGATCAAATCGGCAGAATTTTGTCGAGAGATATGGTCCGCAAACATCGCCACGTTATAATCGAGAAAAAGCGTGGACCTGGTTTGTATTGACCATATTAAGGAATTTTTTGTGTTTGGAGTTCCGCAAACACCGCGCAGCGCTGTTTTCAGTGCTTTTTGACGTGAAAAGTACGGTAGGCAACGTTGGCGCGGTGTTTGCGGAACTCCAAACACAAAAAAATGCCTTAATATTATGGTCGCGCGTTGTTGGGGACGACCGGAAAAAGTCCGAGACGCGGTCTCGCCACGCGCGGCGACACAGTCGAACAAAAGTTACCGTACTTCGGTGGAGAAAAATAGGATAACCATTTCGATTTTCGTCAATTTTAGGTTGTTTTTGGCGCAAATAACCGCGTTCGATAGAGAAAAATTTGAAGTTTACAAAAACCGAACGCACTGCGGAGGGATTCAGGAGTGCGGAGCACCTCCGGTGGTGGTCCCGCTGAGCCTGGTTTAAGTCACTTCCGGGCTGGGGATAAAGACCGATTAATCTTCGTAGATTGCTCTACTTCCTATTTGGAGGCTAGGTAAACCTGGGGGGGGGGTTGAGGACGGACTTGAACTCGTGACCTCTCGTTCGCCAGCGGCCACCACTACCGACTTATTATCCGTTTTTCTTGAACTGGACCCGGGGACGAGAATCGGGAAATGGGCGGCCTAAGATTCGCCGGCCGGCGGCCGCGGCGGTGTACACACGTGTGTGTCGATTCACGAGCGCTGGCTTTTTGAAATTGTGGAATTCCAAGCGGAAATCGTTCGTTTTCAACCATTTTTCTCGTTTTACGACAAAACAATAGAAAAAATGGTTGAAAACGAGCGATTTTCGCTCGTTAATCGAAATACACCGCCGCGGCCGCCGCTGTCGGATCTTCGGCCGCCCATTTCCCGATTCTCGTCCCCGGGTCCAGTTCAAGAAAAACGGATAATAGTTACCAATGACCGGACAATTCAATGACCGGACAAAAAGTGTTGGGTGACTTTAAATTGAATTTTTATGGGCCAAGAAACTTCGATACACATGTTTGTGCAAGTTTCTCCTTTTATTGGTTCCTAAAAACACTATTGCTTCAAAAATGAATTGGAGAAACTACGCAGCATTCAGTTTCCTGTTTATTTCTAGAGGTATTTTTTCACCTTCACAATTGCTGATGTAGGAAGTTTTTAAAGTGGGCACTGCCACACTCTGCTCCCAATAAGTATGAGCTCAAGCTTTGAATGAATAGAATATTAGTCGAGGTATTTAACAGTCAGAAAAAGAGCAAATGGTGTTTGCGGACAAGTTTTGAAAAGTAAAAGTTGGATGACCACTTACATAGAAGCAAGGCAAACATAGGAGTGTCCGTATTGAACACTTTTTTTATTCACTAATTCAGATATTTTTGTTACTGCTTATGAAACTCACAGTAGCAGCGAAACTCATAGTTGCAAATGCATAAGTAAAGTAATTTTACTCCACGATCTCGGAGATTTGTCAATTGTGACTTCTCCCAACTATCCATTTTCGTACTGTTCCAATCAAGAGTGCGAATGGCGGGTTGTGGCACCTAACAATTTTTCAGAGGTGAGTGAGTAATCTTTTCTTTCTATTTTGAGTAGTTTTGTATGTCTCGCACTAAAACCGAAACAACACTCCCGCTTTTGGACCGGTCAGTCTGATGTTTTGCATAGCTTTATGGGTCTCGGGACGCTTCACCCCTACAACATTTTTAGTCGGGATTACGGTAGGATTACGGTACCTACAGTAGAAACGGTCAACTTTGACACTTTTTCGTACCAAACCGATTGACTCCAAATTTTCATGGGAGCATACTTAGGGTGGGGAATGTCGCTACCAAAATATCTAAGAGGTTGTACGACGATTACGGTAGATACGGTAGCCTGAATTTCGCAACATCACTTTTTCGAACAGTTACAGCTGCCGTTGGGGGATAGGGGATCATGGGGAGGGGATATTTTTGAGAGGTGGGGAGGGTACTACAGCTACAGTAACCGGAAACTATCGATTGATTCAGATTACGGTAGAAACCGAGGGACTAATATTTGTCTGGTTCTCTCACTTTAACACACACTCTCGCCTCCTTTTCTCGAAAAATGAACTGGATTCTCGAACCAAATGATAGAATGTTCTGGAAAGTGGGAGAGTGCGGTTTCGATAGGATTGACGAGAGTTTTAATAATGTAGGGAAGGCTCGTTTCGGCGGGAGATTCAAACTTTGGAGGGAGGTCTCTTTCGGCGGGAGGTTCAAACTTTGGCTAGAGCCGTCTTTTGGCGGGAGATTCAAGCATTGGCTAGAGCTGTCTTTTGGCGGGAGACGTGGTTTTAATGAGGTTCATATTAAAAACCGTTTTCTAAAAACCTTTGTGCACAAAAAAAGCGTGCCGCCAACTTTAGCGAAAAACCAGTGGGAAGACGCGGCGGTAGCCACATCTAACCGCTGGTAACAACTACTATTATTGTCGTTTTTTTTCGGGGGGAACCCTGTGAACTTCCACGTATGCCGAAATTTGAGGTTTCTGAGGCGGGGTCAAGCGCGTTGATTGGCAGAGCCACGTGCAAAAACAAAAATGCAATGGGCGGGAGTCTGAAGCGTGCGAGGCTTGCAAATTGGCCACGCCCCCAAATTTCGGCATACGTGGAAGTTCACAGGGTTCCCCCCGAAGATATGCGGGACGAGGGTCAGGGAGGGCCGAGAAGAAGGTATTGCGCCGTGGGGCCAGCTAAGATGCTATCGAAGGCGTCGACAGCGATAATTTTTGATATAAGCTTCGCGACCTTGTTCCAGAGATGCATGTGCAGGTGTAGACTTTCGGTAGTAAATCTTAAGGATACTTAGGATGCGACGATGATGCAAGCGAGCAATCCGGCGGTTGTTAGGCGGTGGGCGTAGGAAAAGTAGGGGGTATTGCTTCTTTGGAACACCCGTCAGGAGAAACATCTAAGGGGTTTTCTGATATTAAGGAATTTTTTGTGTTTAGAGTTCCGCAAACACCGCGCAACGCCGTTTTCAGTGCTTTTTGACGTGAAGAGTACGGTAGGCAACGTTGGCGCGGTGTTTGCGGAACTCCAAACACAAAAAATTCCTTAATAGCTTGATGGGGAGGTGGGGCGAGATCTTTTTTGAATGGAACGTTGGTCCACAACAAAGATGGGCGGAAATGAATTTCGTGAGATTCCGGAAGGCAGAAGTCGGAAGCCTTAAAATAATAGAAGCGGTGCAAAAAAACGTATAAATAAGTCGACTCTTCATTTCACACGCTCTGCCAATTGGATTTAATAAAAATGAATGAGTACTAAATATATTTATGATATATCTATGATTTGAATTGAAGGTATTAATTTCCAGATATCATTTCACGCAAAGAATATGGATCTGCGGAACGAAATTGATAGAATAGCGTTTTATGAATTCAGTGATGAATCTGGAAAGTTAACGAAGGCTCATGTGTAAGCAATAAGAAAAAAAAAGATTGAGTTACTGAAAATTACAGGTGCTCTGGGTATGGTTTCTGTTATTACAGGAGTAGAAAACAACGGTTGGTGATTCGATTCGAGGTTCCCCGTGGTACCATTGACAGAAGTGGCTTTTGGGGAGTCATTTCAGCGAACAAAAGTTTAAAAAATAGCAAAAATTCCAAGTTGCTGTATATTTAGCTTCCAGAGAACTGTTCTTCTTCTTCCTTCATTCATGCGCTATGTGTCCTATGGTCCTACTTGTGGTTCGGAATCTACATAAAATACTGATTTTTAAAACAGTTACAATCTCATTAAATAAATACTTTTTCGCCGGTGGGAGTTTTCAGTGCGACGCTGGTGAAACTCATCCCACGAAACTACCGCTTATTACACGGTGTTTTTACAAGTGCATAAGAGAAGCTCGGCCACCCGGATTCCGCCTCCACAGTTTGCGCTTGGTTTTGAAAGCCCGAGGCGCGGTAATCGCCGTGTGTTCGAGAAGTGGGAGAAGTTTCAACTGCGCCGCACTGCCAAACTGGCGAAGGCTAATTTCTCAGTGCCTCGTAAGTTCCGTCCATAGAAAAACGACAATAAATATATAATTATATAAAAGAACATGGTTTGCTTAAAACATTGAAAACAAAACCAAGTTGGGGCGTTCACATGTCATCCGTTAATTGGCAATGAGAGCATTAGATCACCCCGGAAGACATAGAAGTAAAATCAAGAGGTTCGATTGAGTACTTTTTAGTGGCGATTTCAATAGTTCCGTGTAAAATCTGTAAAATCAAATATTAAGAATAATTGAATGCCCACTCAATGCAATTAGAATTCTGAGCATTACGTATAGAAGCTAGTTCTGGAGCTCCGCCCACCGCAATATTGTTTATAGACGGTTTTTTTACGAAGTTCTTCCATACGTCGTGATAAATCACTCTAATTCTTTGATAAATCCAAATTTGCCGATGCAACTTTCTTGACATCGGAGATTTCTAAAATCAAAAACGACTGAGCCAAATAGGCTCCGCCCATTTACGTCGCGGACATGAGCGGAGCCAATTTTTTCACTCCGGTGCAAGAGAACTGAATCATTGACAGGAAACTCACTTGTTTGTTAGAATCGGCGTATTTAGTTAAAACAGTCATTTCAGTGAGATTGAACCACGAATAGAAACTTGGAAAACATTTCCTGCTCGTATCAGGGTCTTCGTGTTGTTTATTCCCGCAAAAAGTAGTTTCGCCGGAGTCATATAAATGTATTCTCTGTCCTCTAATAATTAGTTTTTTGAGCTGGCCATGAGTTGAAGAATTCCATGTCTTAAATCTATAAAAAAATTTTCCGATTGTATGAGGAAACTTCGACAAAAAATTCGATATGTACAATAGGATCGAAGATCTTTCGAAAACTTTGTGAATACTCTTACCATCATGAGGATCATGTGGTTCTAATTATTTATTATCGGATTTTTTTGAATGCAATACGCAGACAAATTTTGTTTTGAAACAGTTTCACTTCCCGCTGTTGGTCTCGCCACGAAGGAAGCGAGAGAGTGAGAGACGACAGACGACGAGACAAAAACATTTTTTCGCGCGTTTTTTGTGAATTTTCGAAAAAAACGACCCGTTTTCAAAATAAAAATGGAAGAAATATTAATTTCAATTCACAATTTACCGAAAAAGTAAAGAAACGGGTCGTTTTTTTCGAAAATTAACAAAAAACGCGCGAAAAAATGTTTTTGTCTCGTCGTCTGTCGTCTCTCACTCTCTCGCTTCCTTCGTGGCGAGACCAACAGCGGGAAGTAAAACTGTTTGGAAACAAAATTTGTCTGCGTATTGCATTCAAAAAAATCCGATAATATGACCTCGCATTGTAGAGAACACTGTCCACGAACACCGTCCACTTTTTTCTTTTTTTTTATCGGGGCAATGTTTGCGAACCAGTATTCTATTCAAAGCGTGAGCTTCTCAAATTTAGGGTATCTGCTGTTGGAGGTGTAGCATTACAGTAAACACGGTAAATATAAAAGTATTTACTTAATTTGATTCGCAAACTTTCGGCACAACCCTTCATCGTAGACGGTTGCTCGAGTTGTTCCGACATTTTCCGCTGATAACTCTTTGAACTTTTTTTTCTGATCTCTATAAAGAGCAGCAGCATTTGGATTGAGGGAACTATCAATAGATACATCAAACAATGAAAAAGATTTCTGGAAATTTGGTCTGAGTCAAATTCACCATCTTTTTTTTCACCTTCAAGACACTGAGTACTTGTTTTATACTGTGTTTGTTTCTATTCCAACCTTCTGGAAAGAAACGACTGACATCGAGTTCATTTGTCGCCGCAGAGTAAAGAGGATGGATAATAGGTTTTTCTAAACTGATAGTAGGCAAATCTTTTGTATTTGGAAATCCATTAGGAATCGTTAGCAAGAATCGAAATATTCCGCCAGTGAAAAATCCACGTCGAATAAATATTACTCCATTCCACACTTAAAGTTATTTTAGTTTCCATTATCACTTTTTATAAATTTCATCAGCACCTTTGGGGTCTTCCAAGTGTGGGACTACGAAAATGCCTTTGACTGGAGAACGACATATTCCCGAACTAGAATAGAAATATAAGTATGCAAATTGTTTTTTATTCCGATATTTCTCACAATTCAGAAGTCAATGCATTTTCTGTTAAAATTTCGTTTGGTATAATTAATCTGCGTGTATCGCTTATTGATTCGCAAACAGGCGCCATTCGACAGCGGTCCCGCATTCTACAATATCCAAAAATTCATGTTTAACGAAATAATTATCAAGGATCTAACTAAAATCTGAATCCTTAAGTAATCAAAACAACAAGGTCGGGCGGTACGCCCTGGAGAGATCCTTGGAGGAACCGTGGGAAATAACGATGTCAAATAGAAGTTCGATGAAGCGCGTTTGCATAGGCTTCCTTAAGGATTAACACCACCCATTTCATTCTAAAGGAAATAATGTAAAATTTAAATAAAACAATCTATATCGTAAAATGACGAATTGAACTTGGTTCGGTTGATCTGGTTCAGAAAAAATCTGGAAAAATCTCCGAAAGTTTTTAAATTGCAACGAGATGGTTAACGATTGAATTTTCGTAGTTTTCATATGGTTTTTGGGAAACCAGTGCTCCAGGGATCCTTCCGTTGACATCAATCAAGACTGAGGTTCATTGCTTTCCATCGCAACACAGCTGTTATCCTAAGTGTCTCGAAACCCGTCATGACAAGTGCCTCAACTGCTGAATATTTCTTCCTTCGGCTTTCCAATATAATTAATCCTTCATGGCGTCTTTTCTCAAAAAGTTAGTTGAGCGTCGCTCAAAATCCCCACAAAAAAGGGAAGCTATTTACTACCCTGAAAAGGAACGACGGGTAGGTTTCCACGACACAAAAAATCGAGCGTATGTATTAAATACAGATTAATAAAGCTATCCCCCCTTACGCTCCTGTGTGTTACCTTCCTTTGCCTCCTTCTCCAGTTCTATACCACACTAAAAAAAATGGCAGTAGTCATTCGAACGTAAGTATATTTTTTTCATGCGAAAACGTTTCACAATGATTTGAACAGAATACTATATCAAAACCATTTCCAAAAACAATTTATTGTTGATTATGATACATTTTCTTGCCCTTGGAGACAAAAAGAATTCACAGGTGGTAATTCGCAGAGACCCCGCGAATTTTCTTTATGAGGCCGCTGCACGCAAGTTTGCCTTCAAAACGAAAATGGGTGGGACCACAACGGATGTGGCCAATGACTCATTTTGGCAATGAGTTATTTTTTTCCTCGACGAGGTGAAGGAATAATTACCCCATTTACTGCATCAGAACTGCGCTTCTATTAGAACAGTACCCACGCGAGAACAGAACGGTACACTGTTCCAATAAGGTGAAACAGTTATATACCTAGTAAAATTGAAATCACACTCGCTCTGTTGCAATTTCACACTGCCGTATACGGCCGTGCCTATAGAAACGACGAGAGAATGTTCAAACAGAAGAGATACAGACGCGAAATCAACAGTATGTAGGGCGAGGTAGCAAATTTTTCTCTGATTTCAGGATTCGTTTGGAATCCACAGTTGGAATACGGAGCCTCGAGAAGTCGATGAGATGCTTTTAGCCAGCTCAAAAGGAAACAATGATGCTACTAGCCATCCTGGACCTCTGATGCGAGCTCGTTCTCATTCACCAAGAAAATTGAAGCGAGACATAGATCGGGTCAAAGTTAAAAGCAAGTCTAAGTCTCCACAAAAAGGAGGTACTCTCCCTGTAATCAACCAACTGGATTACCTAAACTCACGGTGCCACCTGGAAGGATGCCGAGTTGACATATTGGTTCACGTAAGGAACTTTTTCATATCTCATGTTCCTGTCCCCAATTCTCCTCAACTATTGCATTCATATTTAACTCGCATCTTTCAGTCCACACGATTCATGATATGCCGACATCAGCTATGCCAAGCTTCTCTATTCTTCAAAAACTTGCTCAGTAAAAACATGAATAAAGAGCTGAATGTGAGTGTGTGGACTGGATTCCTTATGCAAGGCCTATTTATATCTGTAAACTAAGTCGATACTCCCTTCTTGTACCAAATAGAGGGGTCATCGTCGACGATAGATGGAAGCAGGAGTATTAAGGATATTTGCGCAACTGGGTTTTTCAGAAAACGCACAAAATCCAGATTTTTTTTTTAAACTCTGAAATTCGCTAGCTTGATCAGATCCCTATTCTTATTAAGATTTCTGTTTCAACAATGAGCAACCCATCACCATCGACGCAGTTCCGTTGGTTTGTGGAAACGTCAGTACCATGTCCTGCACTGAAAGACATAACAGGTATAAATCTGCAAGTAACCTTCGCCCGGACCATTTTCTTGTCTTATCTAAATATGTAACCTATGGTTTTAGACGAAACACTTGAAACTTGCATGCGACTGTCTCGAAAGTTTGAAGCAAAACAATTGGAGCTGAGATGTGTGAAATACCTCATTGAAAATGTTAGTGATTTAATCAGGGCATTCGAATAACTTTTATTCAGTGTTATAACCGGCAACCAGTCGTTGCACTTTGTTGGCTGAACTGGACAATAAAGCATGGGTTCGACACGCCAACCCAATCTTTTCTATTACCGTCAGTAGCCCGCTTATCTCTGAACGCATTAGAGCGTCACAGGAATATGATCACGGAAAGTATGTATGCAGATATTGTGACCGCAAAGCTGAGAGGGACTTATGACAAAGTAAATAAACCATATTTTTCAGGTAGAGATACTGTAGTACTCTTGGTTTTCAGATTGTTCAAGTTTTACTCTCAATACATAAAATAGACCATTTCTCGGTAGACTTAGCAACTTGTCCTCGATGTAAAAGATGCAAAGAAGGAATGAAAATCAAAGTCCACTGTGATCCATGCAGGTTTACTGTGAAAGTTTTGAAAATATTTCTATAACAACATTATGGTAATTTTCAAATAACCTGTCCAGGAAACCTCGTAAGGCGTACAGGCAAGCGATAAACAGCCTGAAACATTTGGAACGTTAAGTGGCTTGGCGAAGGAATCAAATTCCCTGTTCGGTGCAGTTGAAACTCCGCCCACCCGGTGAGCGGAGTTTCAACCGCGCCGCAATCTTGGAAAATGCGCGCCGTTTTTAATCGAACCGCGCCGCAAACTTTCGACTGCCCAGAAAAAACGACAATAAATACACAGAAAACTATTCAAATAAGGACTAGTTAGAAAAATTATGAACTGGATAGTTTCTAAAGATCATTCAAATTGATTGATGGGTTTTTTTTGTTAAGTTGTACCTGTGAGCCTTCATTAACTCTTCAAGTTCCAGAAAACAAATAGGATGTGATCGATGTTATCAAGATGGATGTGACATGGAATCTCGTGCCATGGATGACATTCAAGCATTTTTCAAATGTGAGCATGGATTAAGTGCTCTGAATGATGAAACGGATGATTGCTTTTGCCAACTCACTCTTATGGAGCAATATTTAGGTTTTTGTTAAACTTACTCTTATTTGAAACTTTTAAATCTTTTACAGGACTTAAAACTCGGTTTCATTTCGACGAGAACAGAGATGAATATCTAGTTCCAACGGTTAAGGATTACCCTGGGAAAAATGGAAATTAACAAGGGAACGTTAACAATCAATCATTATTTTCTATCAATTCAAGTTCTATTCTCGTTTTAGTGTGCTAGCTTGATAAAACGAAAATGAATTCTTTTTTAGCTTTCCACTCCGAAGATATTTATAATTTTTATCAGGAAATACGGTTGATTTTTTATCAGAAAAGACGGATCGGCAGTGCGTTCGCACCTGAAACAAAAAAAGCGGATGAAGGTGAATATCTCTCGAAAATATTCCTCATTGTGATGCTCGTGTCAAGAAGAATCCTCGTATTGCCCAACAAAGCATTTATTTTGGAAACGAGACTTTAGAACTCAATGCTTTCCGGATACCGTTGGGTATTGGTTGATTTTCCCCCAAAAAACAATATAATTTAACTACCCGTGGCTAACCAAACTCTGTCAAGTGTCAAAATCAGCACACGTGGAAACGTGGAAACTCAAAAATACTCATCCATCTTCGACTGCTTTTGGTTGGGAGAGCTGTGGAAGAAAGGGAATGGTACCGACGGCCTACCCACACTGATACGGACCCTTTTTGACTGAAATCGCTGTAAACGTTCCCACTTGAACCAAAACAGTCGTTTGGTTTCATGTTATGCAAACTTCATGTTTAATGCCCAAGATTACAATCTCGGGCACATGTGCCCAGACTTGGCGAAAATCGGCCCGGGCCGATGAAAAATGTGCCGGTCCGGAATCCGGATCAGGGAAATTTAAGGAAAAAAATGAAAAAAATTTATTGTCGTTTTATTGGGGGGAACCCTGCGAAATTCCACGTACCCCAAAATTTGAGGGCGTGGCCAATTTGCAAGTGTCGCACGCTTAAAACTCCCACCGATTGCATTGTTGTTTTTCCACGTGGCTCCGCCAATCAGCGCGTTTCTAAGGCGGGATCACCAAAACGACAAAATCTGCATGTGCTCAAAAGGCTGGATGGGATATTACCCATTCACGTTTGAGTTCGGCCGAAAGAGAACGTAGCGACCTAGCTTTTCGAAACTATTCCAAGTGTTCACTATTGTCTGTCTCACGCGGTATGAAGTCGCGGTCTAGGTGCTGCGGGGATGAGTTTAGGCTTCTCGGCAGCGGCCACCTCACATACAACGTGGATTTTCAGCGATTTCATCGGAATTTTCGATTTTTTGCACTTAGACGGTTAAAAGACTAAACTCGGCCCCGCAGCACCTAGACCGCGACTTGACACCGTGAGAGACAGACATTAAAATGGGAATGGGTATTGTTGAAACTCGTCACTAAATGGCGACCCAGAGAAGGATCCAGAAGAACAGGCAAACCCCTGAAGGGATGGAGCGACGACCTAATGAGAAGCCACAAAGAGTTCGTCAACCAACTAGTTCTCCAAGGAAGGATCGTGAACGGACGAAAAAGAGCGAGCGTTCTAACTCAAAAAAAGACCTGAGCAACGGCGGCCAGAAGAGATTCTCTACTTCCGATTAGGAGGCTAGATAAACCTGGGGATTGAGGACGGACTTGAACTCGTGACCTCTCGATCGGCAGCGGCCACCACTATCGACTTTGCTACTGAGCCCCCAAATAACCGAAAAATTTATTGAAAAGTACGAGAAAAATGCTTAAATCGAAAGAAACAGGTGCAAGATTTCCAAATCACAATAATTTTTCAAGAAAAAAGGCCGATTATTCAACTTTTCCGATACAAATGTATTCCACGCAAGCGCTGCATAACTGCTTGTCGAATTCTCTACTTAGATATTTACGCACACGGTGTTCTCTCGTTGTCTGCGTTTAATTCTACCTGGTCGCAAAATCGATTCACAACCTTTTTCGTTCAATTTGTTGAACATACTTTTTTACACAATCAAAAAGGTATACTTCATGTACTCTCCTATGTTTTGTTAATCAAAGATTATATCTTGATAAATTTTTTAGAATTACCGTTATCTTTCCTTACGCTCTGGCTTAGTTCTTAAAAGTGTAATAAACTGTATTCCTTTAAACAAAAAGTGTATGATAATGAACTTCGAACAGATAAATAAGAGTTCTTCCACTTCCGCTAGATTTATCAAAACATACTCGGCTGTAAGATATGAATACATCGATATCAAAAACCGAAAAACCGCCGTGCAGTATCTGTGGAGAAGTCGGCAACGGAATTCATTTTGGTGCTGAGGCATGTCGGTAAGCGATTTGACCAATTTCTATTCCCTTGCTTTTTTCTATAGATATATCGGAATGCCAGTCTAATTTTCAACCCTTTAATTTTGGAAGAAAGTTTTGAAAAATCCAGAGGGGGCTCTTAGGATTTTGAGTTTTAGGTCCGCTCTATTAGAGGCTGTCGTTCATTTAGAGGTACCGCCCGATTACAGGTTTTACGGTAATATAAATATACGTGGTTCATAACCTGCAGAGAGCGGAACGCCGGTTTAATTTTCAATCCCGAGGCGCCGTTCAAACGGAGGGTGCCGGTCTATTTCTCGATCCCTAGCTCCCGATGCCGCTCTATTACAGGTGCTGCCTCAACACATGTTTACGGTAGACACTTTCGTCACCACGTTTTAACAACCTTGGGTGGACCAAAAAAAAAGTAGTTAAACTTGGTGAGAACAAAAAATACTGAATGGAGCAATCCTTGTAACAATGACCTAAAAACCACGCGATCAGGTGCCGAAAACTATTGAGGCCGGAAAAACCATTGATTCCCTAAAACCTCATGTCCGTCGGAACTGTTTTCAGAGCATGCGCTGCATTTTTCCGAAGATCTGTGGCACTGAACAAAGGATACAGATGTCGAGGAAATGGGAAATGCGAAATATTATCTAGTAAGGTTTCGTTTTGTAGTGAGAGTGGAATATCATACCAATATTGTGATAATGGGCGGGCTACTGGATTTGCTCTGTCTGAAAGACTTTTTCAATAAAACGGCAGTCACCGACCAAGTGTTAAAAGATTAAATACAGCATCTCTGGTCGTCGAACACTGGATGGAGGCGGGGTCTCTCAATATATATAGACGCTCGTATATAGGAATAGCGCATGACCTCTTTAGGCGTTTGTACGCAAAGCTGATAGCACTATGAAACGGAAAATAGCAAGAAGCTCTTTTTTCACAACTGCTTGATAAATACGTATTAAAAGACCGAAAAGGAACATTTTCCAGCTATACGATGTATGTGCCGATCTTGTCGCTTTGGAAAGTGTATTGCAGTTGGAATGAAGCGAGAAGGTAGTTATTCGTGTTTCTGTTTGTCACATGATAAATTGAATGTAGCGAAATAACTTCAGCTGTTCAAAAATATCGTGATGCTTATGGGAAACGAGGATCAGATGTTGAAACCCCAAGCACATATACGCCAAATACTTCTGCAAATACCAGTTTTTCTGTATTAGATAGTGTTGAAGAAAGCGGAATGCCAATTCTGAACACTTTAGGAGCTAATTATGCTAAGCTAGAGAGTGTACGGCGGGTCGTCCATCACGAGCAAGGATCTAGTGTTTTTAAAGTTGTAATTTTTCCTTTTTTTAATTGTCACGGAACTTTTTAAGACTCGTACTCCAAGAGCTGTCACATATAAAGAAGCGAACGAAGTGAGTTCAAAAGAATGTGACTTGGTGGCTGACTGGATTCTGAACTCCTATCCTGGGTTTGCTGAACTTCCGAAAGAGCAAAAGGTTTGTTTGTACAACGTCGTACAGCGTGTTGATCTGTATAATAAGGAGTAAGTGAGTCTCTTTAACTTAAGATCAGTAAAATGAGATCAATGGCTCTTCTAATTTTGCCACAGTCGTTAAAACCCATCTTATTCTCATGAGGATTTCCAACCTCGAATCACGTCTGTTAAGACACTGGAAAAGCATGTGACCCCCAAATTTCCTTGAAAATTCCATTGAACCCAATAACGTTTAAAAATGAATAACCGAACCGGTCGGAAAAGTTTTGGCTCGGCACGGACAAACCTAACGATATAGTCATATAAACTTTAGTGTCACAAATGCTGGTGATCTGAATGGGCTTTCCGTTCCAGACTTCCAATTTCAGAAAATTTTATTTCGAAACTTCTTCTTGCCTTTTGTGATTCTTCAAGGTGGCCACTTTGCTTGCATCCACAGTGAGATTCGAACGATAAAATATGAAGCTCTTCTGGCATTTCAGATAGGAACGATGTCATAATTTTAGCATCTGGCGACTTCATTGACTGTTCTCATCCAGAAACTTTTTATTATGATCCAGAAGGACGGCAACTCATGTCATCGGAAGATGCAGTTCGAATGTTTGCTTCCTCATTTAGTAACTACCGAAGAAACGTAACAGATCCCATGCTCCGAGATAACGTGGACAGTTATGAATTCTTCGCTCTATGTTCATTGGTGCTTTTTGATACAGGTCAGTAAAATTTAGAAAAAAATATTGCTTGCCTGATAGTTATTATGACTTTTTTGTGATATACCTAGTCGTAGCGTCCTCACCTGAAAAAACAGTATATTTAATGGGCGGAGTTTTAACTCCGCCGCAATGTTTGAAAGTGGGCGTGGCCTAATTGCGCATGTCACCACGCCAATCACCGAGTTTCTAAGGAGGAGTCACGGGCGCTGATTGGCGGCCTCATGTGGAAAAAAAAAGTGCAATGGGCGGAGTTTCAACCGTGCGGCACATGCAAAGTGGTTATACCCCGAACTTCGTTTAAGTTCACAGACTTCGAAATCTTTACAACAGTACTTACAGGCTTAGAAGGTCAGTCGGAGGAATGCATCTTGGTGTCGCGTCGTATTCGTGAAGCAATACAAAGGGAAATACTGTTTTACTATAGAAACGTTCGGAACATAGATGATCCATCAATGAGGCTCGCAAATCTTCTTTCATTGCTTCCTGCTTTACAAGTTGGAATTTCGCGCCTTCCGTTCCCCCCTAATTAATACATTTCTTCTTCAGAGAGCTACCCGTCGATTTCAAGAAGATGTCGAAATAAGTCATGTTTTTAATGTGTACTCAGTCGATGAAAAATTTTACGAAATGTGCAATGGAAGATTTTAATGGTTTATTTTTTGATACCCTGCATGTTGATAGCCTACAAGTGAACATAATCATATTTAATTTAATGTCTTGTTTATTTTTAGTAGCCCAAGTAAACAATTTCAAATTAATTTTTTATGCCAAATTTACGCAGCTCAGTTGGTGGGAGATTCGAGTTCAATTTTCGAAAAAAGGAAGGCGAGAGAGTGTGAGAAAGTGAGAGGCGCAGATGAATATTTGTCCCTCTGCTTCTACCGTAATCTGAAACAATCGGTAATTGCCGGTTACTGTAACTGTCGTAATAGAAAATACGATTTCGTCTGTAAGTTAAAATTGAGATCTAAAGTGAACTGGAACATCAAAAATAGGCCCAGAATAAGCACTTCAGGCATTCATCACCGTTATTTGAGTCATCTATCTCAATTTATGAAGGTCTCACTAAGAGTCACTTATTGGACTATTTCATCTAGATATACAGTTTGGAAACTTTAAAACAACTCAAACTGAAGCGGAAACATATTTTCCAGTCAGAATAAACACTTCCCATTTGAGTCTGGGTTTATTTTTGATGTTCCAGTTCACTTTAGATCTCAATTTTAACTTACAGACGAAATCGTATTTTCTCATTTTCTTCCAGTACTAAAAAATGAGTGATCTGGGCGTGTTCGAAGGAATATAACTTTTTTTCAAAAGTTTTCAAATCGCCCAAACTGAAGCGGAAACATGTTTTTTCGGTCCGAATAAACATTTCCCACTTGAGAACGGAGCTGGAACAATCTTCGGAAAATAGTTACAAAATGGCTCAAAATTAAGCCTGAGCGAAAAACGGGTTTTTCTGGAATACTGAAAATTCCGATTGGAGCTGAGCCCTTGTATTTTACCTCAAGTATTGTGACCCATATTGACACACCCAGTTAAATGATCGGGTCGATTAGATAATTTTCAAAAAAGTTATCCTGAAAAAACCATGTTTTGATTTTTGTTTGGCCGGCGCTGTAGGCCTGTATGAGGTGTTTCACGGCTTAAACGCGTGTGGATTTTCCAAATTTTTCAGAAATCGGAGCGTAGTGAACAGCACGGAATGCCGTTTTAGTTCTGAGTAAAAAATGGTATATCAGCCTGATGTTATCAGGCATTAAAGACATCCATCGTCTTTTTTTACAGAGCCCGCGTCTATAAAGATTTATCTTAGAGAGATGTTCAGTTCGAATTCTTTCTCGATCATAATCTTTTCATGGTCTTGCTTTTTTAGCTCAGAATTGCAGTTGCCACACCCTACAAGCATTCCTGTTGCGCAATGAGACCAGCCGCACCTCTCATAACACATATATGACTGCCTCTTGCTGCCTCTTGGACCTAGTATGAACTAACGACCGTAAGGAACTAAGGAACTATATTCATTACGTTCACAGTCAAAATTAGTCACTCTTTTTCTTCTTTATCTCAGCTCCGCTTCAACCTGACCTATCCCTACCTAAATGAATCAATTCAACCATTTCTGCACTAACCCAGCCATATTCTCATAAAGCCACCTGCCATTCGATGACCTCGCTCATAGTCATTAAAAATGCGAGTAGAACATTAGAAATAGCTCTCGTCAATAGCTTATCGAACTGTTTTACAAGCTTTTACTCTGATAGTTAAATCTATATGTGGCAAAATATGAAGTGGTGAAGAAATTACGGTCAGAATGACAGTTTCACATGGATTTGTTTTTTAAACCTGCTTCTGGGTATCTAATTGGTTTTCTATGTAATTGTTCACGTTCACTAAAGTCATTACTTTTCGTCTAGATTTTGCCTGTGACGATGATTAAAAAAACGCAGAGAATGAAAGGTCGAACCTATTAGAAATTTGCATTCACCATCGTTTGAATACGATTGCGTTTCTTGACAAATCTGAGTATTCTTTTCATTTTTCTGAATCGAATCTAGCCGGTTCGTTTATTGTAGCTTCGCAATTGAGGATGCAACAATGAAAACAACATCATTCTTCCAAAATCACCCGCTGGTTTTCTGGCTGAAGTAATTTTTTAAAAATATATCTTTTTCATTGTTATCTTAAGAGATTGTGTTTATGGAGACAATCCTCTCGTTAACGAGATCCGGAGGCGATCACAAACTTCTTTTTCTTCTCCAGTAAAATATGAGGAGATTTTTGATGTATTTTCGATGTCGAGCTTATGGAACTATATGTATGGCGATAACATACTCAAGGTATAATAATCATTTATTCTTCAGAGACCCAAGTTTCAATGTTCACCAAAAATGGCAGGAATTCCATGGCGTAGAGTTCAGCGAAGCGGCTTTCCAAACTCTTCTTGATGGCGTTATAAAGTTTTACGAAGTGATTCTTATGAAATCATCCCCTGATAATTTTGAATATTTTTGCAGGTCAATCTTGGACAAAACTTGGTTACTGACCTCCCGGACTTGCAAGTATTAACTGGCGACATTCATCAAGGTTAGTTAGAAAAATCTCATTGATTATGAAAATGAAGGGAAACTTTTTACGGATTTTAATGATTACTGTAAGTACCATACGATAAATTTATGATGAAGCTTATAACAACGATAAGTAGTTACCCTGGCAAATCGACTTCTACCTGTACGGTAACGATGGGAAAGGGACCCCCTTGGTGCCGATTTTTAGTTTAATAAATCTATTATAAGTTGATTCTTTCCAAAAAAAAGAGTTAGAATCACGTAACATCAGTGCGTTTATAATTCTTCTGATTACTTTGGTTCCATATTAGTTTTATAACTGTGAGAAGTATCTGAACATGCCAACCGGCCAATCTACTGGGTGTTCGCGCGACTGGGTGCGGAGACAGTGGAACACAAATACTCATATGCGTCTGCAGAACAGTACATATGACACATCCATGCCATACCATTGCATTCTAACTGTTTTGTTTTTCTCAGGATGTTTTTGCTTATTGGCTAAAATAAACTCCGAATGGCGCTTTCATAATTCAAAGCTAATTATCTTTTTTTAGTTACCAAGAGCCTTGGGGAGGAACAGGTGTTCTTCTAGACAAATTGAGTGAATGGGATTATCGATTTTTGTTTTTCCAAAACATTTGGATTCTTTATTCCTCAAAAAATAACAATTTTGTGCTCATCGGCAAGGCATTTTTGATGTCATTTAATGTTTGCTTGGCTCAAAGAGTATTTTTTTTTAAGTCCCAGTTTTTGAGGGTACAAACAGATACACTTGAGAATGTTCGGCTTATGCACAGGAAGTTAGGATATTTTCGAACACCTGTTTCTTACACATATGTTTTAAACTCCACTTGCTGAAGAAGCTTCTGACGGAAACCATCTCTTTCACATAAGATTATTCGCGCTAGCCTAATGTTCCCAGAGCTTCTTATAACGAGTTTTCCGTGATAATATGCAAATATTTGCGCACAGCTCTCTCAATCAATTTTTCCCACAACCACTTCTACTGCCTTTGATTTCTAACATATGAATTGTAATCTGGAGACCGCTAACATACAATTATTTCTCGTCTAACCACATGTTCACTGAAAATGTTAACTACTCATGCCCTTATGAGGTTTCCTTTCAAGCTACAACATTTCCTAGCAGGGTTACCCAAGTTCATCAACAGTTTTCGGAGCAAACTAGTAGTTTATCACAAGAAATGTTCGTTGATACAAGATTTACAGTCAAATCAGTATATTTCACTTTGGATATGATACTTTCAAAAATTAAGACTTTACGAGATACGAATGACTCTACTGGGCTCACAAAAACCTGCTTGTTAGAACTTCCACAGCAACTTTGGACGTTGGACAAAAATAATAGGAGTCACTTACACAAATTTTGCTTTTTTTAGTGGAATTACAGTGAAAATTTGGTTATGTTTTCATGATTTTGAAAGTTGCGAGATATCGTAGTCAAACCACTGCATGGGCCCCCGTACCCAACAGGAATCCAGAATTAGTGTGGGATCAGGCTTGTTGAATTCTAGCAATTTCAAAAAGCACTTAGGAAGATGAAAATAATTGAATAGGTCTACGATACTCACCAAACCCGTCTCACAGTTTGCGCCGCCCCTTGCTTGTTTTCACAGTAAAAAAAAATTTCAGAGAACTTTGTAAAAGAAATCGAGAAAGTTGCTCTATTGTTACTGAACTGCGCCGTGCAAAGCGATAAGAAGAAAATTTTCATCGAAAGAATAACAGGATTTGACAACTGTATACAATCTGCTCTGGCCGACTACATTCAGCAGCTATCGAAAGGTTCACCTTTGCTAAGTTCTACTCATAGGGAGAAAGCAGCTGTCTCCGAGTTTCCTGGAACATCAATGAAAGAAAAGGACGCATTGGTTGGAAAAAAGCAGAAACAGAAAGTGAGTGTCAGCATCATGCAAGTACATAGTACTAACAAGTGAGGTAAATATTAAGGAGAACGATGATGGAGTAGCAGATAGAGCCGGTCCGTCAAGTGGTAAAGAACGTCTGAACAAAATTGATGTTGCTTACCATGGTTCGTTCATTTCATTCAGTATTGAAAGTACATTTTCATGCAGATAGACCGATATCACCCAGTTCGGAAATTCGACAGCTCACTCTACAGGTAGCCAGATTAGGTCACGAAAACCGACAGCTCCGCACGCAATCGTATGTTTCTAACAAAATATTTTTCATTCACCTCTCAGAGGTTTCCTCAGAGAGGTGAATAATAGGAAAAGCTCACCTCTCAGAGGTTTCCTCAGAGAGGTGAAGGAATAATATATGTCGCTCACGGATTCTTTTCATTCGATCGGTTTTTTTATTGAAAAAGCCACAAAAAAGAAGAATGAAAAAGTTTTGAAAAATTTTTCCCCAAGTGATGTTTTAAGAGAATGGAAAGATGACGAATGCCGGAAACAAGAAATAGAGTTGGAAGAAAAAACTGAACGCATTGTGACTTTGGAAAATGAAAGACTTCGTCTCTTGAAGAAAGATAAACTAGCAAAGGAACTTGAAGATGATTTGCAAGCTGCTCTCATGCGAATCGAAAAGTTGCAACCCTTAGAAAGTTTGGAAGGAAAGTTCCGTCGAGCAGAAGAAGAAAAAACATTGTTCGAATCAAAATATAAAGTTGGTTTTTTTTCGTCCACATCATTTTACTTAAAGTTATAGGCGGTCGAGAAAAAAAACAAAGCATTAGAAGATGTTATTACGGAACTTGAAAAAGCCAACAACTCCTTACAAATTGAAAACAATGATAGGAAAGCTGTTGAGAACAGTCTTCAGAGAATGAAATCCACTGTTCAAAACCACGAACGAGAAATCGCAACAAAAAATTCCGAAATCGAAGTTCTGTTGGAAGAGAAGCATAGGTTGGAGTTTGAACTAAAAGAAAGAGAAGAAAGAATTAGCGACTTGGAAACGTGAGTTTATATCATAACCCATATTTCCGAACCGTGTAAAAATTTTTCTGTTTAGGTGCTCAAGTAACTTAACACCGAGGCACGTTTATTCCCTTGCTAATCAACTAGAAGATGCCAGTAAAGATGAGCTAGAAATAATGAAAGCTGAAGTCCGAAAATTGAGAGCACAGACTGAGGGGACACTCCAGGATTCTGAGTAAGTTTTATTTTCCGAAAGATTAGTGCAACAAGCAAGAAACTTAAATCGACAACTCCCGGGAGCAATACCGTAAAGCCTGTATTAAACTGAAATGCCAAAATGTCTCCCCAAATTTTCACGATGAGGTATTGAAATGCGTGCGACGCAAAAATAGGCGGGGCCTATTCAGACTGTCGGCTAATAATTTTTTTTGAACTGGGAAAAGACAGTACATATCCAGATAAATATTTTCAATTTTTTTGGACGGGCTGAGAGCGCTGCGAATTTAGGCTCCGCCCAATTTCGTCAGAGTACGGCGCGGTTGAGACTCCGTCCACTTCTGAAATCGAGAGAAGACGGCTATTTGAAATCACAGTTTAATCTATAAGCCTTTAAGCAGGGCTGTCCGGCCCATAACTTATTAGGACATCGATTATTCAAGATTTTCAGATTCAAAGAAGTATGTAATAGAGTGGAAGGACTCAAGCAACAATTGGAAGTAGAGGAGCTTCAAAACGCTCAATATTCAACTGTATTAGAAAACATGAGAATCGAGCGAATAGAAATTGACGGAAACATGGAGAAAATCGCCATTGAACTAGAAGAAACAATGTCACAAGTGAATAACATGCGTAAAGAGCGTGATGATGCAGTAACAGGATTACACGAAGCTCGAAAAAAATTCTCTCAGTTTCAACTTGAGTTTGGGAAAACATTGGAAGAAGAATTCCAAAGCAAACACCGAATGCTTAATCTGGAGTTGGACGATTTAAAGAAAGACCTGGTCGCTTCCCAAGAATCTGAGAAGGAAACTAGCCGCCTGATTGAGAAGTTAAAAAATGAAAACAAGAAGCTTCGTTTCGAATTAGATGAAGTGCGAGAAGAAAAAAGTCGCACGGAATGTACTATTAACCAGCTTGAAAGGAGCAAGAAACATTTCGATGCGGAAAGGGAAACTTTGAAATCAAAAATCATCACGCTTGAAGACGACATTGAAAGTTTAAAATTACAACTCTTGAGTTCTGAGACTACACAGAGAAGATTGAATGAGAAAGACAGTACTATTGAGTGTTTACACGATGAAAAGAGTGCACTTGAGAATGAACTCCGACTAGCACAACAGCAGCTGAAAATTGAATCAAAAAAGACCCAAAGTCTCCGTGAAGATTTGGTATTGGAAAAGTCGAGAAAAGCTGATCTTATCGGAACACTGAGATCAGTATGCACATCACTTCTTCTAAATGGAGGAAATTTGAACGTCGAAGGAATGGATGATGAAGAACTTATCATCAAAATTGATGACATAATGATGAACGCCCTGGTTACCGTGAAGCGAGAATCTGACTCACTGCGAATCCAACAAAATATACAAATTGCAGAATTGTCTGATTTGAAAAAAGACATCGAGAAGCTGAGGTGATCGTTTTTCGAAGTATAAAATTTCATTTCACTTTTTCAGAAGATCGGAGAGCCAATCGTTAAACGAAAGTGATGATAGAGTTCGAGAACTTACACTGGAAAACATTCAAGCCAAAGAAAACAATTATCTGCTACAGGAAAAGATACGAGAACTTAATCTTGAGCTGATTACGAGGTGCAACGAAATCGAAATAGCAAAACAATCTATTGAAGACCTGCACAAAAACTTGGTAAGTTCCTCCCTAGAGAAGACGTTTTATGTTAGGCTGGTGCCCTCACGTAGAGAAAAAACAAAAAAGGCGTAGGTGGCCTGCACCTGTTTTTTTTTTCTTCAGGCGCAGGCGCCTGAATACGTCCTTTTTCCCACCCTACTTTGTGTCAGTTAGTTGTCTCAAACACATCTAAATATCTTTACTAATACTATTTGGATAGTTATGTCTGTTTGTAATTTGGTTAGCCCTGAATAAATGTGGAGCGAGTGGATAGATTAGGATGGGAGTTGGCATAGGCCCATGAATTGAAGATATCAAGGGCGCACCACGGGTTAAAGTTGATGGGTCGGGTTACTGTAGGATTACGGTGGCTACAGTACCATGCTCGATTTTCGACATTTTTCGCGCTGAACCGATCGGCTCCCAACTTTTATGGTAACATTCTTGGGACTAAAAAATAAGACTGTGAAAATATCTAAGCGGTTACGGTAGGGTTATGTTTCTGCGTCTCTCACTTTCACACATTCTCTCGCCTTCTTTTCTCGAAAAATGAACTCGAATCTCCCACTAACTGATGGAATGTTCCAGAAAGGAAGTGGGAGAGAGGGATTGAATAGGTTTGGCGCGAGATTCAAACTTTGGTCAGGGCCGTCTTTTGGCGGGAGACGAAGGGTGGTAGATGCGGCGTTCCGGAAACAGTTAAATAATGAAACATTTGAATTCAGCCTAATACGAGCTCAAATCACGCAGAACTAGCAAAACTACAGGCTTTGGTAAGAAATTCGGAAATTAAGGTATTGATCTCAAAATTATATTGAAGTTGAAAAAAAAAATTTGTTCCAGGAAGATATTGCGAAGCAAGAGAACACAAGTTTGATAGAAGAGTTAGAAAAAAAGCGGAAAATAGAGGCTAAAAATATTCAAAGCTTAAACGAACTAGAAGCAATGCATAAAGCTCTACTTGCGGACCACACTCGTCTACAGCAACTACATAATTTCCTCACACGAGACTACGATGAAGCAAAACACGAAAACCTTGCTTCAAAACAGAAGTTATACAACGTTGAAAAGGTTTTACTAGCATTTTATACATGAACTAGTCATAAATTTAAGAACCAAAAAAAAATTTCAACGTTGGAAGCGAAGTTGGCCGACGAAATTGATAAGGGAGAACAACAAAACAAGAAGTATGCTGAGCTGAAGAAAAATCACAAGTTATGCAGTGTCGAGATTGAAAAACTAAGGTACAGAGGGCCTCATGAGTCTTTAAAAATGAGACTAATTACAGACGGCATATTCACGAAGCTGACGCAAAACGCGATGAAATGCGTCTGGAACTGCATCGTGTCAGTGAATCGACTCTGGTTCAACGCAATTCAATAAATACTATTAAGCAAGTACTTGCTTCAAAGGAACTGGAAGTGAGCAAGCTCAGTGAGAAATTGGAAGCAATGACTCAACTTAACCAAACACACTGCGAAGAAAACAAAAATTTATCAAGACAATTGGAAATAATTCTCACACAAAACAAAGAGCTTTTGCAACGTGCACTACATGACAAAGATCAGTATCACTTGGAAATGACTGACTACCAGGTTAGAGAAGCTTTTTAAAAGTTTTTCATATTTTTGTATACTATTTGAGTAGTTCTGTGTGTCTTGCACTAAAACCGGGATAACTATCCAGCCTTAAGATTGATCGGTCTGATATATTTTGCATAACCTTATGGGTCTCCGAGCGTTTCACCTTTATGGCATTTTTGGTCAGGATTACGGTAGGATTACGGTACCTACAGTGGAAACGGTCATTCTTAACACTTTTTCGTACTGAACCGATTGACTCCAAATTTTTAAGAGAGCATATTCAGGGTGGGGATAAGTCACTAACCAAAAACAACCGGTTTTCGAAATTTGGCAACACCGCTTCTCATGGAGTTACAGCTGTTGTTGGGGTAACTGTGGGGTAATGGGGGAGTGTTATAATTTCTGGTTATAAATGGATATACAGAAGCTAATTCACTGAGGATTACGGTAAATCATGGACGGACGACGTTATCGCAACAGTACATATCCAAAATTTAGGACCAGCTAACTGCATTACGACGTCACAAAGAGAAGTTAGAAGAAAAAATAATGGATCAATACAGAACAATGGAAAGCAAAAAGCAGGCCGAACGCAAGCAACCACTTGTGAAACGAGCCGCGAAAGCTTTAATTAATAGGGTATGTTTCTTACTGATTATAATACATTAACTATCAAAAATTTCGAGAAGGGCTCTGTTTTATTTTCCGCTCAATATTCTTGACACAGAAGGTCAAAAAAGAAATTCGTGCAAAGGTGCAGGGCAGAATAAAAAGCTGGACCTATTTGGCCATCTCGTCTTTTATATTTTTTACCAACGGTTTCAAGAATATTTATTGAACAGACAATAGAATAGCCGAGTTTTGAAACTCAAAATGGCGGCGAGCATTTCCGAGCATCAAAGCTTCTGATATTACAGCGACGAGCTGTTTCCAACGGCGGCTCAACTACCGAAGATAGCAGCGTGTACTCAGCCGACGAATTATCATCTTCCCTGTTGGCTGGTAACTATTCCATTTCTTCTTTGTCAAGACTATCAAGTGATAGCTATAACAATTGGAAACCTTGTCCTGTGCATAGAATTTATGTGAATACTGAAAGTGAACAATCCGCCATCAAGCCTAATTCAAAAAAGAGGAATCCTTCTAGCTTTTGTTTGTCGAAAAAGATAATTCCGAACGCAAAAGAGAAAAAAATCCTTGGAGCTTATACCAATCCAAATGTCCAAAAAATGATAGATACAAGTTCTTCACACAGTGTTTATAATTCCGACTGATGTGAATGGCAATGATGATGTATTATGTACGTCGTACACGTTTCTTTTGTACATTCATTTTCCTATATTTCTCCAAGTAATTGTGAAATACGTTTAAATTAAAATATTCTCCATTGCACCTACACGCTGAAACGATGAGATAATGTTCACACGCAGAGTTCTTGTGCATGAATTCAAAGTATTTTTGTTATATTATGTTGTTCTAAATGCATGCCGGCCGGTGTCGGGTTTTTGTTCTGTCCGGTCCACGTCAATTGTCCGAAATAAATGTGTTGTCTGTAATGTATCTGTAAATATTTCAATTCCTTTCAGATGACCAAGATAATATCCCCCCGACGTGTTCATCTTCAGATGACCGCGATACAATTCCACCCAACATCGAAGTATTCATATGTCCTGGGAACTCTGTAATTAACAGCGGCGGTGGATACCTGAGTAGTGAAGATCTTCGGCAGGCTACCCAGAATGATCTTCCATCTCCAAACGATTGTACGTTCACGTCCTCAGCGCGAATAACGAGAAAAAATACGAACCATTTTCTTTCTCAGATCTTATGACGTTATCATCACGCTCGCCACTCCGTAATAGATTTGCCACTTCTTCCCTTAGGACTCGACCACCTCCTCCACCTTACAACGTGACTAAAAAGAACAAGACAATGCCTGCCTTGAAGGCATCTCGATCTCAAGTTCAAGACATGACAGTCGAATCAATTCTTCGATGTAACACAAATGAAGCTAAGCAGGCAACTCCAACGCAGAAAACAGTTGTCATGGAAGGACACATGCGTGACTCCATAAGAGATAAAGTAATTTTTCTTAAATTTCGAAACAGATAAATTTAATGGCCTCGTTTTTCATTATTGTGAATATCGATGGTCCGCAAACACCGCAACGTAAAATCAAGAAAAAGTGCCGGTGAAAATTGGCTCATCGGCCCGGCCCGTAACATGTCTGGTCCCGGGTTTAATAAGGGACACATTTTTCAAAAGCCGTTGTTTTCAGGATGAGCGAACCGATAAGACGTTAAGCTTTTATGAGAACGTGAACAATAGCTTTGTTAAATCTGGAGAGGAGTTTCAACCAAACGAGGCGACCGTTTGGTACGAATACGGATGTGTGTGATCTACCCATTCTTCAAGTAAAACGGTTCAACCAATACATAAATGACATTTTGAACTATACTTGTTGATATGAAAACACCGGTTTTATAACATTTAAAATATATTCTCGTATTTATCGATATTGTGATAGCTAAATATTTAAATTTGAGTATTCTTCCAAGCTTGGCCAAGAGTGATCGAACTTTCATATGAGTTGTTCTTATCAATAAATGTTTGAAGTTTTCTTTTTTGAAACACTCACAACCGACACTCTGGGGGTCGGATAGTGGAAGAAAGGAGAAGAGCGAAAAGACTGAACTGCCCAGAAAGGATAATCATAGATGATCTGAATTTGACCGAAATGTTTGAAAGACTTGATCAATTGGGCCCCGAATACCGTATCTTTACTATACTATTTGAGTTATGGACTCTGTCTTGCGCTAAAACTGGAATAACATCCCAGCCTTTGAACCAATCGGTCTGATATCTTGCAAAGCCCTATGGGTCTCGGGACGCTTCACCCCTATAACATTTTTAATCAGGATTACGGTAGGATTACGGTACCTACAGTAGAAACGGCCATTTTTGACACTTTTTCGTACCGGACCGATTGACTCCAAACTTTGATGGGAGCATACTTAGGGTGGGGGAGTGTCACTACCAAAATATCTAAGAGGTTGTACGACGATTACGGTAGATACGGTAGTCTAAATTTCGCAACATCACTTTTTCAAGGAGTTCCAGCTGCCGTTGGGGGGAGAGGAGGACCATGGTGAAGGGTTATTTTTGAAGGGTGGGGAGGGTACGACAGTTACAGTAACCGGAAATTATCGATTGATTGGGATTTTGGTAGAAACAGAGGGACGGATATTTGTCTGCGTCTCTCACTTTCCCGCACTCTCTCGCCTCCTTTTCTCGAAAAATGAATTGAATTGTGCCGCCAGCTGATGGAATGTTCCAGAAAGAAAGTGGGAGGGGGGTGTGCAAAAAGTGTGTTGGCGGGAGATTCAAACTTTGGGGGGAGGTCCCTTTTGGCGGGAGATTCAAACTTTGGAGGGAGGTCCCTTTTGGCGGGAGATTCAAACTTTGGAGGGAGGTCCCTTTTGGCGGGAGATTCAAACTTTGGAGGGAGGTCCCTTTTGGCGGGAGATTCAAACTTTGGAGGGAGGTCCCTTTTGGCGGGAGATTCAAACTTTGGAGGGAGGTCCCTTTTGGCGAGAGACAAATTCATGTTAAAAACCGTTTTCCGAAAACCTTTTTGCACAACAAATCGTGCCGCCAACTTCAGCAAAAGCCAGTGGGTAGACGCGGCGGTAGCCGCGTCTAACCGCTGGTTTACTCTAATTTAACGGCATCTAATAGAATGGCAGTCTCTAACAGAACGGCACCTAAAACCGAAAATCGTAAGGGTCCCCCTATGGATTTTACGAAATTTTTTTCCAAAAAACCCTTTGACAAATTTAACCGCATGCCGCATATTAGAGTAAATACGGTATCCAAGTAGCCTGGGAGATTCAACAGTGTAATCAAGACGATTTGAAAAACACCTCATCGAAACTCCGCATACCCCGCTGTTATATTAGGATACCTAGGATGATAGAAGGGGTATTGTACCTGATTTTTGGTTTCTTCTTGATCACGTTTTACAGGAACAACTGTTAGCCCCAGGATTCCCTGACAGTTGTTGCACTGAATGCATCATAAAACATTTTAGAGCCAATTGTTTAATGCCAGCTGACACCATCACCAGATCTTCCCGAAGCATTTCAAAACACTCATGTGCTTCATTTTGTTACCGATGACACACTCTCAGAAACAAATTCTCACGTTTATATCACAACAATTTCTTATTTGAAATATGGAAATCTCTTTTGAGTTTGCTTGATATTCCTCAGCATTATTTCGAAATGCATGCTGGAGAGACTGTAATGATTTGTCATGTAACTTATTTAATATTTTATATTATCTACAGCTTCTTTTTCGAAACTATAAGGGGATGGATTTCAGGATGTTCAAGATTATTATTCTCGCTCTTCTCCTTCTCGCGCTTCTCGAATTCGCCAGCGCCGATTTTTCTTGCTACTTTTCGGACACCATCTGCAAGTCTGTTACCTGCAGAGTGAGCTGAACTGGTGAAAATAACTTAATGAATGGTACTTTTCAGAACTGTAAGGTGGCTACTTGCGTCACTGGAGATTGTGTTTGCACTCTTTGTTAAATTGGAAAAACAACAACCAAATGAAAAAATCACCTACAGTTTCTCGAAGATGTTAACAAATAGATTGAAATATGAATAAAGACGAATTCTTTCCAACAGTATTCGTTTTGAATTAGTTTATTTAACCTTACCTTGACCAGTTCAAATAAAATACAAAAATATTTGATAAAAGCATTCAAAGTTTATCAACGAAATCCGGTCCTGCAAGGGAAAACCTATCGTCATGATTGTTCAGAATCTCGAACACCTGTTGTTGCTAGGCTCGGCAATACCCCGCTACTTTAGCACAACAGTTCCACAACTCTAGCGCGCAGGCTCCACAACTTTAGAATTTGTCATGAGCAGAGTTGGTGGAGGTTATGCGCTAAAGTCGTGTATGTTGTGTGCAGAATTAGCGACAAGCTAACTTTCACTGTCGCGCAGCGTGTTGTACTAAAGTTGCGGAGCTTGCAAGCTGCAAGCGAAAGCTCAATTGAGCTTTCGCACCAACGTTGCAAAATGGTACACTCGCGTCGGTGTCTCAGTGCTAAAGTTGTGGAGCTTGCGCACTGAACTTGTAAAGTTCCACATTATTGCACCAAAGTTGTGGATCTTGTGTGCAAAATTTTTAAAGGCAAAATTTCTCCTGTCGCGCAGCATACTGTTGCGCTAAAGAAGTGGCGCTTGCGTGCTAAAGTTGTAACACACCACTAATGGTGTGCTATAGAGTAGCGGGAAAAAACGCGTATCTGCGGGAAACAGTTTCGTCTCTGGGTCCCTGTCTCTTGTATTATATCATGCGCGCACACCTTTCGTCAAAAGTGCAGTAGGGCGGAAGTGAATAGAAAACTTGTAATCAGGCGCTCCTCAAAATTTTCGAGCCGTCCACTTTAGTCGCTGTGACCTATTCAGATTGAGAGTTATTATGAATCAACAAAGTACTGCTCTAGTCATGATCGTTTCTATGACACAAGAAAGTTCAAGAGCCTTAGGGAGCGACCCAGCTGTTAATTTTACACTGTATGAATGCCTTGTGATTCTCTTATCAGTGCATTTTTGATAGAATCGTCTGAAAGTACGTAATCAAATACCTTCTCTCATTGTCAAGATTTTCTTTGTTTATGAAGAACTTAAATTCAAATAGGAAATTGTTAATATCGGTGAGATCTATAAGCTTAGGCTGTTTTTAACTACGACAATTATGTACGAATTCTTTGAACGTAAATCTTCTGTATTACACTTTCCCCCACTGACGCACCGTAACGAAAAAGTGCATGTTCATATTTAGGAAACACTGATGCGAAGCAAAAAGCACAATAGTACCGCTCAGTAAACACTAATTTACTGTTCACGCGCCTGTTTCCCGATCTTTCAGCCTGATGACACAAAAAAAACAAAAATTTGATTTAAAAATTTTTCTCCTTCTCTGTACGAGTGGAGATTTTCGTCACAACTTTTGCGAATAATCTCAGTATTTTCGACTCAATTTTCTTGCCACTCGCGTTGATGTGCGGAAATTTGGGTATTAGCGCGGCGCAAAAATAGGCTGCGCCTATTTAGACAAGTTAGACCGTTGTCTGCATTTTTTATGGGGCATTCGGGGCAAGGTAATCGAATCGACAAAAAGTATACGACTATTATCGGTTTTTTTATGGTTCGGTTTTTACGGTGTGCTGCGATTATTAGGCCATGTCCAGTTTAGCAATCTTGCCGCGCTCTTGAAACTCCGCCCACTTTCGGAACCCCTGTGTTCTTCTTACTGCACTTGTTGAAAAATACCGTATAAACAAACAATTGTGCAGTAGGCAGAGTTTTAGCCGCGCCGCACCTCGGCAATATAAGCACAACAGTTCCACAACTTTAGAGCGCAGGCTCCACAAATTTCGAATTTGTCATGAGCAGAGTTTGTGGAGGTTATGTGATGAATTATTATGGGCTCGTTTTGTAAGCAACGATGGTCCGCAAACACCACCACGCTTTTTCTTGATTTTAACGTTGCAGTGTTTGCGGACCATCGTTGTTCACAAAACGAGGCCATAATAGTGGCAGTTTTTTACATTAGTTGTGGATCTTGTGGGCAGAAGTTGTCATACTGTTGTGCTAAAGTAGTGGAACTTGCGCACTAAAGTTGTGGAACCCCTCACTGCTGCACTAAAGTTGCGGAGCTTTCGCACCAAAGTTGCAAAATGATACACTCGCGCCTATGATATTTTGCATTGCTTTATGGATCTCGGAGCGCTTCACCTCTATAAAATTTTTGGTCCGGATTACAGAAGGATTACGGTACCTACAGTAGGAACGGTCATTTTGGACGCTTTTCGTACTGAACCGATTGTCTCCAAATTTTAGTTATCCATCGTTTGGGGGGGGGGGGGGGTAGTGGTTAATTTAGAGAGATTGAAAAGATACCGCAACGGAAATTATCGATTGATTTGGATTACGGTAGAAACAGGAACAAAAATTCGTCTTCGTCTCGCAATTTCACACACTCTCTCACCTTCTTTTCTCGAATATTGAACTGGAATCTCCCACTAACTAATGGAATGTTTCAGAAAGGAATTGGAAGAGAGGGATTTTGATTAAATTAGGAGTTTGAATACTGTAGCGAAGGACGGTTTTGGCGGTAGCAGCGTCTAACCGCTGGTTATGTATTTAAGGTAGCAGGCTTTTGCCGAGACTCATGCAAACTGGGCGTGGCCTAATCGCGCAGTAAATCCCCCCGAACGACAATGAAACGAAAACATTTTTAAGCTTAATTTTCTTAGGGAGTTGGTTTCCTCTTTGAAAACTGTGTTTTTGCAGATTTTCATTCTTTTCATACCTTTGTTAACGGTAACTGTCATTTCGAGACTTCCACAGAAGCCGAAAGAGCAAATTCTAAGAGATCAGGAATGCTACAAAACGTGCAAGTAAACGAAGACCGAGAAGCGCTCTATTAAATAGAATATTGCAGATTGCAAGTTGTGGAAACGATCCCAGCAAATGTTTCTTTTGGGAGCACAGCATTACCACTTTCAACCTTCGAAGCTTGGGACTCTCTAATTAAATATGCAGTCAAAGAAGTTCACGTAGCAGCTTATAAATCGAGTCTTCAAGGAAAACACGTACTAGGAGACGCAGCAAAGCACTACTCCATTGAGGTGAGATTTCACAAACAGGACTAGAATATCGTGTAATTCGAATTGAACTGTATTGAAGGGAGACTATATTTACAATGCTCTAATGTCTGTTGGGAAATCGAAAAAGGTCGACATTCGAATGATCGAAAATTATCCGCCTAAAGACAAAGGGGACAATGCTGACGGAGTTATCCTCGAAAACTTTGGAGCGGTGTCTCGAAGATCAATCGACATTAGCGAGTACATGGGGAGAGGAAAAATGCACTCAAAGTTTTTGATTGCTGATAGAAAATCGTTCTATCTTGGGTCAGCAAACCTGGACTGGCGGTCACTAAACCAAAAAATGGAATTAGGTGTGCTGGTAGAGGATTGCGATTGCCTTGGTGAAGACATGTATAGTATTTTTAACATCATTTGGGATTTAAAAAAGAACGGAATGAAAGATAGCAGTTCGCTGAAGAAAAGAGCTGCATACAACAAAGATCGACCTCTTACAATAAATATTGGCGGAGAACCATCTGAGATTTATATAGCGGTTTGTTAAGAGAGGATCGGAAAAGAGCTCCTAATGATACATTGCAGACTTCGCCAAGAGAGTTGAACGGCCCAAGACGAACATGGGACCTAGATGCTATTGTTTCGGAAATAGATGCCGCGAATATATTTCTTGACATTCATGTTATGGATTACTTTCCTCTTTTCATCTACCGAAATCCAAGAATTCATTTTGCTAACATTGACGATGCCATCAGGCGAGCAGTAGTACGTGGAGTGAGAATTCGTCTTTTGGCAGCAGCACTTCATTATCCTGATATTGGTACTCGGTTTCTTCGCTCTCTTGAATCGCTTAACGGATTCCATGATAATGACACAATGCAAGTGGTAAGGTATAGACTGCTAATAGTTTTCTTATAAACCAACCTGTTAATTTACTTTCCAAGAATTTTGCTTTTGTAACTTTGTACTTTTAGAAAATATTCAAAGTACCTAAGGCAAAAATCGAAAGCATTGTAATCAACAGAGAGAGGCGAACTCATAACAAGTTTATGGTCACTGAATCTACTGTAATCATTGGAACATCTAACTGGTCTGGGGACTACTTCATGGGAGGAACAACAGGAGCAGCCATTATTATTAAACAAAAAAAAGTTCGGCGGCCATTCGTTAACGAACTAAGAGTGAGTATCTATTCTCCATTGGAGAATCTCCAACTATTATTGGACACAGTATGCTTATTGTAGGATATTTTCACTCGCGATTGGGAAAGTAGTTATGCACACCCACTAGACGAGTACTATTCAAAATGTGTGATCAGTAATACAGGACACTTTTGTGAAGGAGCCAAAGATCCAACGTTGTTTGCAACTCCAAAATGAGATAAAACAAATCTTATTTACATCAAGAAATGTGTAAATTTCGTTGTGAGAAAGTTAATTTCGATAGAAATGTTGTGCATTTTTAAATTAATTGTTCAGCGTTTCTGTTTTCTTGCAGTATAATTGAAAAAGAAACTTCGGATCGTTGACCAGAGTTGAGCGGAAGTTGATTTTGTCAATCCGGAAGGCGAAAGTCAGAAGTCGGAATTAAATTTTTGCGGAATTCAGACAGCCGTATCAACCGTAATCGTCGTACAACCTCTTAGATATTTTGGTAGTGAAATTCCTCCAGGGGCGGTCGGTAGCTCAGTCGGTGGTGGTGGCCGCTGGCGATCGAGAGGCCACGAGTTCAAGTTTGTCCTCAACCCCCAGGTTCACCTAGCCTCCAAATAGGAAGTAGAACAATCTACTTACGAAGATTAATCGGTCACGGTTCAGTACGAAAGTGTCAAAAATGACCGTTTCTACTGTAGGTACCGTAATCCTACCGTAATCCTGATCTAATATGTTATAGGGGTGAAGCGCTCGGAGACCCATAAAGTTATGCAAAATATCAGACCGATCGGTCTATAGGCTGGAAAGTTATTCCAGTTTTAGCGCAAGACACAGTCCATAACTCAAATAGTATAGTATTAACCAGCGGTTAGACGCGGCTACCGCCGCGTCTAACCGCTGGCTTTCGCTGAAGTTGAAGCCATGCTTTTTTAATGCAAAAAGCTTATTGGAAAACAGTTTTTGTTATGAGCCTCATTCGAAGCCGCCGAAAGGGACCTCCCTCCAAAGTTTGAATCTCCCGACAAAAGGTGCCCCTACCCAAAGTTTGAATCTCCCGCCAAAAGGTGCCCCTACCCAAAGTTTGAATCTCCCGCCAAAAGGTGCCCCTACCCAAAGTTTGAATCTCCCGACAAAAGGTGCCCCTACCCAAAGTTTGAATCTCCCGCCAAAATGTGCCCCTACCCAAAGTTTGAATCTCCCGCCAGTTCCACTCTATACCCCCCTCTCCCTACTCTCTTTCTGGAACATTCCATCAGTTTGTGGTTGATTCGAGTTCAATTTTCGAGAAAAGAAGGCGAGAGAGTGTGTGAAAGTGAGAGACGCAGACGAATATCCGTCCCTCTCTTTCTACCGTAATCCGAATCAGGCGATAATTTCCGGTTACTGTAGCTGTAGTACCCTCCCCACCCTTCAAAAATAACCACTCCCCACGGTCCCCCTATTCCCCCAACGGCGGCTGTAATCCCTTGAAAAAGTTGTGTTGCGAAATTCAGACTACCGTATCTACTGTAATCGTCGTACAACCTCTTAGATATTTTGGTAGTGACCTTCCCCCACCCTAAGTATGCTCCCATCAAAATTTGGAGTCAATCGGTTCGGTACGAAAAAGTGTCAAAAATGACCGTTTCTACTGTAGGTACCGTAATCCTACCGTAATCCCGACCAAAAATGTTATAGGGGTGAAGCGTCCCGAGACCCATAAGGCTATGCAAAATATCAGACCGGTCGGTCGAAAGGCTGGAGTGTTATTCAGGGTTTAGTGCGAGACATCTTTACTATACTATTTGCGTTATGGACTTTGTCTTTCGCTCAAACCTAAATAACATTCCAGCCTTTGGACCGATCGGTCTGATATTTCGCATAGCCTTATGGGTCTCAGAGCGCTTCACCTCTATAACATTTTTGGTCGGGATTACGGTAGGATTACGGTACCTACAGTAGAAACGGCCATTTTTGACACTTTTTCGTACCGAACCGATTGACTCCAAATTTTTATGGGAGCATACTTAGGGTGGGGGATTGCCACTACTAAAATATCTAAGAGGTTGTACGAGGATTACGGTAGATACGGTAGTCTGAATTTCGCAACCTCACTTTTTCAAAGTGTTACAGTTGCCGTTGAGAGGATAGGGGGACCGTGGGGAGGGGATATTTTTGAGAGGTGGGGAGGGTACTACAGTTACAGTAACCGGAAATTATCGATTGATTCGGATTACGGTGGAAACAGAGGGACGGATATTTGTCTGCGTCTCTCACTTTCACACACTCTCTCGCCTCCTTTTCTCGAAAAATGAACTGGAATCTCCCACAAACTGATGGAATGTTCCAGAAAGAGAGCAGGGAAAGGGAGAGAGAGGTTTCATAAATTTGGCGGGAGATTCAAACTTTGGAGGGAGGTCCCTTTCGGCGGAAGATTCAAACTTTGGAGGGAGGTCCCTTTTGGCGGGAGATTCAAACTTTGGAGGGAGGTCCCTTTCGGCGGAAGATTCAAACTTTGGAGGGAGGTCCCTTTTGGCGGGAGATTCAAACTTTGGAGGGAGGTCCCTTTCGGCGGAAGATTCAAACTTTGGAGGGAGGTCCCTTTTGGCGGGAGATTCAAACTTTGGAGGGAGGTCGCTTTCGGCGGAAGATTCAAACTTTGGAGGGAGGTCCCTTTTGGCGGGAGATTCAAACTTTGGAGGGAGGTCCCTTTTGGCGGGAGATTCAAACTTTGGAGGGAGGTCCCTTTCGGCGGGAGATTCAAACTTTGGAGGGAGGTCCCTTTTGGCGGGAGATTCAAACTTTGGAGGGAGGTCTCTTTTGGCGGAAGATTCAAACTTTGGAGGGAGGTCCCTTTTGGCGGGAGATTCAAACTTTGGAGGGAGGTCTCTTTTGGCGGGAGATTCAAACTTTGGAGGGAGGTCCCTTTCGGCGGAAGATTCAAACTTTGGAGGGAGGTCCCTTTTGGCGGAAGATTCAAACTTTGGAGGGAGGTCCCTTTCGGCGGAAGATTCAAACTTTGGAGGGAGGTCCCTTTCGGCGGGAGATTCAAACTTTGGAGGGAGGTCCCTTTTGGCGGGAGATTCAAACTTTGGAGGGAGGTCTCTTTTGGCGGAAGATTCAAACTTTGGAGGGAGGTCCCTTTTGGCGGGAGATTCAAACTTTGGAGGGAGGTCTCTTTTGGCGGGAGATTCAAACTTTGGAGGGAGGTCCCTTTTGGCGGGAGATCCAAACTTTGGAGGGAGGTCCCTTTTGGCGGGAGATTCAAACTTTGGAGGTTGGTCTCTTTTGGCGGAAGATTCAAACTTTGGAGGGAGGTCCCTTTTGGCGGAAGATTCAAACTTTGGAGGGAGGTCCCTTTCGGCGGAAGATTCAAACTTTGGAGGGAGGTCCCTTTTGGCGGGAGATTCAAACTTTGGAGGGAGGTCCCTTTTGGCGGGAGATTCAAACTTTGGAGGGAGGTCTCTTTTGGCGGAAGATTCAAACTTTGGGGGGAGGTCCCTTTTGGCGGAAGATTCAAACTTTGGAGGGAGGTCCCTTTCGGCGGGAGATTCAAACTTTGGAGGGAGGTCCCTTTTGGCGGGAGATTCAAACTTTGGAGGGAGATCCCTTTTGGCGGAAGATTCAAACTTTGGAGGGAGGTCCCTTTCGGCGGAAGATTCAAACTTTGGAGGGAGGTCCCTTTCGGCGGAAGATTCAAACTTTGGAGGGAGGTCTCTTTTGGCGGGAGACAAACTCATGTTAAAGACCGTTTTACAAAAACCTTTTTTGCACAAAAAAGCGTGCCGCCAACTTCAGCGAAAGCCAGTGGGTAGACGCGGCGGTAGCCGCGTCTAGCCGCTGGTACAAAACTACTCAAATAGTATAGTAAAGATAAGATTAAACTGGAGAACGGTTCTTACAAGAAAATTTCGAAAAAATTGACATAGATTTACGACAAACAACGCGCAGCACAGTAATTCCGGAGCGTTGTAGTGAAAAAATTGCTTGAAAAAACATTATTAACGGAAATCGGAAGTCGGAATATGGACTTGAAACTTTTCGGACGGGAGTCGGAAGTGAAAAGACGGAATTAAAATTTTCTGACGGCAGTCGGAAGACGGAAGGTAAAAAACGTGGGGCTCGGAAGGCGGAAGACGGGATTCCGCCCGTCTCTGTCGTGGACCGACCGATGTGATATTTTAAGTACAGAGTTGCAAAAATGAGGGCCGGGCCGGAAAATTTGAAATCGGCCCGGCCCGCTCAAAAAAATTGCTCGATTTCATATTTTCAGCAACTTATTCGTATGTAAATGGTTTCAATACTTCATTTTTGAATAGTTTTTCGGAATTTACAATTGCCCATGGCCTTTTCGGTCAATTCAATGTCATTTTGGCCTCCGGTGTCCATTCTGTGTACTGAAATTGCCTGGAGTTGCTCGAAAATAAAAAAAAAACGAAAATCTTTGAGGAACGAACTGATTTGGGTGAAAGTTTCATTTTTCCGAAGTTTCAGAGATGTGAGTGAATCAGCAGGGACAGAAAAAAACGTCATATTCAGCTATTTCAGCCCGAAAATATTGTTTTTGGCTACTGGTAGGAAATACTTGGAATTGACGTTTCCTTGAAAGAAAGATTTTAAAAAATGACTATAATTCCACGTTGAGACAGTGAGGGTGCCGCGACCGAGAAGTCTAAACTCGGCCCCGCAGCACCTATTTAGACCGCGATTTGTTTCCGTGAGGCACAACTTCCGCAAACAAGACCCTCAACTTTGTTGCAGATACCGTATTTACTGTAATATAACCGCACCTCTAATAGAACGGCAGTCTCTAATAGAACGGCACCTAAAACCCAAAATCGTCCCCCCTGTGGATTTTACGAAATTTTTTTCAAAAAAAACCTTTGATAGTGCGCACTGTGCGTTTTCCACTTTTTGGACCACTAGAACGTCGTTGGAGAGGAATCCCTCTCAATTTTAGAACAAAAATTCTAAGGTTGTGGAACCTGGGCGCTGAAAATGCGCAGCTTTTTATTATAAAGTAGTGATGTACGGCCGAGATTTTTCACCGCCAGTATCGCATTCCAAAACGTTTCTAGAAACGTTTCTGTCATATTTTCAAAACATGGCACAGTGTACTTGAACACTATAAAAAACAAAATACAAAAGTTATGTATTTCCTCAACTCGAACTACACGGAGCTGCAGTCGGCATGAATATAGCTATTTCGTATGGCGGAGGTGGTTCCGATGGCCGGCCACATATCCACATGTCTCGTGCTATCGCTTCGCTAGCTCCTGTCTCTGTAACTTATTTCAACGTGTTTAACTTCAATTTTTCAATTAAAAACAAAAGTTCAAATCAAGCAGTGCTTACCACTGTTTTGAGTAGCAATAGATCTATCTCCTCGGTCTACGTACTGACTGTAAATACGACATCCGAAAGTAAGAACAAACACCACAAAAAAAATTCCTATAGTAACACCGGCTGCGACACCGCTGCTCACATTGACGTGCTCTGAAAAAAAAACGCAGCATTAAGCATACGCACTTTTCAAAAACCAACTATCGTAGTGGTCATTGACATAGTACCGATCCCAAGTGATGTGACGATAACTATTGACGTTGATGTTGACGTTATTATTGTTATTGTATGGCCAGAGAGCTTGCATAATAACACCTACAAATTATTTTTAAAACTTTAAAAGTTTAAATGTGAAAATCGAACAATGAGTCCGGAAAAGCTGAAATACAGGCTGACCCTTTTCCCAATATAATGAATATGTGAAACTCGTTTTCCTTAGAATTCGAAAATTTTCATATTCTCGAATCATTACACCATACATTCATTGAACGTAGTTGCATTCAATAACGAATTTTCGGAAAACAAGCATTAGAAAATAACAATCTTGTCCAAACGAAGTGACCAGTTACTAACATTACAGTGAAATGAAAGGTTAAAGGTGACCCCTACAAACAGTGGCGCGGCCTTGAGTTTCAATTCTCGCAAATAAAGAAGCCAGTGTAATCTAACCTTGCTTGACGAATTTCCATAGTACCATAACTGCACACAGTTCCTTTTCTTTTTTGATAGGCGTAAATTAAATGATTTCTCTATAAAAACTGCATTCAGAAATAAAATTGTTCCGAATCAAAAACCGCAATAAACACATCTGAAGTGTGTAGTACTCAGTTTCTGAAAGCTTCTCAGCCCATTTCCGCAACGTTGGAGACATTTCATTTCTGTAGCTCAACTAAATTCACAGATACCTTACTTACACTGTCAGAACTTAACGTCGCTCTACTTTCAATAGTCTCGCAGGTTGACCGTTTTATTGGAGACTGCCTTTCTCTTCTCCTGTATCTATTTTCGGGTAATAGTTTTGAGGCGCTGCTATGTAATAGTTTCGAGGCGCTGCTAGGTAATAGTTTCGAGGCGCTGCTAGGTAATAGTTTTTAGGCGCTGCTAGGTAATAGTTTCGAGGCGCTGCTAGGTAATAGTTTTCAGGCGCTGCTAGGTAATAGTTTCGAGGCGCTGCTAGGTAATAGTTTCGAGGCGCTGCTAGGTAATAGTTTCGAGGCGCTGCTAAGTAATAGTTTCGAGGCGCTGCTAGGTAATAGTTTCGAGGCGCTGCTAGGTAATAGTTTTTAGGCGCTGGTTTTAGGCGGGGTTTTGCCTATAGGCAAAAAAATGCAGACCCAGCAAGGCATGTAGGCCCGTGATTTGAAAATCAAAATGAAAAGCTGCCGAACTTTAAGTAATTTTCGATGAACTGATCTCTTTAAATGGTCGCGTACACTATTTGATATTAAAAATGGGATTTTGGGAACGAGGAGTCCCAACTGCGGTTTCGCTGTTTGAACTATACACTGATGCGGGTTCCATTAAAAAAGCTCCTTTGATTCTCGATTTCGCACGGTTGATTTGCCGCAACAAGTTTCGATTTGTCTTGTCTTTTGTTGACGGTAGTTTCTTGAATTACCAGCGGTATCAATATTTTCATCAACTGAGATAAAATGAACCTTTATTTTTTGTTTTCTTGTGACAGTTGTTCAAAGAAAGAATGTTACACATCGACATTGGCGAAGTAAAACAGTTGCTAGCTCTCTAGTATCGAGAAAGTCAAATCATTATTGGCTCAAATGATGCTAAAGACTCTAATTATCCTATTTTCTCTGATTTCTGTCTGTAGCGCTCTCCTTGGAGCTGTTGGGAGCAAACAGACTGTAACTGTAACAGGAACATTGACTTGCAATGGGCAGCCAGTTAAAGATGTTCGCATCAAGCTGTTTGAGGACGGAACAAGTGAGTTGCAAAGCACATTCTTTATTGTGGAAATCTTTCAGTTTATGATACGAAAATGGACTCAGTCAAAACCGAGGCTAATGGGACTTTCAAAGTATCTGGATCTCAGCGAAAAATAAGAAAGATCGATCCAAAAATTAATATTTATCACAGATGCAACCATTCGGGGGTACGTTGTTGTTGAAGTTTTGCGTAGTAACCTTATTGTTCCATTTTGGAAGCGGTTCTTACCTTATTTTAAAAATCGAGGACCGCAGGGTTGTCACAAACCGAGTGAATACGGCAGCTGAAAGTTCAAGGCCAACATATTCTCATTACTTAAAAAAATGTTTTTGTTTTCGCTTGTTAAATACTGGAATTTTCGAACAAGTAAAAGATTAAAGATTAAATTAGTGAAAAATGTAGAACTTGGCGCCCTCTACAAATGTACGGCGAGCTTTTGAATCTTTCCCAAGTACCAACAAAGTTAGAAAACGAAAAGTGGACGGGCCTACGAAATATAGGCCGAGTTGGTCGGCCCGACCACTTTTTTGCCTTTAACTTTTTTTGTTTGATGAAAATTCAAAAACTGTTCGAAAATTCACAGTAACAAGCGAGATTATCGGCGGCCTGTCGGCGGTCCGTAAGTCGGCATATCGCAACGCCGGTCACAAACCCGCTCCGGCAGGCCTGCACAGATTTGAACAAACCTGAACGAGATTTTTCGGCGGACAAGTCGTTTGGTGCGAAATCCTTTTCAAAAACTGTTTCTAATGAGAGTATGTTACCCTTGAACTTTCGAACTTTCGGCTGCCGTATTATCGGATTTTTTTGAATGCAATACGCAGACAAATTTTGTTTCCAAACAGTTTTACTTCCCGCTGTTGGTCTCGCCACGAAGGAAGCGAGAGAGTGAGAGACGACAGACGACGAGACAAAAACATTTTTTCGCGCGTTTTTTGTTAATTTTCGAAAAAAACGACCCGTTTCTTTACTTTTTCGGTAAATTGTGAATTGAAATTAATATTTCTTCCATTTTTATTTTGAAAACGGGTCGTTTTTTTCGAAAATTCACAAAAAACGCGCGAAAAAATGTTTTTGTCTCGTCGTCTGTCGTCTCTCACTCTCTCGCTTCCTTCGTGGCGAGACCAACAGCGGGAAGTGAAACTGTTTCAAAACAAAATTTGTCTGCGTATTGCATTCAAAAAAATCCGATAATACCTACACTGTAGGTACGGCAGGTCCTACAGTAACCATACTGTAACCTCTTAAATATTTTCAAAGTCTTTTTTGCTCGTTCCAAACATTGTACCATGAAAGATTGGAGCCGATCGGTTCAGCGCGAAAAATTTCGAAAATTGTCCAATAACTGTGGCTACTGTAATCCTACTAACCCGACACACCAGAACTACTCACCTGATGCGTCCCGGAAATCATGATTCATGATTCGTGAGTCTATGCAAACTTCCATTCTATTTGGTCTCGTTCTAAGGTTACATAGAAAACCGCGGAACAAAGAAGGCAAACTTTTCAAGTAGTAAGGATAACGGGCCTAACGGGCGCGGCCCGGTCAGATGCAACTCCGGTCCCAACGCAATTTTCGCAAGCGCACTTTAAATGTTTTTCAAAGTCAGCTCATAATTTATGGCAAAATAGTGCTGCCTAGTCCACTATAAAGATTGGTTTTTGGAAGAGTATTTTATTACAGCTGTGCCCGAAGAGAGTAACAATTCATGTCCCAAAAAATGCTGTTGGCAAAGGCTCAAAAGACGCTCAATTGTTTGATATTGGCACTCTTAATCTTGCTAATAGATATCCAGGAGAAGGGACGGACTGCATTCATTAGAAACGAGTGACTCGCAGTGACTCCAAAAAAACTTTTGTTTTTTTCTCGAAATAGTTCTAAATCACTATAGTCTATTAGCAACCTATAGTTTCAGAGTCACACATTTATATCGAATAAATATTTCTGTGTTTATTTTTATCAACAGACAAACAACAGAATAAGAAAGAACTTCGTATTTTCAACTTGCGAAGTAAGCATATATCAGTTTTAGAAATGGTTCCATGGGAACAATTGGAAAATATCCCGTGTTGTGAAAATCTGTGATGGTATTTAATAGTTATCTATGTCTAGGCTGCCGTATTCTCTGCTGCCAGTGAAGTGTGAGATGTTTTTTTTGAATTCTCGAGCTTTGCTTGCCGCGCTTCCATTGCAATGTTCCGTTGTCGCTTACTCATAAATAGCATCTCCACCTAAAATCAGATAGAGTAAAAGCAGTTGCACCATTTGGTTACCTCATCAATGGAATAACCAGTTGTTTCCGGCACCAAGAAGTATATGAAAATGAAAGCGATTATTGTGAGTACAGCATAGAGCCAGAAAGCTCCGTATTTGGTGATTGCGTGTGTGAGAGACAGATAAGTTAAGGAGACGAGCAAATTGAAAACCCAATTGGAAAGGGTGGATATGGCGACGCAAGTGCTCCTCGCCCACATCGGATAAAACTCTGAGTTTAGGACCCATGGTAGAGATGTAAAACCGGACGAAAACGTTAACAAATACAGTCCCATCATAACAATTGGAAGTATTGTGTAGCTGGTAGTACAATGATGCTTCTGCCATGTATAGTTGGTAGCTATAAAGTATTGGAGTGAGATTAGAAACTGTTTTTTCCCCAACCGTTTGCAAAAGATGAGTTCGTGATATCAAAGTCGGAACTGCACAGTCCGGTGGAGGAAAAGGAGGTTGGTTCATTGCTGCTGACAGGAAGACAGAACCCTGTCCGCGTTTCCGAGTTTTCACAGAAGCCGCATGACTCAGAAGTTACGCAACCGTCGCAGTTACTCAGTATAAGGCATGCTTGTGCTTCTGGAGATTTTTTATCAAATGATCCAGCTAAGGTGTACTGAGTCAAATCGAATGTAGGCGCCGAGTCGTTGCCAACCAGTAAGAAGGAAATGCCAATTAAAATCAAGGATAGAATGACACCGCCGCAAGAAAACAAGAAAAGTTTTCTTCGTCCTAACTTCTCGATAAGTGTCATTGGGATGAAAGGTCCGATGAGATTGCAAATTGAAAGAATAACCGATATCCAAATAATCGTGTGATAGTTTTCAATTCCGGCAGAACGAATAATATCGGCTGTATAGTACAAAATAGTGTTGATTCCTGCCAATTGCTGGAAGGCCTGCAGCATACTTCCTATGAAACAAGCTTTCAAAACATGTGGAGTCTTCAGAATGCGCCAAATGACCGGACCAGATTCTGAAACGGATGTCGAATTACGTAAGTATTTTCGACCTTGTTACTTTTCTCTTCTTCCATCAGTTTTTTCCTTTCCTCTGCATATGTTTCGATCTCAGCCAATTCAAACTTGATCCATTCTTCGTCCCCGCTATAAATTTTGTGGAGAACTTCCTTAGCTTTTTCAAAATGTCCGTTCTCGTAAAGCCATCTCGGAGTTTCCGGGAGGAAAATGAAACAGACAAACTGAATGAGAGCTGGAACTCCGGCGAAAGCGAACATGAGTCTCCATCCAATTGTGTACGGAGACCAATAACTGAACACTCCTCCCATTATGTTAGCAACAACTTGTCCGAAGCTGATCATCATTGCAAAAGCGGAGACAAGAATTCCTCTGATATGAGTTGGCGATGCTTCTCCAAGATATACAGGAACAACCATCGATGCAAAACCGATCCCGACTCCTAGGAAAATTCGCCCAATTAGCATCACAATTTTGGTCCAAGCAGCGGCACAGACTACAGCGCCGACAACAAAGATTATGGTAGATCCGATGATGATTTTCCTGCGACCATACTTATCGGACCCTGCTCCAGAAAACCATGCACCTACAGCTGCCATGCCTATAACCATAATCGTGCCTTATTGTCATCAGGAACCAATTCTTACCGGGTGTTATACTTACGATTACTTCTTTCCAAACAGTACCCATTGGCTTCAAGCCAGGTGACTCAGGAATATAAAGCATTGCAGCGGAAACAACCGACGTATCATAACCAAACAAGAAGCCACCAATTATCGCGGCAGATCCTAAGAGGTATACAAAAAACCCGAGCTTCGGGTTCTTTTTTGGACGCTCTCTCCCACTTTCGGAAACTTTGAATTCCTGTTCAATAACAAATTTTATTTAGGTTAGTTTGAAAAACCTTACTATTGCCACCATGATTCAAAGAATGGAAACAGTGAAGTGGAAGTGAATATAGTTGCTCTCCAGCACTTAACTGCTTTTATATCATTCATCCTACTCCGCCTTTTGGTGGCATCAAAGTCCACTGTAACTGCAAAAATCGTGATCTGAGCAGAGTCGGTACTACCTGAATGACGAATTAACCCTTAAAGTCGGTTGAAATGCTTTGAAAGTACGGAGACGCAGACACCCTCCCACAGAATAAATTCTGAGCGGATTTTACATTTTTAGACTGCGATTTTTAATAATCGTGTAACCGCGTATATTTTAAAAATTGAACATTGAATTTATGTATTCAAATCCGATTCAGAGTTTGTTTTTGGCGAGCGTATTCTGAAGCGTAATCGGGTCGTTTTAAAGTTCAGTTCTCTTATATTGTCGGATTGAATGCCATATTTCCTCTATTATAACGACAACTCCACGGAAACCTTTAGTTGTAGAACGGCACCCACTCAAGTTTGGGAATATAATGGCAGTCTCTATTAAATACAACTGCACCTAAAACTCAAAATCGAAAGGTTCCCAGTTGATTTCTCAAGTGATGGGTGTCTACGTTATGTTCTACTTTTAAAGCAAGGATTTCTCATTCCGGGCCGGGCCTTGCTGAGAGTTTCTTTCAGAGTTGCAAGAGTGGGCCGGGCCGGAGAGTTCTGAAATCGGCCCGCTCAAAAAAAGTTGCTCGATTTCCTTCTTTCAGCAACTTATTCGTATGTAAATGGTTTCAATACTTCATTTTTGAATAGTTTTTCGGACTTTACCATTGAAAATGGCGGCCCTGGCTGGAAAAATTCAACTCGGGCCGGGCCGGGCCGGGTTGGCCCGACCTGCTGCAACTCTGGTTTCTTTCCGGATGTCCTTGCCCTTTGCAGCCCATGTTCTATATTCAGCGTTAATAGGGTAATAATGATTCAAATAATACATTTTATTATAAAAGGAACGAAAGGTGGAAATTATTTTTAAATTTTGTTTTTTGAAACTTAGGTACCGTTGAAAGTATGATAAATATATAATCAAGCTACCCTAAAATACAACGGCTCATTGGCAAGGGATTTTGAAAAATACAGTGGCCTGTTTTTTGAAAGCAATTCAAGGATGAATATCAAACTCGTTGAGGGATTTCAATACTTCGAATTATTATTTTGCATGGTGTTGATCCGACTGCGAACTTCATTAACAGTGTCTCTTCGCTTGACAACAGTCTCTTCCCGTTGCTTTTTAGTCATGAAAAGAACTTCCACCTAAAAACGTATATCAAGCTGATTCTGTTCATATTTGAAAACCTCTTCGATCGAGTATCCTTTTGTTTCTGGCACCAGGAAAAGAATGAAGATGAACGCTAATACTGTGAGTGCAGCATATAACCAAAAAGCACCATACTTCCCAATTGATTGAGTCAACGAGAGATAAGTCAATGATACAATCAGATTGAATACCCAGTTCGAGGTTGTAGAAATTGAAACGCATGTGCTTCGAGCCCACATTGGATAGAACTCAGAGTTTAAAACCCATGGAAGTGAGGTGAATCCAGAAGAAAAAGTGAGCAAGTAAACTCCGCAGGCAATTATAGGCAAAATTGTAAACCGTGTATCACAATAATACTTTTCCCATTGATATGATCCAATATTTCCTGAACATCATTCTTGTAATAAAACATGTTGGTTATCGGCAACTGGGCAAAACTGTATATTTACTCACTCACCATCAGATATGGAGCATGGTCCAGTACTTGAAGACACCTCGGGATTTCCAATAGAAGCAGGAAAACAGAAACCCTGCTTTGTGGTGGCATCATGACAGAAGCCGCATGCATCGGTTGTTACACAGAAATCGCAATTTCTGAAAATTTGAAATTAAAACAGGAATAAAGTTTTTTTTTTACGTAAAGCTCATGCACTTCTTCGCATTTTGTACGGATGAATTGAAATTGATTTCACCGTACTTGTTCTGTGGGAAAGTACTGGCGGAGTCGTGGTTTACAAGAAGAAAAGCAACTCCAATGAAGCAAAGAGATATGACCACCAAACCACAAGAAAATAAGAAAATGATACGCCGGCCAACTCTTTCAATCAAACTCATCGGAATAAAAGGCCCGATGAAGTTGCACACTGATAATGCAACTGATATCCAGATAGTTGTGTGATTGTCTGAGATTCCTGAAGATCTGATAATGTCTGCTGTATAATACAGAACAGTGTTGATTCCTGCGAGTTGTTGAAAGGCTTGAAGCATACTTCCGATAAAGCAAGCTTTCAGCACATGTGGCGTTTTCAAGACTCTCCATATAACAGGATCTTGCGCTTTCTGCTGCTCATTTTCTTTTTTCTGGTCCTCGTTGAATGCAATAATCTCTGCCATTTCGTATTCTATCCATTCTTTGTCTCCATTGTAAACTTTTTCAAGAACCGTTCGAGTTTCTGCCTCGTATCCTTTTTCGTACAACCAGCGTGGAGTTTCCGGGAGAAAGCAGAAGCAAATGAACTGAACAATGGAAGGAACTGCTGCGAAGGCGAACATTAGTCTCCATCCAACACGATATGGGTCGATGTAACTAAATGCTCCACCGGTGATATTTGCCACAACTTGCCCGAAACTAATCATAAGGGCAAAGGCCGAAACTAGCATCCCTCGCACATGTGTAGGGGCTGTTTCTCCAAGATACACAGGAACAATCATTGAGGCGAATCCGATAGCGATTCCGAGAAGAATCCTCCCGACAAGAAGCATGATTTTGTTCACTGATGCCGCGCAAACTAATGCTCCAACTGTGAAAATGAATGAAGCACCAAGAATAACCTTGCGTCGTCCCAAGTAATCTGAAGAGGTTCCCGATAACAAAGATCCTACCGCCGCCATTCCTGAAATTCATTCACAGATGCCATCAAAAGCAAAGGAACATGATCAGCACCTGGGGAAATGCTAACAATGACTTCCTGCCAAATTGTATCCATGGGTTTCAATCCTGGACTATCCGGCATATATAGCATCGCTGCGGACACTACCGAAGTATCATATCCGAACAAGAAACCGCCAATAACTGCGGCTGAGGCTAGGATGTACACGAACGCACCGAGGCGAGGATTGTTGAGCGGTTTGTCGCGACCACTGCTGGAGAAAGCAGCCTGAAGGAACTCGGCAGGGTATCGAACCGGTTTAATTCACTTACCACTGCGACCATAGCTACCGTGTTGAAGATTTGACTTGGGATGGGAATGAAAGTATTTTCTGATAAGCATGATTTTTATAGTGGCTCCTATCAGAAAGATTCCGTGCTCGGGAAAGAAACGCAGACATTTTCATGGGCTCAGAAAACATTTTAGCAGCGTGTGAAAATTGTTCATGATTTTTAGAAGTCATTTTTCTTATCAGATGGCAGCAAAATAGTGCTGGTCGCAGAGAGACTCCAGTCGTTTAATATCAATTTTCAAAGACCACGAAGTGCGTGGAATGCAAATAAAATCTTTAAAAGAAAGTCGTAACTTTTTCATCATTCTGTCCAATAAGATCAAAGTATATATTCATATTTGTGCTTTCTATTGTTTGCAGAAAAAAGTTATCATTATCCTCGAAGCAGACTTGTAAAAAATCGGCCCGGTCCGGCCCGTAATTACGGTCAACTTGTCTGCCTCGAACTACTCAACAAATAAATACTTAATGTCTCCAAAATTTAAATAAAGTCGTTTCACTTTTCGCTGTCTTACTGTAGTGCAGAGATGCCCGGAATTCCGACTTCCGACTTCCGAATTCCGGGAGAGGTCACGAGTTCAAGTCCATCCTCAACCCTCAAGTTCACCTAGCCTCCAAATTGGTAGTAGTGCAATCTACGAAGATTAATCGGCCACTATCTCCAGCCCGAAAGTGACTTAAACCAGGCTCTGCGGGAACACCAGGTGCTCCGCACTCTGAAATCCCGTGTCCACAGAGCTCACTTGGAGAACGGATCGATCTTTATTCTTTAATCTTTTTAAACCGTCTTCCAAAAGTCGTTTCTGCCGAACACTGGTCTGGCTGAAATAACCCTGCCGGCCGGTGATAAGTTACTCGGCGAAAGTCACGCTTCAATCCCGTCTATATTTCAATTTGATTTCCAAATACGACGGACCGGGTCGGGCCTGCAGTTTTCTGCCAGGTCCGGCTTGATAAGTTTATAACTAAACTGGAATAAACATTTTTCAATTCGTCCTTTTTTCCCCGAGAAAAGCCTGATTAGAATACCATCAGAAAATGCGGCGGCCTAGCAGGCGACCATGGCCGCGGACGAGCGTGCGTCCACCGGGTTGCAAAATGTTTTTAAATCGTTTTCCCTCCTGTTCAGCGCCAAATTTTTTGAATTTTGCTGTGTACGCGAGGAGCAACATATATTTAGCATCATGACTCATGAACCTGTTGTTTCGAATCATGATTCCACAAAACCAGAAAAAAAGGATAACAAGGACCAACACCTAAATGAGGTTTTTAACTCTGCTCCACTATTATAATGCTTCAAAATTCCAGAAATATTCGGGTATCACGTCTCTCTACGATTCGTTCTTCCAAATAGTTTCTCTCGGAGATGTTGCTTCTATATATCGGAACCGTCCTTGCTTCCATAATCACCGCCGACAAGCTCTAGTAAAACCTGCAACTGAAGTGTTTCTTCACCTTCCCTCTTCCCGACCGGCGGTTTACTATTACACCGGTCTGCTAGTGCATGATAGTGTTAACACCTGGTTCAATAAAAAAGAAAACGTGCCCCACAGTGAGTTTGGATTATTTAGAAGATCTTCGAAATTTGTATCGGTTACTTGAACTTTTCAACGATATTTAAGATGGAACTACTGCAGTCAACGAAGCAGCATGTCGAATGCTAGAATTTCTTTACAAGTTTTTCTCTGAACCCGTTGGTAAAGCTGATCTAGAAGATGCTCTGACTGTGAGAAGTGTATCTTCTTTTACGTCTTAACACTAGTCATTTCAGTGGTTATGTGAAATTTCAGCGGCTTTGAGTGCAAAAAACGCCACGAGACCATCTCTGGTTCATTTGCAAACCGGTGGTGAAGAACAATTAGCCGTTTTCAAATCGATCGAAATCATTTCAAAAATGATATCGTTAGTGAATTTAGTCGCATCGTCATTACTATCGCTGAACGCCGATTCATGTTTGAGAAAGTTCTTCGATGCCACCAGGCATGGATCACATTTCGCCTGGATGTGGCTACATGTTGCGTATGTAAATATTATATCGTTTTCGCAAAATTTCATTCGATTGATCACAGAGTTGGCCAGTCAGGCTTGTGATAAAGCGGCCATAGAAGCCTGCGAGCCGGTCCCAAAAATCAAGCCAGACCGGATATCTGTTTTCAAAACCGGAAGAACCTGATGCTGATGCTCAGCCACAAATATGAAAAGACATGCCGATTGAAAATCTAAGAAATTTTTTTCAGATCGCTCTCACAAGGCAACATAATTACACACGTTCTGGAGAGTGGTTCAGAACAGTTCAAATCATATGTCGCGGAATTCACTGCACTGAAATCTATTCAAGTATCCGTTCCTAATATAGCAATCGTTCAAACAGAATATGAACATAAGTTTGGTGCCATTTCCGAAATGCTAATTTTCTTAATGAGAAAAAGAAATCCGGATCTTCAGGATGCGGTGTCGACACTGATTGAGGTACAGTTATATTTTCAGCTTGTTGAGCTTTTGTTTAGGGGAATCTCATCTGCGGAATGTTTTTAAAAGTTCCTAATCATGTCCAAAAGTTTTCAGAACAGTTTGAATAATGATGCCGGTAACGATGATTATACGGGGTTCGCTTTCTTCTTCAAACTTCTCACTCTTTCCATGAAAACTTTGCAAATTCTCGTCACATGTAACAGCCATCTGAGTACTTTCTATCAATCGAAGCTTTTTACAATTTATGAATTCAGTTACACCGTACAATGCTATTAGGGCATTTCGTCAAATTCGAAAAATTGACAAAGCAATCATTCTACCCACTATGACTTCTGTTGAGTACATCAAAAAAGTAGTTGAGGAAGTGGACCCAGTCACTCATGGCAAAATATTTGAAATGATCATCGAAATAGTTTATGACCAGAGGCTAATGGAAGGTATGAATGTTTAACGATCACCATTTTTTAAACTGTCGTGAAATTGAATCGGCTAAAACCTTTTAGGTGAAAACAAAGCGGATTTTGAGCACAACATGAAGCTAAGACAAGACTGTTTACTCGCCCTGGATATAATGGTTAGCAGGATTGTTCGGATTGCTCATGCAACAGGGCCGTTTAAATGTCCATCTCAACATCCGGCGATCAGTGCTTATTCTGCAGGAAATAGACTCCAGTTCATATTGAGCGCCTCTATTCAACATGTTGAAAGGTTTATAACGATGAAGTTATCATTAAGTAGTCTTTCTTTTGTGATGTGTGACGTTCTTTTTTTAAAATTTCCAACAACGAACCTATCCAGACTTTTTGAAAATCGGTCCGGAACATGTCTGAGCCGCTCCCAAGACACATCCCTATCCGAAAATATTTATTTCAGGCCGGGCTCTTTGATTCGACATCTCCATGCAATTGCGATTGCGAATGGCGAGTGGAAAGCGGCAGAAATAGCTCTCAGATTTTTGATGACTGCGAACGATTCAAAATTGGTAATTTTTACTAAAATCTTTCATTACCACGACGGGGAGTTGTTTTTTGAAATCATTTTTGTTCCTCAATTATCAAAAAATCAGAGTTTTCCACATAAAAAGTCGTTGCTATCTTTTTTATTATTCTTACACATCGTCATCATCATTGAACGTTCACTTATTCCTTTTCAGATGAGCATGTTCATAACGTTTCTAAGCACAACTGCCCCATTTTTTCCTTCCATGATGGATACAATGTTCCGCGAATTTTCTGCCCTCCGAACGATGATCGAAATAAGCCTCGGAGAAGATATCGATAAGAAAAAGCTACAAATGACTTTGTTGGCGAATGTAAAAACTCTGTTCGATTGGGAAGCGCCACGGCAGGAAAAAAACTTGTTTTCTTATGTTAAAGTATATCCAGGAAAATATACTGGCGATGTTCTGAATATTCTACTTACTGATTCAGTTAAACTCATTGCACAAACTTTTGATGTGAGTGTGCGTGCAGTAGTGATGATTTGATGACGATTGCATTCACAGTACACCGAAACGTTCATTTCAGATGAAAGAAAAGCTGAGTATATTCCGAGCGGTGGGAGAACTGATTTCATCCGTCGGCTCGTCAAATTCGCGCGAAATCAACGAGAGGAAGCTTCTCATCACACTTTCAGAATGGTACCGCTTGGTAGGATTGCTTGCCATAGTCTTAAAATCTTCATTATTGCTAATAGGACAAAGTGCGGGCGATTTTCAAACTTGTTCTATATTCTTATTTTTGCAGAAAACACTGAAGAGAAATTAGCTTTTGAAAAGTTGAGGTCTGCTATTTTCGATTTTTTGTACAAAAATCACATCGATGGTCAACTGATCAAATTTTTCCCAATTTTCTTACATTCATTCTCGGCCAGTTGTTTACTTGAAACGAAGAGAATGTTCGGTGAACAGTATTCCGATTCGGCTGAAATTATAATCGATGAATCGGGTTTGAACAAGTTACTCAATATGACACAGCTGGAAGAAGGTCCGTCAGTCTTGGAAGGCCTGAGGAGTTTGAAAATGAAAGATTCTGCGCTAGATATGCTCCACTCTGGGAGACTTAAGAGAAGAAGGACAAGTGGAGATTTTTTACCGGCTCACTGGGTAGGTTCCCTTAAATAAATTTTTATATGAGACATTCAAGTTCGGTATTGTCGATTCAATTGTCATGCCCCCGGAGGTCCGGAAAAAATGCAGACGGTCGGAATAGGATCTGACGTCCCGCGTTTGAAAAAATACCTCAAAACATGGGGCTTAGCCGAGAGGTTTGACCGGCCTATCCGCGGGCTGCTTTTACTTTACCGAACTCAAAAAACTCCTCCATTTATCTTTTCAGGATGATACTAAGGAGCGGGTTTTCGTGGCATTGGATACAATAAGCTACATGTGTTTCACGGGTCCAGTAGAAATATGTCTCTCAAACAGCAAGCAATTAGCTCTCACGATCCTACATAAAGTCTGTAAAGATTCTTTGTCGGTTGATATGAGATTTGACGAGTGGGACATTGAATCCGAGTTCATTCACCGGTAATAAGTTTATTATTTGCAGAAAATTTTTTTTACCTGAGCAGAATATCAGTGCTATTTTAATTTTAATATCTGATTTATCCTGGTCATTGCACTTATCATTCTTCATATGTTTCCTCTTTCAGACATGTTGAAGTTGATCAGCGGATCAATCAAAGTACTTTCTTTGGAGGAGTTCTACGAGTACTTAGTGAGACAAGAAGCTTTGCTTATTGTTTACCGATTATGAAGTCGATGTTGGCTGTTATTATCAATGAAACAGAAAAGTTCCCAGAGAGAAGTACCTGTTCAAAACCACTCAGAGCCAAATTTCATAGTTGGATGATGTTGGCCCATAGGGGTGGGATTCTACCGAATAAGCTCATTCACCTTTGTGATCTGGAACGATATACTACTGTTCACGAAACGAATTTAATAGCTCTTGAAGTTTGGAAACTAATGATGGTAGGAAAATTTTGTGTCCCTCTTATCGAGTTTCGAATTCATTTCAGGGCAGAAACCTCTCAATCGGCATGATCGATATATACCAAGAGGATATTCTTCGAGGTCAGGTTGACGAAGGTCTTCCAAATGAAAACGAAGCAATCAGCAAAGTTAACTTTTCTCTTTTTCGTCTCCTAATTCAAAATCATCTGCCAGAATCGTTTCATCTGTTTCCAAAATTTTTTCCAACTGAATATGATTTTTACAAGCTGAATAAGTTTGAATAAAAATTTAATATCATTGATCGGTGTCAGCAGGTTCCGCGAGGAAATCAAACCACCTATAAATCCTGCAGGTGGAACATTTACGATTCATAAAATCCAACATATTTTAAAAGGAGTGATATTGCGAACCAGAGAAACGAGAAATGCGAGCCCTACTCGCTCTCTCATCGTTGATCTTCGTCGATTCTAGCTTACTTGGAAATCTCTCAACCGAATTTTTCGACATCCGGATAGATAGAGATCATCCAGAGCAAATCTACAAGGCGTTCGATGAATTTGTCACAAAGTAATTTCACATTTCTCCCTGTTAAAGCGCTCCAGTTCAGATTCGCTCTACTTAGAAATATGGTATCCTTTTAACTTAATGAGATTATTGACTATTTCCCGATGGTTGCCATATTTACTCTAGAACGGCGCCTTAAATATACGGTATTTCCTGTATTATTTCGGTCCCGGCCGAGCACACTAATACAGGAAATACGGTAACGGTCACCGAGGCCGTTGAATAGAACTGATAAAACGTAAAACTCGAAATCAAATTAGCGCCTCAGAAACCCGATTGATTTTAACAGGTACAACCGGCACTACGCCAACGAACAAGAACGGAAGTTGCGGTTCAACAACTTTGTAAAATCGTACAACAAAGTTGACAAGTGAGTTTTTTCCAGTCCGTTTTTTCATATGATTATGATTTTATGAAAACCGTTCTCGACACACCGTCTGTTCTCAGAGTTGTAGAGGAGGTTATGCCAATCAAATTATTGTCGTCTTTTTCGGTGGGCAGTGTGTGAACTTCCACGAATGCGAAATTTGGGGGCGTGGCCAATTTGCAAGTCTCGCACGTTTGAAACTCCCGCCCATTTTCGTTTTTCCATGTGGCCCCGCCAATAACAACCAGTGCGCGTGACCCCGTCTCAGAAATGCGGTGATTGGCGTGATGACAATTCCAAAAGTGGGCGGGGCTCAAACCTTGAGGCACTAGCAATGTGGCCACGCCCACAAATTTCGGCAAATGTGGAATTTCCCACACTGCCCAGTGGGCCACCGAAAGATACGACAATAAATAGTACTATTTGAACAGTTTACCGAATAATTTAATACCTGGAAAAACAAACCGTTTCTATGGATCTATTTATTGGTTCGCTATGTACGCGTAAAAATTCCTCGAACACTGGAAATACTGTAAATTCGCAACAGATTTTTTTCAGGTTGAACGAGGAGGCAGAAAAGGAAGGGTATGATACGAAATTTGGAATTAACAAGTTCTCCGACTGGAGCTCACAAGAATTCAAAGGATCTTTGTCTCGAATGCCACCTCCAAAAACAACCGACATACCTAGATTAAACATTTCGACTTTTTTTCCTGAAGCCAACAAAACTCGTCAGAAAAGGAAATCTTCGCGTTACCCAGACTCATTCGATCTGAGAGATTTGAAAGTTAACGGGCGTTACATTGTCGGTCCAATTAAGAATCAAGGCACTTGCTCGTGCTGTTGGGGGTTCGCGGTAACCGCTGTCATGGAAACCGTTAATGCAGTGAACACAGGACGTTTTACGGTAATTTTTCTTTCGTAAAAAAACATAAATCAAACTGTTAAGTCATTATCTGACCAAGAAATTTGTGACTGTGGGACAGAAGGAACACCCGGTTGCAAAGGTGGTAACTTGCCTCTCGGGATCAAGTATGTTAGGCAGTACGGCCAAGCAAGTGACTCGGAGTACCCTTACGATGAAAGTAGAGCTACTTCGTCAAGGAAATGCCGACTTCGATCAACAACACGCGTAGTTAAGCCTGTGAGTTTAATATACAAGATGCACAGTTTTCAGCTCAAAAAGTCAACATTGTTTTCAGAGATCGGTAGAGTACGTTTCCATAGATCCGAGAAGAGCCGAGCACGAGATAATATACATCCTGACTCAATGGAAGATACCTGTTGCAGTTTGTGAGTTTTCTAAAAAAATGTATTATGGCCGGGCAAGAGAATATTTCCTGAGCTCGGGATTCGACATCCATGGAAAAACCCTTAGGCCCCCTGAAAAGAATACTGGAGGACTGCAGAAATGCAACTGCTGGACGCTTTGAGCCATTGAGAGAAGCCTTGAAAAACGTGAATTGTTTACTCAGATTTCCAAGTGGGAGAGTCATTCAAAGAGTACAATGATGGTGTTATCGTGATCGATGACTGTTACAATGCTGTTGAATGGCACGCGGGAGCTGTTGTCGGATATGGTTCTCAGCAAGATAGAAGAGGACGAGTACATGACTATTGGATCATTAAAAACTCGTGGGACGATGATTGGGGGGAAGATGGATATGTCCGCATCAAGAGAAACATAGACTGGTGTGCTATCGAAGAGAGTCCTGTTACTGGCGATATGAGTTCCAAAAGCGGTTAATTACTATTTCTTCTCAAATAAAAAGTTGCTCCACGGATTCGTTTTGTTCATATTTTTATGAAAGTACTCATCGACCGGAGCGTTCAAAATCATTTTCCTCCAGCAGTTCTTGCTTGACTACGCAAACTGGATGTGATAGTCAAATAATCGATGTACTCTTTCTGTGAAAGTAGACAAAAACCAGCGGCTAGACGCGGCTACCGCCGCGTCTACCCACTGGCTTTCGCTGAAGTTGGCGGCACGCTTTTTTGTGCAAAAAAGGTTTTTGTAAAACGGTCTTTAACATGAGTTTGTCTCCCGCCAAAAGAGACCTCCCTCCAAAGTTTGAATCTTCCGCCGAAAGGGACCTCCCTCCAAAGTTTGAATCTTCCGCCGAAAGGGACCTCCCTCCAAAGTTTGAATCTTCCGCCAAAAGGGATCTCCCTCCAAAGTTTGAATCTCCCGCCAAAAGGGACCTCCCTCCAAAGTTTGAATCTCCCGCCGAAAGGGACCTCCCTCCAAAGTTTGAATCTTCCGCCAAAAGGGACCTCCCCCCAAAGTTTGAATCTTCCGCCAAAAGAGACCTCCCTCCAAAGTTTGAATCTCCCGCCAAAAGGGACCTCCCTCCAAAGTTTGAATCTCCCGCCAAAAGGGACCTCCCTCCAAAGTTTGAATCTTCCGCCGAAAGGGACCTCCCTCCAAAGTTTGAATCTTCCGCCAAAAGGGACCTCCCTCCAAAGTTTGAATCTTCCGCCAAAAGAGACCAACCTCCAAAGTTTGAATCTCCCGCCAAAAGGGACCTCCCTCCAAAGTTTGGATCTCCCGCCAAAAGGGACCTCCCTCCAAAGTTTGAATCTCCCGCCAAAAGAGACCTCCCTCCAAAGTTTGAATCTCCCGCCAAAAGGGACCTCCCTCCAAAGTTTGAATCTTCCGCCAAAAGAGACCTCCCTCCAAAGTTTGAATCTCCCGCCAAAAGGGACCTCCCTCCAAAGTTTGAATCTCCCGCCGAAAGGGACCTCCCTCCAAAGTTTGAATCTTCCGCCGAAAGGGACCTCCCTCCAAAGTTTGAATCTTCCGCCAAAAGGGACCTCCCTCCAAAGTTTGAATCTTCCGCCGAAAGGGACCTCCCTCCAAAGTTTGAATCTCCCGCCAAAAGAGACCTCCCTCCAAAGTTTGAATCTCCCGCCAAAAGGGACCTCCCTCCAAAGTTTGAATCTTCCGCCAAAAGAGACCTCCCTCCAAAGTTTGAATCTCCCGCCAAAAGGGACCTCCCTCCAAAGTTTGAATCTCCCGCCGAAAGGGACCTCCCTCCAAAGTTTGAATCTCCCGCCAAAAGGGACCTCCCTCCAAAGTTTGAATCTCCCGCCAAAAGGGACCTCCCTCCAAAGTTTGAATCTTCCGCCGAAAGCGACCTCCCTCCAAAGTTTGAATCTCCCGCCAAAAGGGACCTCCCTCCAAAGTTTGAATCTTCCGCCGAAAGGGACCTCCCTCCAAAGTTTGAATCTCCCGCCAAAAGGGACCTCCCTCCAAAGTTTGAATCTTCCGCCGAAAGGGACCTCCCTCCAAAGTTTGAATCTCCCGCCAAAAGGGACCTCCCTCCAAAGTTTGAATCTTCCGCCGAAAGGGACCTCCCTCCAAAGTTTGAATCTCCCGCCAAATTTATGAAACCTCTCTCTCCCTTTCCCTGCTCTCTTTCTGGAACATTCCATCAGTTTGTGGGAGATTCCAGTTCATTTTTCGAGAAAAGGAGGCGAGAGAGTGTGTGAAAGTGAGAGACGCAGACAAATATCCGTCCCTCTGTTTCCACCGTAATCCGAATCAATCGATAATTTCCGGTTACTGTAACTGTAGTACCCTCCCCACCTCTCAAAAATATCCCCTCCCCACGGTCCCCCTATCCTCTCAACGGCAACTGTAACACTTTGAAAAAGTGAGGTTGCGAAATTCAGACTACCGTATCTACCGTAATCCTCGTACAACCTCTTAGATATTTTAGTAGTGGCAATCCCCCACCCTAAGTATGCTCCCATAAAAATTTGGAGTCAATCGGTTCGGTACGAAAAAGTGTCAAAAATGGCCGTTTCTACTGTAGGTACCGTAATCCTACCGTAATCCCGACCAAAAATGTTATAGAGGTGAAGCGCTCTGAGACCCATAAGGCTATGCGAAATATCAGACCGATCGGTCCAAAGGCTGGAATGTTATTTAGGTTTGAGCGAAAGACAAAGTCCATAACGCAAATAGTATAGTAAAGATCTGCAATTCAACTAGGATTTATCGAAAATAGATAGAAATGTATTCATTTTGGAGTCTTTCGGGCTATTGCTTTTGCTATAGTAGCATGTTGTTCCTGCATATGAAACCAAATGCAATTTTTACAAATGGGTCCCAACCTACAAGAATAGAGAGAGAGAAGAGGGAGAGGAGATCCAAAGCGCGGCAAAATCTTAAGCGAGAGTGCGAGTGAGACGCAAAGATGAAGAAAGATGGTCCGGCCAATGACTAGTGAAACGAGGAGAGCACCACGAAGCTGCGAGAGGAAGGCGAAAGCGTATTGATCCTAGAGCAAAAGGTTGAAAGAGAGAGCCAGAAAACGAGAGCAGAAGAGACGAGAGAGGAATATGTGAGCTCCTCTGTGTGCTTCTTCTTTCTATTTATGTCTGGTTCATTATGCAATTTTTTGGTTCCACATGCTTTCAGAAAATGTTTCTATTGGTCATTACTCACTTTTTACCCTCTTTAATTATGCAAATATCGTTGAACAACTATTTTTCATCTAGATGGGTGAGATTTATTCACCATCGCAGTCAAAAGGTTTTAACCAGCCCTACGGATACCCAATGAACTGCAATCTGAGTCGGGTTTTTATGGAGATGACCGAAGAAGACAGAAAATGTCTTGAAGAGAGAAAATATTGGTGCTTTTTACTCAGCAGGTCTGTCGGCTTTCACACGAATCAAAAATGTTTCCATTTTTCAGCATAACCACTTTTTGCGCATCAATGATACTAGTGGTGATATGGAGAGTAGTGACACATCTATGTTGCCAAAGGAGAGAACGAGAATTCGTTGAAACTGCACCTGACAATGCACTTCAGTTAAACGGAAGTAAACATGGGCAGAGTGGAGAAACAGATCCTTTTCTAAAGCAACAAGAGGAAAAACATCTTGGATGGATGACTGAGGTGGGAAATTTTCGGTTAACGTTTTGTACGTGTCCCTTTTATGGTATTATAATGTGTTGCGGCACGAAATGTGGGCGGAGCTTGTAATTTTTAGGATTCTATACCGATGCAGCTTTACAGAAGCATTCGGGACCGAAGGGGAAGTTTCTATGTCTGATTCTCTACCCTTTTTTTGGTAGCCGCTGTACACATATTTTTCTTGTTATTGCATGGTCCATTCCCCTCTTTTGCTATATTTCTGCCATCCTGCTTGATGCACAGGGAAAATACACAATCTGCACATACACCCGAATCACTTCGAAATAATTCTTCCTTGTAGTTGAGAAAATTAGGGTTTCATTTTTGGAGGGATGATTTTCATTCAGGGATATGTAACTTCCAGTTATGATTGATGAATGCAGTGCGTTGGATGTGGCACCGCCTTTCCTCAGATTGTTTTTACATTAGAGACCTTACAGGCGAAGGATTGGGCTGGAGAATTAATATCTGGCCAGAGTTTAACAGGGAGGTTTCTTGTTCTACTAGTTTTCATACTCTCCATCGGATCACTGATAATTTATTTTTATGATGCCAGTTTGTGAGTAGCTCAACGCCTAAAACCCGAGTATTAAAAATATTCAGCCAAAACTTTCAAGTCGAAACCTGTATACCGTGGCAGGACAGTCCTTCACAACAAATAGATCTTGGATTTAACATATTTTTTTTGGTCTACTTTTTCATCAGGGTTTGGAAGAAAACGTCTGGTTCCTTCGAAGTTTTTATTTTACAGTTTATTGCTGCTTCAGATAAAGTCTGGTTTTTGTTAGAAATGTACAGTTGGATTGACTTCTTCACGATCCCACCGAGCTTTGTTGCTATATACCTACAAAGGAATTGGCTGGGTAAGTATCAAAGATGATTCAGAGTGTTCTTTCTCAGTATTACCCTGCCTATTTTCGCGTCGCACTGTTGCACGCATTTCAAGCCCCCAGTGCGAAAATGGGCGGAGCCTGTCGGCTGCAGTTTTTCCGTTGAATTCCAGGAGAAAGACAATTCAATTGACAATAAAAACTAACAGAGGGCAAATCTGCGTATTAAAAAAAAGATTAAAAGATTAAACATGATCCATTTGTTTCAAGCGCCAATGCACTGCGGATTCGGGATTTCGGAGTGCGGAGCACCTCCGGTGGTGATCCCGCTTGGCCTGATTTAAGTCATGTCCGGGCCAGGGATTGTGACCGATTAATCTTCGTAGATTGCTCTACTTCCTATTTGGAGGCTAGGTAAACCTGGGGGGTTGAGGACGGAATTGAACTAGTGACCTCTCTATCGCCAGTGGCCACCACTACCGACTTAGCTATCGACCGCCCCCAAATAAAGAGAAATTGAGCAATTCGGTAGCAATCCCATCACTTTCAGGATTCCGTTTTCTTCGAGCACTTCGATTGATGACTGTCCCAGATATTCTCCAATATTTGAATATTTTGAAGACATCGAGTTCTATTCGCCTTACTCAGTTAGTCACAATTTTTGTTGCGGTTTGTCTCACTGGCGCTGGGCTTGTCCACCTCCTCGAAAACTCGGGAGATTTTTTCAAAGGATTCATAAATCCTCATAGAATAACTTATGCTGACTCAGTTTATTTTGTGTTGGTCACAATGTCTACAGTTGGATATGGTGATATATATTGCACAACCCTCTGCGGTCGCTTATTTATGATATTCTTCATTCTTTTTGGATTGGTAAGCTGAAAAAATGATTCATTTCTAAGATCCATCTCGTTTTCAGGCCATGTTTGCTAGTTATGTCCCAGAAATAGCTGATTTGATCGGTAATCGCCAGAAGTATGGAGGCGAGTATAAAGGGGAGCATGGAAAGAAGCACATTGTTGTTTGCGGACACATCACCTACGATTCTGTATCTCATTTTCTTCAAGACTTCCTTCATGAAGATCGCGACGATGTTGATGTAGAAGTCGTTTTCCTACATCGGGTGGTGCCTGATCTTGAACTGGAAGGGCTCTTCAAACGCCATTTCACGAAAGTCGAGTTTTTCACTGGAACCGTGATGGACTCATTAGATTTGAGTAGAGTTAAAGTGAGTCTAAATTTTGTGATAGCTTATATCTGAGTGCATTTTAGATTGGTGATGCAGACGCGTGCCTCGTTCTTGCAAACAAGTATAGTACTAACCCCGACGCAGAAGACGCGGCAAATATCATGCGCGTGATTTCTATCAAAAACTATTCATCTGATATTAGAGTCATTGTGCAGCTAATGCAGTATCACAATAAAGCCTATCTTCTCAACATTCCTTCATGGGATTGGAGACGAGGTGATGACGTGATATGCTTGGCTGAGCTCAAGCTAGGCTTCATCGCACAATCCTGTCTTGCTCCCGGGTTTTCTACAATGATGGCAAACTTATTTGCTATGAGATCGTTCAAAACGGTGGGTCAAATCTTCGTGTGTGGTTCTAACAAGCATCTCACTTTTGTCCTTCCAATTTGAAGACATTAACCTCCTAATCAGTAAACTGTGCATGGTTTTTCGTTTGCAGTCACCGCATACGCCTTCGTGGCTAAATGACTACTTGCGTGGAGCCGGAATGGAGATGTATACAGAACGTCTAAGTCCAGCGTTTGTGAACATGTCATTTCCAGAGGCCGCGAAGTAAGTATATGTTAAACGTCTTTATTACACCATTTTCTGTGCCCATATGTTTTGAAATATGACACAATATATACTAACGAAGTTTTGTTGAATTGGGTTGTGAGAATTTGAAAAATCGGCACTGTTACATGTACTTACCTGTCTCATTTGGAAACTAAGAAAGTACACTTAAACTGAATTCGAAATTGAAGTTTTAGTCGCAAACCACACCGGATTGGCTGAACTTGTATCTCTGCGGGGCAGGCATGGAAATGTACACCGATACGCTGTCTCATTCATTCGTAGGAATGACTTTCCCAGAAGCTGTCGAGTAAGCCATGCGTGCTTTTATCTCCTAATCTATGGGACTCCTCGTTAACAATCGAAGTGATACTAACCACCCTAAGCCAGTACCCTGGGAGTCCAGTTAAAATGCCCAAGCTCACATAAAATCAAATTAATAACATAATTTTTGCTATAGTCTGATTATTCTCTTTGACGTGTTATGAACTTTTTTTCAGTCTTCTCTTCAACAGACTTGGACTTCTGCTTCTCGCAATTGAGCTGAAGGATGAAGAAAACAAAGAATGCAATATTGCGATCAATCCAGGACCAAACATTGTAATCCAGCCGCAGACTCAAGGGTTTTTCATAGCTCAAAGTGCTGATGAAGTCAAGAGAGCATTTTTTTGGTGCAAACAGTGTCACGACGACATAAAAGACGTATCTTTAATCAAGAAGTGTAAATGTAAAAACTGTGAGTTTGGAAACATGATTCTTATCCCAATCGACTTTTCCTAGTGGCTCTTTTCCGACGAAACACAAAGCATTCCACGAATACTCGAGGTGAGCCAAAGCTATAAGCACTATTTTCTTAAATTGATAACAGTCGACTTCCAGACTATTCCGATTTTGATGCGCTATTTTATCAAAATGACGGTAAAAAAGAAACAAAGATATTTTATTCAATCAGTGTTGTTGGCCGTTGTGATAGTGATGTGGGATTTGTGCATCTAGGATTGAAGACACCATCAGATTAGTGGTCCCAGGGGGTATTGAAAACCTTAGGGGTTCAATGCCAGGGACAGGCGCTCAGAATAAAGATTTTTATGAAAAAAAAGTATTAGAGAAAAACCTGTAATAATTCGCATTGGGACTTTTTGAAATCACCGTATTCTCTTCATTATTTGAAGAGGTCGGTGTAATACAGGAAGCAGGGTATCTAATAAAAATAACTAGATGGAAAAAGAGTCGAGTGATATCTATTACAGTACCCACCTCCCCACAAAGTTATCGCACTTGACCCTTCTGACCTTTTTTTCGAGCATTACAAGAATGCTATTAGTTCAATGCTCATGCATGAAGAAGGATGTTAAATATATGGATCAGTTGAAAATTAGAACTTTCAGCCTTATTCTCAATTTCGTTTTGCTTTCCCCCATGAACAGAAGATAAATAGGAATGCTTTTGATTTTCAGCACGTAGTTCTGACGGCTCACAGTTGGTTCAACAGCAATCTCAACCGCCTCTCAGCCATATCGGGCAGCAAGTTCAACTGAGATTAATCAACCAACAAAGGTACTTTCCCGTGGAATGTTTGATCTTCTTTTACTTAATTTAAAGTAACTAAGAGTTTCTAAAAACCATTGCAGTTCGACAAGTGATACTCATCTCAACACGAAATCTCTACGATTTGCTTATGAAATCAAAAAACTAATGTAATGATGTGAACTGATTCTCCTTTAGCCGCTGTACAGTCATAGTAACTCTTACCTATTCACGGATTGTGTTCATAACAAAGCCACTCAAAAAAGCAAACAGATGCTAATTTTAGTAAATACTTAACCAGCAGAGAAATTACTTGAAGTTGATTTGAAGAGGCTGGAACACAGGAACACCTAATAGATAAATAGTTGATTGCTCCTTTTTTAAATGCAAGTAGAAATCACATGTGACTAAATAAGGTCAGCACATTAAAATAGTGTCGGATTATCGTAAATAGTTTTCTTTTTTGCATGAGCACACCGTTGCAATATTTTCCTTCATGTTATGTTCATCACCCTTTCCTTCTTTTCCCATTGGATACACCGCTTCTCACCAGCTGGATACCCTTTTAAAAAATTTTCTTCAGGCCGTCTTCTGGGGGACGAAGAAACTCGATGAGTATTCCACCCGATGGGAGAGGAGTTGATTTTAGCAAGGATTTCGAGCAGCAGGTAACTTCAGTGAAGACAAGACAGTGCTACTACTAATGAGCGGACCCCCCCCCCCCCCCCCCCATGTAATGTAGCACAGTAGATGTTGCGGTGTACTGGGTGGAGTTTCGACGATGTAGAAATCTTGTAATGCGGGACCAACGAGCTCATAAAACAAACAAATATTTTTTGTTGTTTCATAAAAGAAAAATTATATTCTCCATCATTTTCGTAAAAACCAACTTGAAATCAATTTTGAATGATTGCGATGGATAGGTGATAGGCATGGCGGAGAGCGAAAAGCATGTGAACCAGATGTCCACACCACTCCCTGATTCAAGTTTTATATATTGAAGACGGCTGAATATAAACTACAACGTCCTCGTTTTTATAGAGACCTATGATGATCCGCAAACCCCGTCCACGCTTTTTCTCGATTAAATATAACGTGGCGGTGTTTGCGGACCATAGCTTTCGACCAAACGAGGCCATAATATTTATTTCCTGATTTTAGTTCCAAGATATGAAGTACGACAGCACCGGGATGTTTCATTGGTGCCCCAGCCGAAACCTTGAAGATTGTGTCCTCGAACGTCATCAGGCTGCGATGACTGTTCTCAATGGTCATGTTGTCGTATGTCTGTTTGCTGATAGAGATTCACCTCTAATAGGACTTCGAAATTTTATAATGCCGTTACGATCTTCAAACTTTCATTACCACGAATTGAAACATGTTGTAATCGTAGGTGACTTGGAATATCTAAGGAAAGAGTGGAAAACGTTGTACAACCTGCCGAAAATATCAATTCTCAATGTTAGTTTTTCCTTCACTTATTGAAGTATTTCTTTCATTTTTAGGGATCACCCCTTTCCCGAGCTGATCTTCGCGCTGTGAACATCAATTTATGTGACATGTGTGTTATAATTTCTGCCAGGGTCCCAAACACCGAAGATACAACACTGGCCGACAAAGAGGCTATTCTAGCTTCTTTGAACATCAAAGCAATGCAATTCGATGATACTCTCGGTTTCTTTCCTATGCGACATAATACAGGAGATCGAAGCCCTCTGGGAAGTCCGATTTCAATGCAGAAAAAAGGAGCAAAGTTTGGGACAAATGTGCCGATGATAACGGAACTAGGTATATGAGAACGTTTATCAAAAGTGACCGTGCATTTATAGTTAACGATTCCAATGTGCAATTCCTCGATCAGGACGATGATGATGATCCTGACACAGAGCTCTACCTCACTCAACCATTTGCCTGCGGCACCGCGTTCGCGATATCAGTTTTAGACTCTCTCATGAGCACTGTACGTTCAAAATGGAATTCCACTTCGAACTAACTTTTCTCAGACGTATTTCAACGACTCTGCGTTAACACTAATAAGGACATTAGTCACAGGAGGAGCAACTCCTGAACTAGAACTTATTTTAGCCGAAGGTGCAGGACTTCGTGGTGGTTATAGTACCCCGGAAACGTTATCAAACCGGGATCGATGCAGAATAGCTCAGATTTCACTACAAGACAATCCATATGATGGTGTTGGCGTAAGTAAATATTGTCGTTTTTTGTCCGATGGTGGGAATTTGCGGCGCGGACTCCTCCGCCTTAGAAATATACCTTCTTACACGATTTTTTCTCACGGGATAAGTATAGAAAAGCTATTGTCGTTTTTTTCGGGGGGGGGGGGGCAGTGTGGAAAATCCTATGTATGCCGAAATTTAGGGGCGTGGCCAATTTGCAAGCCTAGCACGGTTGAAACTCCCTCCCATTGCATTTTTGGTTTTCCATGTGACGTCGCCAAAGAGTGCGCGTGACCCCGCCTCAGAAATGCTCTCATTGGCAGAGCCACGTGGAAAATCAAAAATGCAATGGGCGGGAGGTTCAACCGTGCGAGGCTTGCAAATTGGCCACGCCCCTAAATTTCGGCATACGTGGAAGTTCACAGGGTTCCCCCCGAAAAAAACGACAATAGATGTCTCTCAAACAGATGTTGCTGCTCTTAATATATTAATTCAGCATAATACTACGTATGGTGCTATGTTCACAATTGCTCTTCGAAGATATGGCCAGCTTTGCATAGGCCTGTACAGGTTACACGATCAGGACAACCCGGATTCAATGAAAAGATATGTTATTACGAACCCACCAGCCGAATTGAGAATTAAAAACACCGACTATGTAAACTAAATCGCAGAGACCCAACAATTTTTAAATTTTCCAGGTATACGTTCTAGAACAATTTGATCCGGGACTGGAATACGAGCCAGGAAAACGACATTTCTAAAAATATTCACAAGAAACCGAAAAATTTTGGTTGCATCACAAGTTATCATGTTTTTTTTACTTAATACTTTTGTTTATTTCCAAAACATTTTTCTATCTTTCAAATCTGCTCAATGTTTGATTATGGTTAATATAGGATTGAAAATTTTAAAAATATAAGGGTACTATAAATATTGAACCAAGTCCAACTCTGGAGAAATTTGTTCTTTTTTTCCGAATACTCCAATAAAAATACTATTTTATCATTTTTCAGAGTAAAAAAAACGAGAGACTAGTGAAAAGAAAGGAATATAAGGTGGTGACACTAGAAAGAATAGTAGAAACACTGAAGTGACGAAGGAAAGTCTTCGTTTAGTTCTCTCTTTCAAGATGGATATTTTGTTGTTGTAGGCTAGCGGCACGGTCTGAATTTAGGTCACGCCCAGCTTTAAGAAATGGGGCGCGAAAGAAGCTCCGCCCACTTCCGAAATTGTCATCAATTATTTTACCTCGCTCCCGGCGGGATGTGAAAAACAATGTTACAGTCCGCTTCCGGAATTTTCACAGCATAAAGCTGACAGTAAGATGTTATCTGATATGGGCATGAAATTTGAAACCGTGCCGTATTCACTCGATTATATCAAAACATCTAATAGAAAGGAGAAAGGCAAGAATAGAGAAGTTTAATTCTGAAAAAAAAAGGTGAAAACATGTTACCGGTAGGCAAACTAGGATGGTAGGGCATATCGTAATAAATAGTAGAGTAAATACGGTAGTTTAAAGAATTGATTGGTTCGAAATAGATCAGAAAAAAACTGGAAAAGTTTATTTTTCAACGTGACCTATTTTCCTGTAATTGTTTAATTATAAGAGTTGATTCCTTTAATGTATTCGAGGGGGTAAAGAGCTAATTATAAATTGGATGTAACAAGAGAGCAATTTCATATTCTATCGATTCAGAGGAAACAACATGCGAGAGGGTATGTGTTCCGAGGAGGGCCTGAGGAAGGGGCATGCAAGAGTGTATGTTTTCAGTGGAGGGCTTACCCTCATTGTCTGGTGTCTCTCACTCGTCGTCAGTCAATGCGGTGCACGCGGCCCAACGTCCATCAATATTTTTCAGTCCGACACTCACTCTTCTTCTCTTTCTTCTATGGTCCCTCCACCACAAAGTCGATGATTCGCTTCTCATGTTTCAATGAAAAGATTTAAGAAAATTCTTGAAAGTTCAATAACTTTGTGTGGATCTATTGCGTCTCTCCAGACTTCTCATATATTGTAAAATTCTTTAATATATTGACTGAACGTGAAAAATTGCAGCCTATCGAAATGGAGCAGTTTGATGGATTTGAGTACAGTAAGCGAGATCAGCTTGGTCATGGAGCATTTGCAATTGTCTATAGAGGAAGATACGTCGAGGTAAAATTTTTCACTATAGTATTTATCATTCTCTATTGAGTATTTCAAAACTCGATTTAAGGCTACTTAGTCTCTGGCAGAGAAGACGTATTATTGTAGTTTTTCTGACAATTTAAAAAAAACCGTATCTTATTACTGCTGCCAATATGGAACTAAGACTGTGAGCCTAAGACTTTGGTGGTTTCAAAACGATTCGATATCCGTTTCATTGCAACCATACTGTTTTCGTATGAAACTGTTTGTTTCGCGTCTGTGCCTCCTGCGCGGATACTGTATCATCGCTCATGCGCTAAAGTCGATTAGAGCGAATTGGCATTGGAAGTTCCAATCATTTCAGAACGCTTCAAAATTATTCAAGAATGAAATCAGCTGACTGAAGAACAGTAAAGGGGCTCTTCAAATATTTACTTCTTTCTTATAGAGAAACATTATTCACGAATTTCAGAGGCCCGACGTTCCTGTGGCTATCAAAGCAATCGCTAAAAAGAATATTTGCAAATCTAAAAATCTATTAACAAAAGAGATAAAGATTCTGAAGGAGCTATCAAGTCTGAAACAGGAAAACCTAGTGGCTCTTTTGAAATGCACCGAAACTCCAACACACGTATATTTAGTCATGGAGTTCTGCAACATGGGGGATCTTGCGGATTATCTCCAACAAAAATCAACGCTAACAGAAGATACCATACAACATTTTGTTGTTCAAATCGGTAATTCGGCGTTCCTGTAGAATACTTAAAAGAAAGTATCAACTTTAAGCGCACGCATTGGAAGCCATAAACAAAAAAGGAATTGTTCATCGCGATCTTAAAGTAAGTAAATTTTTTACTTGACTGCATAACGTCAGTTTATAGCCGCAAAACATATTGCTGTGTAACAACGGACGCTCTCAAAATCCTCATTTTGCTGATATCACAATAAAACTCGCGGATTTCGGATTCGCTAGATTTCTTAACGAGGGTGTCATGGCAGCAACTTTATGCGGCTCTCCAATGTATATGGCTCCAGAAGTTATAATGTCAATGCAATATGACGCGAAAGCGGATCTTTGGTCGATCGGAACAATCGTCTTCCAATGTCTCACTGGAAAAGCCCCATTCGTCGCCCAAACTCCTCCACAACTAAAGGCGTTTTACGAGAAAAACCGAGAGCTCCGACCAAACATTCCGGATTGGTGTTCTCCTAATTTAAGAGACCTTCTATTGCGTCTTTTGAAAAGAAATGCGAAGGATCGCATCTCTTTCGAGGACTTTTTCACTCATGCATTTCTAGTTTCTCCACCTATGCCAAGTCCTTCGAGGAGAATTCTCGAGAGTGCGGCTCTTTCACGATCTCCGATTCCTAATCGACGAATTATCACTCCACAAAATTCTGCTTTACCGGTTCCTCGGAGAGTACTGAGCAGCGGAAAAAACGAAAGTCCCACCTCCGTTCGTAAAGTTGGAGCAACCATTGAGTCTCCCCGTGTGAACCGAAGACCAATAGCATCGATAAACTCACCAACGTCAAATGGGTCAAATGGAACGATGCAGGAGAGTACAGATTTCACGTTTTTACCGCCACGTCAAGAAACTAGTCCCGTGAAACAGGTGAGATTTTCAACTAAAAATGTAAGCTTTACATGTTATCAAGTTTTAGGTTCAAGTTCATACAAATGGATCACCTTCTCTTACATCGTGCAAACCCGTCCCGGTTCCCAGTCAGCGCTTGACGTATCAGAAAATGGAGGAACGGTTATCGACATCTAAGAGAGCTAATCTACCATCATCTCAAGATACCCAATCCCCTCTTCCTCTTAAAGTCTCTTCAAACGAGTTGGAGCAGGGCAGGAAAACTACTATTCCGAACCCAGATGCGTCCGACGTTGGGAAGCTCACCCTTCCGCACCGTTAGTTTCTTCTTTTTTGAAATATCGCTCATAATAATTTTTTTTTAGCAAATTTCATTGTTTGTGGAAACTCCGGTAAGCTAGATCAGCCATCCCGCCCACGGCGATCGACTATCACGTCTTCTGAAGAGCCCCCAGCTCTTCCAAATCAAACTATAACGCCAGTAGACGTGATTCCCAAATCGGCTACTACGGCTAATTTCCAAGGAATGCGAATGAGACGAGATAGATCTGCCACTGCTCCTTCCGCCAATCCTCCCCAAACGATCCTTGAGAATGAGCCGCTGGATAACGCCAAGTATCAGCAAACTGATTCAACTCCTACTTCACCCAGGAACGTTCCAAAAATACCATTCGTCGTTAACAAAACTCATTCCAGGTATGCTTGGTTTTTATCATACGTATAATATGTGATTCTTTGCAGTGATTCTTCTGACGAAGAAGACGACGATGTTCAAGAGCAAATTGGTTTGCCGTTCGCATCTATAAGCTCGGATCCTTCTCGACTACATGAAAACTTTTCGGGAGATAAAAAGAGTTCGGGATTGAAGATCTCCGAAAATTTTTCAAAAAATTGCAAAAATGTTTCTCCTTCCTTGGACGACGAAGTACCAGCTTTCCCACCAGCATTAGACCAGGAAATTGTTTTGGGAGAAGAGCACAAGCAAATTCTTGCAAAACTTCGATTTGTTGCTGAACTGGTAGATACACTCATACATGTCGCTGAGCAAAAAGACAATCCTCTTGCATCTGCTATGGCCAGTCGCAGACAGCTACTTACGACTGGATCATCAACAACCAACACCTCGTCCCCCTATCGCAGAGCTGAGCAATTGGTTGTGTATGTTAGAGCGCTTCACATGCTATCATCTGCGCTTCTGTTGGCTCAAACGAACGTTGCTAACCACGTCCTTCATCCATCAGTTGCGGTACAACAAGTTTTGAACCAATTAAATGATAAATATCACCAATGCTTGGTAAGTTGTAAATATGAATCGCCTAATAAATAGAAATGTATTTTCTACAAACTTAGGTGCGTTCACAAGAGTTGGCTTCTTTGGGATTACCCGGTCAAGATCCCGCGATGGCAGTTATCTCCGCAGAGAGAATAATGTACCGCCATGCCATCGAACTCTGTCAAGCAGCCGCTCTCGATGAGCTATTCGGAAATCCCCATCTTTGCAGTCAACGTTATCAAACAGCATACATGATGTTACACACATTAGCTGAACAAGTGAATTGTGATCAAGACAAAAATGTCTTGACAAGGTAATTCAATTAGCAATAGAAAACACTAAGAAACCGATTTCCTCCTTCAGATACAAGGTTGCTGTCGAAAAACGGTTGCGCATTCTTGAGCGTCAAGGATTCGTAACTGCTGTCAACACGTAGTGTCTACTCCCCTGGTGACTTTTCAAAATTTTGGCACCCCATTAACGTGTAGCTATTTTTCCGAAACCTTCACCTCTTTTCTCCCGCAGTTTCATTAATTGTTTAGTCGATTTTTTTGTAATTATAATTAAAATGTTCATATTTTTTGAAAGTTAGAAAAACGTTTACCGTATGCGTTCGCGTACTGAGTTTATAAACTGTCTTGATTAACTCGAATAATCAGATCTGTGACTTAAACCAGGCTCAGCGGGACCACCACCGGAGGTGCTGGAGAAACGTTCAGAAGTTCCCCTTCACTACAATCCAACAATAAATGCCCTCCTCCTAACAATGAGGCGTACAAATGAAGAAGGAGACCCATTTCTCTTTTACCAATCGTGTTTTTTTTATTAATTTGTGTTTCGTTTGCCAAAAGAATAATATCAGATTGCTTTCTTTTTTTTCTGAAGAAAAACACTAATTGAGCGGCGAATGTTGAGCGACTGTCTAAAAATACTTAGGAATTTGAAATCGAAACAACTTTTACCTTGAAAAATTATATTTAAAAATACATTAGTGAATGAACCTCTGGAAAACTTTAGAAATGGTGTGATGAATAAAGAAGAACTGAATTACTGGAATACTTCTATTTCAATTTTTCATTTTTTGCTCCAGGAATGTGATTAGTGTTGTCCAGTTACAAAAGGGACAACGAAGGAACTCTTTTCCTTTCACGGGATGTCGAACAAAAACGATGTTCACAGCCATAAACTATTTTCCCAAGATTTAAAGTATTTCTTTGGGCTCGGCTCAAAAGAAAAAAAAACATCCCTCATTTGGAATGCTACACAGTGTATGCCAGTATGCTTACAAAGTTATCTCCTATTTGTTTCCTTTGTTGTCTTCTTCTTTTTAAACTTTCGCCTTCTGCATCGCATCAAGTTTTCTTGATCACGGCGTGCCTCGGGAAACTGCAATCACGACGGTCAACAGTCATTTATATTTCTTTCCTACTACTGTTTGTTTCGGATCTCGATCTTCAATCTGACTTCCCAAAGACTAAGCTGAGAAGTGGTTTAGGATTTAAAAAGGGATATTTATAGATATCTACAGCCACATGTGGGGTTTCTAAATATTCCTTTTCTTGGGGTGGACGAAGAGAAGTTTTGTTTAGCTTTCCAGCAAAGTCTTATAAATATTTAATACTCTCCAAAGGGGTCAACAGTTCAGAAATAAATTTCGAAGACCTGTTAATTGTACGTTTCACTCACAACAAGAGACCGATCGAAAAGGAGTTTCTCTTCACACTAAAACTATTTTGTTTGGATTCTGCTACCGATATACTCATTCTTCGATTTCCTGCACCATGTTTATAATAGGATATTCGTCATTGTTTCAGAACGTACCAGAAGAAACCTTCGAGCTAATCTCTCTCTCTCTCTCTCTCTCTCTCTCTCTCTCTCTCTCTCTCTCTCTCTCTCTCTCACTTCCTCCCCTCCTCTCTCCAATTTCTTCCAAGACATTTTCTACGATTATTTCGTTCCAGCTAACTGATGAAATGCGAGCGCAACATTTATCACCGGTTCTAACTTTTCTTGCTGCGATATGGATAACAAGTGGGGAGCATTTTGTTGATGCTCAAAGAACGGAAGTACATATTTCAGTCGTTTAAGAGTTCTTAGTTAAAAACACTTAGGTTGTACGAGTTGTTTCACAAAGACTTCAACCCCCAGAAGACGCGTGTCCACCTGCCAAGCCATGTGCGCCGGGCGTTATCCTACCAGTTTGGGAGCCATCGGTGATTGTTTTCTTATTGTGCCGCATAACTTCGGCTTTCAGGATAATTTGAGCGAATGCAAAATTTGGTTCCGAGCAGCGGTTTATATCGTGGCACTTGCGTATTTGTTTTTCGGTGTTTCAATCGTAGCTGATAGATTCATGGCGTCTATCGAAGTGATTACGTCACAAACAAAATCTGTAAAAATGAAAAAGGTAATATCACTGCATCTCGTTTTTATGTAAACAAAGTTATGGCACAGATTACTGGGGAACCATTTACGGTTCTCGTTCGTGTTTGGAATGAAACTGTAAGTAATTTAACGTTGATGGCGCTCGGGTCATCGGCGCCAGAAATATTGCTCTCAGTGATTGAAATATGTGGTAACAATTTTCAAGCTGGTGAACTAGGACCATCAACTATCGTTGGATCAGCTGCCTTCAATCTCTTCATTATCATTGCCGTTTGCATCCTAGTAACACTTAGCAAGAGGATTTTGAAATAATTTTTTATTTCATGCGATTCCAAAAAACGACGTTCGCCGAGTTCAGCATAACGGAGTTTTCTGGGTCACTGTGATTTGGTCTACATTTGCTTACGTGTGGCTCTATCTTATCCTCAGCGTGTTCAGTCCAGGAGAAGTAGAAGTTTGGGAAGGTGTTTTGACCTTCATATTTTTCCCTCTGACTGTTGCCAGCGCTTATTTTGCTGATGCACATGCTGGACAATTTGGACAAAGGTAATGTAAAGATTGTAAGCAAACAGCATTCGCAGTTAAGAAAAGGCGCACATTTTCTATGAACATTAGGCCCGCCCATTTTCACGTTAAGGTATTATCCGTTTTTCTTGAACTGGACCCGGGGACGAGAATCGGGAAATGGGCGGTCGAAGATTCGCCGGCCGGCGGCCGCGGCGGTGTGTGTCGATTCACGAGCGCTGGCTTTTCGAAATTGTGGAATTTCAAGCGGAAATCGTTTGTTTCCAACCATTTGTCTCGTTTTACGACGAAAAAATAGAAAAAAAATGGTTGAAAACGAGCGATTTTCGCTCGTTAATCGAAATACACCGCCGCGGCCGCCGCTGTCGGATCTTCGGCCGCCCATTTCCCGATTCTCGTCCCCGGGTCCAGTTCAAGAAAAACGGATAATACGTGCAACAGTGCGACGGAAAAATAAACGGAGCTTATTTAGACCAGACTTGCCAATTTTCAGCCCCGGGATTTCACGGGCTGGACCTAGGCGAAAATCCTTCAGGCCCGGCCCGGCCCGGCCCGTGATTTGAATATCAATTTTTCAAAGTGGGCGGGATTTGTGTTCTCCTGGGTTCTCCTGGGACAAGAGTATAGAATCGAAAACATGATAAACACGGTAACTCCACTAAGTTCAGACTAATAAGTGGACCGCTATCATCATTTGTTCGAAGATCGCCCCGCCGTTCTCCGACGAAGAAAAACGATAATTTAGAAGCCGGAAATAATGAAGATCATTCTCAAGCATTGATGGGTGATCCTGACGCACTCGCTTTTGAGATCCATCGAAGGCATTACCTCGACATTTTCAAACAACTTCGTACGGAACACCCTGATGCACCTGTTAATGAGTTGGAGAAGCATGCAATGGAAAAAGTTGTCGGAGAACAAAAGAAAAGCAGAGCTTTTTACCGGATTCAGACTACACGGAAAATGATAGGGTCCGGTGACATTCAAAAGAAAATCAAGAAGAACAAAGTTCTCGAACCATTAGTTCAAAAACAAAATATGGTAACTATTGAATTCGACCCACCACATTACACTTGCTTGGAAAATGTGGGAGATATTTATCTTACTGTCAAATGCGATAGAGGATCTGTTCCTGACGATACAACGGTCACAGTGCACTACAGGTAACGCTCTTTTCTATAGCTTTTTGAAAACTAATGGTACTGTCAGACAGTCAGAACCATCAATTTTTACATGACAGTGCCAAATAATTTCGTCATTTCAGTATTTCAAATTTATATTCAAATATTTTTAGGACCATTGCGGATACCGCTCAGGAGAACTCTGATTTCATTCCCACGGAAGGGACGTTAACTTTCGAACCTGGGCAGACTGAGTATATCCTTTTTTGTTTTTTTGCTTGTGCATATTCGATATTTCAGGCAGAAATTCAAAGTGGGAATCGTTGACAACGACATTTATGAAGACGATGAACAGTTTTTAGTTAGACTCTCACAAGTTCGGGCATTCCGATCAGAGCATTTTTCTGCTATTCCGTGCCGTTTGGGACCTGCAGCCACAGCTACAGTGATCATCGTTGATGATGATCATGCCGGTTGCTTCGGTTTCGCTTCTGAAAAGTTTAAATGTGTCGAGAGCTGTGGATCATACGTAGCAGAAGTGATACGATCTCGTGGGGCTCGTGGGGAGGTATCAATCCCTTACAAAACCGTGGATGGTGCTGCTAAATCGCCACAAGACTATGCTCATCGAGAAGGAATACTTAAATTTGATGATGAGCAAACAAAGTTGGTTTTTGTTTCTGGGCGGGTCAACTAGGACAAGTACTGCTCGAAATGATTATCTAAATGGTGCTAAGATTAAGGAAAAACCGAAAAATAATAATTCATGAGGTGCACATAGAACAACTCACTGGGGCCACCTGACCGATATATCACTCCTTGTCCCGAAGTTGCCTCCCGCCATTGCAAGCTTTCAGTTTTCTGACTTAACTGCCGATTACAGAGCGGAAATTTACATTCCAATTACGAATGATGATGAATATGAGAAGAATGAGGATTTCTTCATAGAGCTTGGTGAACCTATTTGGCACAAGGAAATTACAGAGAACGTTAGTTTTTTTCGATGGACATGTCAGAGATATTCAAATAGACATATATATATATACTTGCTACATTTTCCAATTAACCGGGATGCTTGTCCATTGAATTCATTATTGCACTAGATCACGCCCCGTTTGCAAGAGTGTGGCGCTGTTCAAACTCTGTCCGGGATTTGCATTACGGCGACTACCTTACCTCTTTCTTGCAAAATCTCGTGTTCTCAGGGCGATGGACAGAGTCCTTTGCGCAAAATCCTGCGCGTTGTACTGAAAATTCTGGAAAAACAGTAATGCAGTGGGCGAAGTTTCATCCGTGCCCCACTCTTGCTAACGGGGTGGGATTTAATTCAGCAGTGCGCCTCATTTCCCAACAAGAACACAAAAAAACGGCCACCGCATTGAAAATAATCTTTTCAGGAAGAAGGTTTCGAGGGAAAACCATTACTCGGCTTCTCACGTTGTAAAGTTGTTATAACTGAAGATCGAGACTTCAAGAACTTTGTCGATAAAGTTCTTGTCACTGCGAACACGTCTATAATGGTTGGGACGTCCAGTTGGAAGCAGCAGTTTTCTGAAGCACTCACTCTCGAACCGGAAGAAGAAGGAGGCGAAATAACTTTCAAAGAGAAATTAATCCATTATACGGCTTTACCGTGGAAACTTTTATTTGCACTAATCCCACCAACCGATTACTATAATGGTATTTCAACAAATAACAGATTTCAACACACACACACACACACACTTTTACAGGATGGTTATGTTTTGTGGTGGCTATTTTTATGATTGGTTTATTAACAGCTTTCATTGGAGATCTTGCTGCTGCATTCGGCTGTACTGTTGGGCTGAAGGATTCAGTGACCGCGCTCACTCTGGTGGCAATGGGAACATCTCTTCCTGGTTGGTATCTTAGACTTATTATGAACTCGTTTTGTAAACAGCGATGGTCCGTAAACACTGCCCCGTTAAAACGAGAAGAGAGTGGCGGAGTTTGCGGGCCATCGCTGTTTACAAAACGAGGCCGTAATAATTAAAATATTCCATCAGGATTTTTCAATTTTAGACACATTTGCATCGAAAACTGCGGCTGTACAAGATCCATGGGCTGACGGTTCGATTGGAAATGTGACCGGTTCAAATGCTGTTAATGTTTTTCTTGGAATTGGAATCGCGTGGGCTCTTGCGGCTTGCGTGCATGCATACAGAGGCACCAGATTTATGTATGTCGCCCCTATTAATGGCGGGAAGTCGATATTGTCTGTCTCTCGCGGTGTCAAGGTGCGGTCTACGTGCTGCAGGGCCGAGAAGCCTAAAATCTGCCCCGCAGCACCTAGTCCGCGCCTTGACACCGCAAGAGACAGACAATACAGCAGTATGCATTTAGAGTGACTAGGCATTAAGACAAGATTAACCGTAAAACGATTATTGTATTGTCGTTTTTTTCGGTGGGCAGTGTGTGAACTTCCACGTATGCCGAAGTTTGGGGGCGTGGCTCTTCCAATCACCGCTTTTCTGAGGGTCACGCGCGCTGATTGACGGAGCCACGTGGAAAAATAAAAATGCAATGTGCGGGAGTTAAAACCGTGCGAGGCTTGCAAATTGGCCACGCCCTCAAATTTCGGCATACGTGGAAGTTCACAGGGTTCCCCCCCCCCCCCCCCCCCCGAAAAAAACGACAATATTTAGCTACTAAGAAGAGTTTGGATCAAAGATGTCCGGAAGTACAAATTTCAAAGACGGAAGTCGGAAGTCCGACTCGGAACAAATTTTTGTAATACGGAAGTCGGAAGTCGGAAGCATTTTTTTAAAAACGGAAGGCGGAAGTTGGAAGTCTTAATGAAAAACCCGAAAGTCGGAAGATGGAAGGAGAGATGTCGTTTTTTCACGGGTGAAAAATTTCATATTTATTCGATATTGTCCTTGAACGATGGACATAAATCAGGAAAACAACAAAATTACTGAAAACATACGAAAAATGAAATTTTGAACCGAAAATCTCGCCGAATGAACGTTCTTCGATAAATTTTTACTTCCCACTTTGTTCCGGAAAATAAGCCGTTCCATTGGAAGTCCGAAAAAATTGTTTAAGACGGAAGTCGGAAGTCGGAAATCGGAATGAAAAAAATTCGTAATTCGGAAGTCGGAATTCCGGGGAGCTCTGGTACCATATTCAGACCAACCGGTCTGAATATCGGCTTTCGAAACGGAAATGGGCGGGGTTTCAGTGAATTTACACCGGATTTTTGAGAGGCAGCGAATTTCGAGCGAGAAAACGAAAACTCCACATATTTTTTGAAATCGGGCTGACTCTAAGCTTGCGAAAAATGTTTAAGTTTTCTTGAATTATATATAACGCCGCAAAAAAAAACTATAGTTGACCGAGTTTGTTGATATTGTGGATCTAGATTCAGGAAAGGGTATGTGGATATTCCTCGAAAATTTTTAAACAGTGTTTCGGTTTACAGCATTTCATTTTCAGTGTGAATGCCGGCTCTTTGGCTTTCTCTGTAACAATGTTCCTAATCGGTTCAGTCATCTGCGTGGCCCTTCTGCAGTACAGAAGATTCAATAGAAGAGTTAATGGAGAGCTAGGAGGTCCGACAAACTGGAGAGTCGTATCAGCTGGCATATTTTTTTCGGTTTGGTTACTGTATATCCTTTTAAGTACCCTAGAAGCATATTGTGTTATCAAAGGCTTTTGAATGAAATTTCCAATTTTCCTTTTCTCTTTTCCGGACACGCTGCCACTATTGCCTCATTCGCCTTCCTGAAGGCGGCGCGGACCCAGTTGGCGCTTCAAACGGTACTCAGTTGTCAGCCGATGTCAATCTTTACTAATACTATTTGGATAGTTTTGTCTGTATGTTCCACGGTTAGCCCTGAATAACTGTGGAACGAGTGGATAGATTGGGATGGGAGTTGGCATAGGCCCACGATATGGGCTGCGCATCACAGGGTAAAATTGGTGGGTCGGGTTACTGTAGGATTACGGTAGCTACAGTACCATGCTCGATTTTCGACATTTTTCGCGCTGAACAGATCGGGTCCAAACTTTCATGGTAACATTGTTGGGACAAAAAAATAAGACTGTGAAAATATCTAAGAGGTTACTGTAGGGTTACTGTAGATACGGTGGCCGAAAGTTCGAGATTGCACTTTTTCGAACAGTTACAGCTGCCGTTGGGGGAATAGGGGGATCATGTGAAGTGATTATTTTTGATGGGTGGGGAGGGTACTACAGTTACAGTAAGCGGAATTTATCGATTGATTCGGTTTACGGTAGAAACAGACGGACGGATATTTGTCTGCGTCTCTCACTTTCACACACTCTCTCGCCTTCTTTTCTCGAAAAGTTAACTGGAATCTCCCAAAAACTGATGGAATGTTCCAGAAAGAGAACAGGGAGAAAGGAGGGGGGGGGGGGTATAGAGTGGAAATGGCGGGAGATTCAAACTTTGGCTAGAGCCGTCTTTCGGCGGGAGATTCAAACTTTGGCTAGAGCCGTCTTTTGGCGGGAGATTCAAACTTTGGCTAGAGCCGTCTTTCGGCGGGAGATTCAAACTTTGACTAGAGCCGTCTTTTGGCGGGAGATTCAAACTTTGGCTAGAGCCGTCTTTCGGCGGGAGATTCAAACTTTGGCTAGAGCCGTCTTTTGGCGGGAGATTCAAACTTTGGCTAGAGCCGTCTTTCGGCGGGAGATTCAAACTTTGGCTAGAGCCGTCTTTTGGCGGGAGATTCAAACTTTGGCTAGAGCCGTCTTTCGGCGGGAGATTCAAACTTTGGCTAGAGCCGTCTTTCGGCGGGAGATTCAAGCTTTGGCTAGAGCCGTCTTTCGGCGGGAGATTCAAACTTTGGGTAGGGGCACCTTTTGGCGAGAGATTCAAACTTTGGGTAGGGGCACCTTTTGGCGGGAGATTCAAACTTTGGGTAGGGGCACCTTTTGGCGAGAGATTCAAACTTTGGATAGGGGCACCTTTTGGCGGGAGATTCAAACTTTGGGTAGGGGCACCTTTTGGCGGGAGATTCAAACTTTGGATAGGGGCACCTTTTGGCGGGAGATTCAAACTTTGGGTAGGGGCACCTTTTGGCGGGAGATTCAAACTTTGGGTTTTTTGGCGGGAGACGAATTCATATCAAAAACCGTCTTTCAAAAAGCTTTTTGCAACAAAAAAAGCGTGTCGTCAACTTCAGCGAAAGCCAGTGGGTAGACGCGGCGGTAGCCGCGTCTAACCGCTGGTTAACTACTAGATTACACTTCAGAACCATGAGTTCGCTCACAGATCATAATTTTTTGGGGATGGTCAACGCAGAAGATCCTAAATGCAGCTCGGGAGAACTCAGTCACATTTTCGAACTACTGTCGTCGTGGTTCGTGTTTCGAACGGGAGCATTTTTTTTCTCGATTTTCACCCGATTTCTTTCGTTTCGACGGAAAAAGTTGAAATTTTGGTTTTAAGGCAGCTCCTCAACATTTTAATTCAATTCCCCCTATTTTTATAAAAATTGCGTAACTTGGGCGAAAATTGACGAAAAACAACAAAATCTCAAACGTCTGATGCGAAATACTGAGTGCAGCGGGGCGCGTTTGAAACACAAATCGCGTATAGTATGCTCAATCGAGTTTTGGAAAAAATTATATTCGGTAAATAAAACTTGATTAGGTACCATTCATAAAACATTCAATAAATAATTATCAGTGCTCTAAGTGGAAGAGCTGGACGCAAGTTTTTTCAAGTGCTCCATGAAAACTTGCAAGGAGACGTCATCAGTGAAAACCGCTGCTCCAGCTTCCTGTAAAAAAACTTATTAGGACCAATTTGAGGTGAATACTCACGTTTGCATATGGGTTGTTGTGAGTAAGAGATGGATTCACTTTTGAAAGAAGGAATCTTGCTTGAGAACCTTCATGTTCGGTCACAATATATCTCGGCATTGGGAACCTCTCTTGCAGAATTGAGGTGGCATCTGCAACAGGTGCTTCGAGGAGCTGCTTGAACGATGCGTATTGCGGATTTTCTTGGAAGTTCTGTTTTCTCCACTGAGCAATAGTTTGTCCATGATAAATGAGAACGTGGAAGTAGTCGTCCATCAGAAGGATGCGGTCTGGGAGAATTGAAGATGTATCAAGTAGCACCGGCTCGGGTGGTCCACTGAAAAACGAGAATATACACATTCAACATAACCGGAGAGCTTACTTGAAAGAATAACTGAAAAGGACAGGTTGAATCATAGTTGTGCTTTCCAGTACATTTTCGGAGAAAAGAATATGACGGTAATAAGCGGTTTCATCTGGAGAATTGTTGAAGACTTGTAGAAACTGCGATCTTCTCAAGTGGAACATAAACTGCGGGAATAAAGAAAACTTCTCGGAAAGTCGGAAGCTGTTCGCATCATCTTTGGCATACTCCCCGAATTTTTGGCACTGCAAAACAGTAAAACCTGAGTTATTTTTTTTCTAGTAACTTACAAGGCGGATAAGAGATCTATCCAGCCACCTCAAAGCTTCAGGTGTATCGTTTTCATTCGAAGCTCGGAAAGAAGCAAGTCGGGCAATCGCAACAGCTGCGGCTTCTTGATCGAAGCCATACGCAATGTTTTGTTGTTGGGTTGCCATATCGGCCCATGTTCGGCATGTCGTCGTTACCCGAATCCTTTTTTTACCATCAGCATGTTGATATTGGGTAACGAATTGTACCATTCCCCGTCCACCTTGTGGGATAGCTGAGCCATGTTGAGCTGCGATTTCGAAAACTACACCGATAGTTGTTCTCGGAGAGATAGCGCCGAACTTCCATTGACAGGTTCCTCCGATGCCCATTTCCTGGTCTGATACATTCGAATTTCTGACGTTTCCAGATGCACAGCAGCCAAGAACCCCTTCGATTTTCAGACCACTGCCAACTTTTACTTCCATGGTAGCGTTGAAACCCATTTTCAAGTTCCCAGATGCATCCTTTTCGAAACTTCGTTGATACGTTTGCTTGAAGAGAGAAGAATTGAATGAATCTCCCATCACAACGTTTCCTCCTGATGAGTTGAAAAGGTTCTTCATTTCCAGTAAACCAGTCTGGTCCAAAGCGCAAGAATATACGTCCACAGCATGTCCGTTCTTAACAACTCTGCCAGCAAGAGCGTCGTAGAACTTCGTCGACTTTTTCATAAATGGAGCATTGTCTTCCTTGATGGAATTCCACGATCTGATAGGATTTTTCAATTCTTCTCCAACAACAGCTCCAGGGCCGTGAGTACAAGCGCCTCCGATGAACGACATGATTCTTGCACCAGTGTTTGGGAAACATGACTAAAAAAACAAAATGCAGGTTTGTATTATTCAAATTTACCTCGAGAAGAGTCACGGCGACAGCAAGTGCAGCTCCTGTAGCACGAAGTGGTCTATGTCCTTGGGGAATAGGCCACCGATCAACGGCTATTTGGTCGATTAGATCATTGATGGATTCATCACACTCGCTGATTGGCTGGAAATTAACGGATAATCTCATTAAAACTACATTGCTCAACTAACCTGGAGGAACTTGTTTGTTGGAGCATGTTGCGAAGACGGAAGTTGTCCAGGAACTGCTGGCCTTGATCCCATCATGCCAGGTGGCCCTAAATTGAGAAATTCATGCTTATGATTGTATATTTTTCTACATAATCATCTTCTTTTTTGTGGCATATCACATTTACAATGCATGAGAATGTATGCTGGAACAGAACTCGCCGAATAACCATCATCATCAGCATTTCCTATGAATGTTTTCCACGGTTCGGATTGGGATAGAAGTAACCGTTTTGCCTAGACAAGCCCGAGTGATGTAGGAACCCCGCCTTCTCTTTTAGCATTGGAAGCTCCGCCCACCTCCAATCGTTGCTCCACTTATAGGAGCCGCCGGATTCCCGCCAACCACTGGGGCTACCGATCGTGCTACTCCGGCTGCCAGGACATCTTTGATTTGCTTTGACGTTACTTCTTTGGTGCCCTGAAAGTTGGAAAACTGTTTTGTTTTAATGCGCCCAGTCAAAGATGTTTCTATTACTGATTCTTATTTTATATTAACGCAGATTTCAGTAACGAAAAGGAACCCGAAGTTTCAATAATGCGATTCTTCTCTCTTACGCTGATGATTACTGTTTTGCTCCATTCCGCTTGGTCTTCCATGCTTTATGAAAACGCTTTCACGAATTTGAATGGAAAAGCGAAAGCTAGCATTCGGAAATTGGCCGATATTCTTGATCAAGAAATGGCGCACAGACGATTCATCACTCCGGCAAGCGCTTACTATCATGGTTATCCCCAAAGAGTAAGTTTGGATAGAAGTTACGACTCTCTCAATCCGAACATGCTTTGAAATTCTTTATTGTGAAAAGGAATAAATGTTGATAAAGATGTACAAACTACCAGCAAATTCAAAACACACTTTTGGTTTGGGTTTCACTTAGTTTTTGCTTTGACGTAGAAAACATATGTTGCAGATTTCATCTCTACCCCTAGCGGTTCTCCCATTACCTTCGAAACGACTCCATCGGATAGGAGGGAACATTGTTATGGGATAGCTATACTTCTGATAGTACGCTCAAACGGCATTTAGTAATATAAATAAAGTGTTTTGTTCTTTTTCTGAGCACCAGTGTCTCTTCCTAATGTATTCGATTATTATTTTCATTCATCGCTTGTTAGCCTCACGAATAGAAACGTTTTCTTAAAGAGAGAGGGTTAACCGCTAAAATTGGCTTTGACGCGACCATGAATACAGATAGGGTCTCGTATTAGGCATATAAGATGACGGTCTGATTTCGACAAGTAATACGGTCGTGGTTCGTAGAGAAAATTGTCCGCGAACACCGTCCACACTTTTGCGTTTTGCTTCTGCACTAGTATTTGTGGATAAATTCTCTAATCAAATCGCGAGATTAACACACAAATTTATATTTTAAGCGGAAATATCTTACTTTGAAAACGTAGCTTCTCGCGATCCCTCGAGTGTTCAGTTCGTGGAGCTGAACCATTCTTCCAAACGTGATCAAGCCGACAAGGGCATCTGCAGGAAGGAGGGACAAAGCAGTCTGTAAAATTAGATTTTTTTTGTTACATACAAAACAACGGAGACACCTGTAGGCATTCCTTCAAAGCTTTCAACTCTTCTTGCGACATACATGTGTCGACAACAAAAACGAAGATTGGTGGCATGGTAGTCGCTTTCTAAATATCTTGTATTTTTCGGTTGAGATTTGCATCTTGTACCCTCAGAGTATACTCGATGGTAGTGAACTGAGGGTAAAGCTCAGGTGGACGGTTATCTTCGGCAATGGCAGCATAGTGTGCTGGGAATGGATTCCGATTGTTGCAGAATGGACACACCCAAATTTTCGCACGAAAGTCAATAGAGCTGGAAGAAGTTCTCTCTAAATACTTTTTGAAAAAAAACTGCCACGCACCATAGAGGATTGAGAATAGCCTTACAGCTCGCTTTTTGGCACAACACCGGATCATACTCACATATTGGTTGACCCTGTTCGCTCGTTGGTTTTTCCTAGAATATTGGTTGACTACTGAGTTTAGATGTTTAAGAATACCTTCAATGGCGTAAAAAAGCAGGATAACGGGACCACGAGCCTTTGCGAATCGACGCGGCTGTATGGCCACATATTCCAAGTAAACTGAACTCCATCGTTAACTTGCTGAGAAGACAAATACTCCTCCCAAGTAGCCATGATGCCCTTAAATTGGATGAATAATGTTTTGATTATGCAGAAAACCTGATAAAAAAGATGAAAGAGGTCGCAGTGAGAACAAGCGATATTACACGTGTACAAAAATGTCTTGTAGATTTACGATAAACTCCGTAGTGATGCGGAGTCTCGTAATAATTCTAATAGAGCGCGTTTGCTTGGTCCTCGAAATGAAAAAAAAAACTCATGACGAAAAGTTTGCATACAACTTCATAAACTGCTTGAAAAAAAAGAAAGTTCCATGAAATTTGGAAAAACTGGAAACATGGTTGCTTTTCAGAACTTCTGACCTACCACTGAACCTAGAAGAACTGTGTCTGTGTCTTTGTGCCTTTTGATATTTAATGGGACTTATTTAAATAACGACAGTGATGGAGAAGCACTCAAAACTTGGTGTGGCACTAAAGTAGTGACACTTAGGTGTTACTTATTGTAAAACACCCTCATTAGTGTGCTAAAGAAGCGGGCCTTTGCCGAGTATGGGCCATAAGGCCTAGCGGAAAATACCATATACGAGTCCTCCCCACGATACAAGCGGGGAGGGGGGTTGCGACTGAAATGTCCTCTGAAAGACCATTTTGCTTTTGTTTGTTTCAAGACTTCAAGAGGTCAGAGCGTCGCTGGGTTCCGCCGAGACCCGGCCCGGAAAAGCTAGCGGGCCGGGCCGACAAGTCACAACACCAATAAGTCATCCTCTCTCTGTGCTCACTCTTAAAAAAATGACATTTTTTGTGGAAAACCATGTCTTCTCAATACTTGATATTGTGTTTTATGAATGCCAATATTTAGTAAACAACACATTTTTGGAAACAACACTGTTCAGCTTAGGAATTCCTAACCACACGATCTCACAATTTTGTTTTTTTATTATTCATTGTACCTTCACTAGTGACATTGACCTATATCTCATTTTCTTATACGCGCAGTTGTTTTGAAGTCAGTATCAACACATTCAGCTTACACCGCAGCTGTTCAAGTTTGATACATTTATACGAAATGAGCTGTGATCTCCTCGGTTATAACTTAGGTCAGTGATTTCCAAAGCCGTATTTTTTTTTCGATAACTTTGACTACTCTACAAGAAACTATTCCGCAAAAAGTCATTAAGCTCATGGTAGGCTGGGAAAAACTTTTTCTCAGGCGCAGGCCGCCTGTTTTCAAATTTCTTTCAGGCGCAGGCGCCTGCGCCTGTTTTTTTCAGGCACAGGTCGCCTGCGCCTGTTTTTTTTTCAGGCGCAGGCGCCTGTTTCATTTCAGGCGCAGGCCGCCTGAACCTGTTTTTTTCAGGCGCCTGTTTTTTTTTCAGGCGCCAAGTCACCAGCCTAGCTCATGGAATGTTTAATGACTTCAGCTGACAGTTTATTTACAGTGGACAGCTGGACAGTCTTCTTCCTAGGCTTTTCTACGGGGTCACTGCTTCTGACATGCCTATTTACTATCACTCTCGTATACTTTAAGATGTCATTGCGAAAATCAGACGATTTTCGCATCAGAGTAAGTTGCTGAGTGATTGTAATACTGAGTGTGTTGTTACTTTTCAGGGAGAAGTGGCGTTACCACCTCATATTGTCGGCAAACATACTTGATTGTTCGTAGTAGGACATTGTTTACTTATAAATACATGTTTATCAATAAATTATATCTCCATTGTGCATATCTTCATAAAGTATAATCCTTAATTGCCAGTATGGATTAGAAAAAGTGAAATTTGACACTCTTCTTACACTTAGACACCAGTTCAAACAATCCCGATTACTTCATGGAAGTACTCGTTCCAGTTTTCATGTGGTCATTCTCTATGCTGTTACGCTGTCTTTGATGTTGGCACTTGTTCTTTGATAAGTGTTAGATGAAAGTTCAAAAGAATAAGCATTGAGAACCGTAAACCAGTTTGTACACTAACAAAAGCGTTTCACCGGCGATAAGTTCACTCATAAATATCTACTTGTAATTTAACTTCGAGCCTCTCTCTGTATCCGTAGAGGTACAAAAACACATAGATATTCAATATAAATAACTTTCGGTGTTGGGAAGCTCCTCCTCCGAGCTGTTTGTACTTTCTTCTTTCAATTTTTCTGTTTTCTTTCGCTGTGCCATTTATTGGGAGAGACTCGATGCCATTGAGTATGTTTTGCTGAATCAATTTTTACTCGTTTCGAGGTTTTTTTTCTATTTTAAGTTCGTATTGGTTAAACGATTTAGAAACGTGTCGAAAATCGAGACTTGTGAGTCACAAGTGGTGACATAGGAATCGATGAAAAACGGCTGTTCGTTGTGACAAGCGTGCCTAGGCGGAATCAATAACATTTGTTCTTCTATTTAACTTCCGCTTCTATTCTAGATACATCTTGGAAGTTGCAACACCAAAGTAATTTGCAGCCTCTACCAACAATGACGAGAATTATTGTAACAATGGCTTTAATCATACTTCTGACTTCATCAGTTGGTGAGTTACGATTACTAACTTGATTTAATGAACCACCTTAACAGAATCTGCTAAGAGGTGTTATTCTGGCTCGAAAGATCGCTACGAGTCACGGCAATGCGATACGGGAGTTGATGGGAAGTTTGTGTGTCAGAAGTTCACTTGTGAAGGAGGAAAGTGTGAGTAGACCTTCGGAACCAGTCCCGATTCGCATGCACAGATATTTCGTGTATACCCTCCTTATCTGCCCGATTTCGTTTCCCTTTCCAGCTCCCTTTATTCTTCGCACATGTGCATCGAAAAACATGGGATGCTTAGCCGGTCCAGCGATTTGCAAGTTTTCCAAGGGAACAGGAAGTTGTTCTCGTTGCGACGGTGACAATTGTAATGCATAAGAACTTGTTCTTTTGTTTTGGAGTATATTGTGAGTACTAAAATGAAAATTCGACTCTCAGTGATTTCCTCTCCTTTGTCGTTGTAATACGAATGAAGTTGGACGAAGTTAAATTTTTGTTGTTTGTTTATTACATGACTGTTGTATTACTCTTCTTTTCAAAAAGGAACGACGAAAAAAGTGACGTCCTATTCGTTCCAGTAGATTCCAATTTCACCGTTCGAGCTTGTGCACCGGAAGGAACAAGATGCGAAGCTTCTTCTACCGTTTGCGCAGATCAAGAAGGTGTCGGTTATTGTAGTGTCTGTGAAGATGATAACTGCAACTTATCGCACAGAAGAATCAACTCAGGATATTTTTCTCTAGTTGTTTTTTCTATTTGTATTTTCCTTAGAAAAGCTAATTGAATGTGAAAGTTTTACAAACCAAGTTATTAAGAACGTAAAAGAAAAATGATCATGAATTATTTAATAAATTGATTTTAAACTAATATTTTTTCGGAGTTGTGAATCTTCTTCGTCCTTCGTCAAAAACCTTCCGTATGCATTTGTTTTGGCACCAAAGCTTTACCAACAAATTTAGCGCATCGCTGCGTCATAGCCACCTCACTTCCATCTTTGTGGACCTGGAACATCTTCTGGCGAATTTGAAAAAGAATGCATAACTCGATAACTTTTCATGTCGGGCCGATTTTGCATCTTTTCGTGAAGAGGTTACGTTTTCCGACTACTCGTTTGCTTCTCATCCTTGCTAGCCCATAAGTTCCTTCCGACCGCAATTACAATTTGAAGATTCTCGAATTGAAAAACTCAAGGGAATCAAGAAGGAAAATCGGAAGACTTTGTTTATGAGCAGGACTAACTTGGTTCCGATAGCTTAAACAAACTACAGAAGTGTATTCCATTTCTAAAATGTTTATTACATAAACTTTTCAAAAGCCATGAGACATGCCTTTGCTATATTAGCTGATGTCACTAGAGAATGCAAAACCGTTTTGGGTTTTGATACATCCTGACGTTCCATGCATAACTAATGTGAGTGAAACAGTTGAAAGTTTTCAGTTATAGTTACCATTAAGTAGTATGAATACGGATGGTATGTTTCAATTTTTTGTTGTAAAAATAACACCCTGAGACTACGAAACCCTCCCTGAGACTAAAACTACGAAGTGCGAGTTCGAAAAGTTTCAATTATTGGGCTTCTTGCCTCCGAACTTCTACTGTTACACCGCTATTCTTCTTCCTCTCACTGCTCTCTTATCAACTCAGTGACGGGTCCCGGACAGGAAGACAATGTGATAATGTGTCTGTTATTTCACGAAAGATTTGTTGGTTTGTTCAAGCCTAAGCCACACTTCGCTAGCCATGAAACATCATTTTACCTTTTCCATTTTGTTCAAAAAGGGAGCGTGCAGAATCTGAGAATCAAGTGCAAAACGCAGAACTCTTCAAGCCTTCAAAGTGGGCGTGGCCTCGACGGCAAACTCTGAGACTACTCTTTTTGCCGAAGAAGTGAGTGGTTCCAATCAAGCCTTGAGTTTTCCTCATTTCTGTTCTACACTAATGTTTTGACCACTCATACTGTTACTGGCTACAGTGTTACTATATGATTTTAACCGAACTGAACTATTACGTTCTTTCAGGAGGATTTTTATAGTTTTTCTCTTCAATAAGTTCCGTTTGTTTTTCTCCTAGTGTATTCCTTCTCGAAGCAGAATCAGATTAGAATTTTGCGTGTTGCTTTCCAACTCCTTATTTTTTCCATTGTTCCTCCGCTACATGTGGCGAGTCATGATAATTGCAGGATCAATTTTGTCTTCTCTTTTGGAATGGACTCAGTGTCGCGATGAAATGGTGTTCTCGTTCATCCTCACCTTTACGATCAGTGTCGTAGCTGCTTTTGACGACGGTGAGTGTATTTTTCTCTTCGAAAACATCCATTTCTTCTCTGTTTTCACATTAGTTCTATTACACAGGAAGTAGCTAATTCAATGTTCAAATCGCTGGTTGCTTTGAAAAACAAACTTTTTACTTCTTGTACAAAGAAAGCAAAACAATTATGCCTTGAAAAGTTCCATTGTGCTCGATGCATTTCTCCCTCAACTTACTCGACAATTACTTTGAAATCAATGTCGATTTTTGACTGAAGGGGGCGGGGATTGTACATACTTAGCGACCGTCAAGATCGAAAATGTCTATGTTATTGAATGTTTTCCAGAATGTATCAAATGCGATCTCCGCTCATCTTACTGTAAAACATGGGAAAATACTACTCGAAGTTGTGAATGCCGTGATGGGTTCGCCAGAATTTCGAACGGCTCATGTGCTAGTAAGTTCCATTTCCAGAGCTGATGAGAGAAAGTGAAGGAAGCTAAAAGATTTTGTGAAGACACTTCAACGAGCAGACGAGAGTAGTTTATTGCTTTTTGAGGTCCTCATACGCGCTTACAGAAAACGCGTCGCTTTATTTTCAATCGGAAAAGAAGATTCATCATTGAGTTTCGCAGAAGAAAAGGAATTTCAGTGGTGAGCGAACTCGCGCGTGGAGTGTCGGGACCGAACCATGACTCAGAGGAGGAAGAACCGTTTTGTGTGCTTGGACAAGCTGAAAAGGCAGCGACTAGGTATGGTTCCGGAGGAAATTTGTGTTTTTGAAATTGAAGACGACTCATGTCTGACAAGATGTAACTCTAGAACCAACATATCTAGTCGGTTTGAGTTACAACCTGGGTGCTATCAGAGAACGAATATCAGTTTTCTCGGATCGAATTGCGGAGCAGAGTGAGGGTATCTATAAATTTCAGGATTCTAACAGAGCTTCTGAGCAAATATGATCGAAACTTGGTTCCGAAAATGAAGGGAGTGGATGTCGATGTCGAATTACTTATACAGCGGGTCTCTGAGATATCTGAAATCCAATCTTCTTCAACAATGCATATATTGTTCAGCCAAATTTGGCATGATCCGGGACTGTCTTTCGAGGTGTGTTTTCTGAAGTAGGAAAACGTTTCCAAAAAGAATAGTTCAGCACGAAGAAGGTGCACACTGTCTCACAAACTTATCCCTTTCCCACCGTATGGTGGACAATATCTGGCTGCCAAACGTTTGTATTGTCAACTCGAAAGGGTCTACGATTCATAAAAGCCCTACACCCAACATCTTTTTGGCTATTTTCCCAAATGGTACAGTCTGGATGAATTATCGTGTTGTGGTTGAATCTCCTTGCGAGATGGACTTCAGCTTTTTCCCAATGGACCGTGTAATGTGTACAACAATATTTGAAAGTTATGCATTCAACGTTGGAAAAGTAGTCACATTCCTTCCTTCTTAAAATCCTGATTTTGAACTTTAATAGGTTCGCCTTCACTGGAAACGGCAAGGTCAACCAGTGGAGTTCATTGACGAAGTAAAGTTGCCAGACTTCCATATGACCACGTTCATACATGAAAAAGCTACTTTCATATACCCGGCAGGCGTTTGGGATCAGGTATGTTATTCACATATCTTACTGATAACAAGAATTTTATAAAACCACAAATTCTTATATTTCGGTTTTTTTTCTATTTTCTTGTCACGTCTGTCACTCAAACCTACGCAAACGCTAGCTAACACCTCAATGTCATCAATCATTGAGACGTGACACATCTTGCCAAGTAAAAGAAAAACAAGAAAAATAAAACTACTGAAACTCATAAACCTTGAAAGTTCAGCTCAATATCAAACTATTCTTTCGTCGATCATACGGTTTCTATATTCTACAAATATATCTTCCCACTTATTGTATGGTACTCATTTCATGGATATCATTCTGGTTGGACAGGAGGAGTCTCCCGGCGAGAGTTACTCTGGGAGTTTCCTCTCTTATGGCTCTTACATTACAGTATTCAAATGTTTCTAGAAGTTTGCCCAAGGTAAGAGATTATCGTAAGATCAAATTGATACTTTGTGAACAAAATGATTATCTTCTGTAGTCTTTTGAACTTGATTCCAATCTTCTGTTGACTTCGGTAAAACCTTTTAATCTGCATGCTCTGCTAATTTTTTTCCACTGATTTCCTGCTCACAAATAAGCTTTTTCAACTGTCTTTTCCCCCTCCCAGCGCATATAAACGGTTGTCCTACAGGTATCGTACGTCAAAGGTTTGGATCTCTTCATGTTCGGGTGCATTGTTTACATCTTCCTATCTATTGTTGAGCTCGCAGTTGTCGGCTCTCTAGAACAAAGAAAGCAAAGGTACGCTCTCCAATTCTTCTCGCTATATAGAGACACATTCTTAGGAGCGGTAACGAGTTTATGTCGGACGAAGACATCAAGAAGAACATTTTTCAACGGACTTTTTCAACTAAATCTTTTAAGTCAGGCTATGTGAGTTCTTGGTTTGGTGCTTAGTGCTCAGTTAATGAAAAGAAGATTGCTCTCTCACGTGTACGCATTTAATGATGCGGGGGGGGGGGGGGGGGGGTTGGGAGCAGTTATGTACAAAGCGTCTCGTCAAGCGTGCCCTGGGGGCACTTAATTTGACCACAAAACAACCTTCTTCTAATCTTGAAGGGAGCTCGTCATCACAATTTCTCTGAATGTGCGAGTCCGGAAGACGGAGGTGAATGGCCAAAAACAAGGACCGAGTGGGCGGAACGGACTTACGTTGAATGTCCAGAACCAGAACCACCACAGAGTGATCGGCATCCTGAAGTGGAGAATGACACCAATAACAAGGTGAAGTGATGTTAGATTTGGAAACGGGAAAAAAACGTTCCTACTTATGTTGTTTTGAAAATCTTGGTTTTGTACATTTTAACACTGATCAAAAACTGCGTCTCAGATGTTGGTTCTTGTAAGACAACGACGAGCTTCGAGGAAACGGCGAAAACGGTTGATGAGCGGAAAGTTATTCCAGCGCTGGACAGGAGAAGACATGGATCGGTGAATACTTTTTTCTCCCTACAACTACAAAGAGAAAAAAACATCTTTCATTCTTACTTAATTGTTGTATTTTAATTCGGGATTTGGAGTGCGTCGTCGAGCTGCAATAGAGCAGATTTGCACTGAAAAGTTTTGTCAGTAGAGAAAAAGCTTTAATTTGTTTGGAAGTACTCAATTTCTATTTTCAAAGTTTTAAGTTATGCTAAGTTCTCTTGAAGGTTATTAAAGCTAATCAGTTTTGCAGATTCTGTCAAAAATTGTTCCCAATAACGTTCACATTCTGCAATCTCATCTACTGGATGTATTATACAGCCAAATCAAAAGATTAATGCCTTTTTAAACTTCCAAGATGTTTCAAGTTGTGATATTTATGTACCAATAAAATATCGAGTACTGTACGTCGTTGACAATTCAACTGTTTTTTCAATCGAATTACTCAAAAGTTCTTCCCGATGTTTTCTGACCAACTTCGCGAGGCGGGACGTCGCTGCCGTGAAAGGTATAAAAAGGACTAGGTGGTCAATTGAATTTGTTTTCTACTTCTTTCATGCAATCTCGAGTTTACCTCCAACATGAAGATTCCTCATGCGATTGCCGAACTTGTTTCTGAATTTTCGGGTCTCAATAGGACTCCCGACTTCAAGCCTGTGCGGTCTGCGACAAACTTCCAATGTGCAACTGGAGGAGTCTGTCAAACTCATTCCAGACCAACATCAGGATCCTCAACGCCCATGAGGAAGTATAGTGGAGAGAGACGACGTTCCGTGAACATAACAGTTGGAGCTGTAAGTCGCTTGACTTATTTTTCGAGTGTTCCTATTTCATTAATTGTATCTCCTTTAAGGATCAGCTGCCTACAGTACCACAACGGTCACCTTCTAAAAAGAATAGCGACTTGAAGTTTCGAAAGAACCGTCGAAAATCAGCGCCTTGCATTTCAAATATTGCAAGTTCAACTTCACTCAAAGAAAAGTTAAACAAATTACGAAGTGCAAACAGTTCTGGTGATGAAGACGAGATCAAAGAGGAAGATGAGGATTTCCATGTTCAAGCGCGCAAGCAATCCACAACTTCTTATAGAGTTGCTTAGCTTTTGTTATCTCTTGTCACTTAGCAATTCTCTATTCTATATTGTAAAAATAAACATAAACAGTGAAAAACTTTTTGAAGTTCATTGGTTCACTTGTGAGTGAATTAGTTCATAGCCTTGGTGTTGATCATGGTGGTCAATTGATGGCACAACGAGTCGTTCAGCAGATTAGAAGTTATCTGAATAAAATTGTTTTGACAGGAAGACCACATGAAATGAACCATTTGAAGTTGTTGCTTCGCGTTGATTTTTCCAAACTTCTTGATCTCTTCCGAACATTTAGAAGTGGTTTTGGAGTCATCAATGTCTTTCGTGAAAATAGAAATCAGCTTATTGATTTCTTTGTGACCACTTTCTTGACATTTAGCGAATTCAGTGTATGACTTCAGATTCAATTGGTTGTGCCAACTTTTCTTGTTCAAGCACATGAGCATCTTCTGCTCGTTTGGTGTCATTCGATAGGCGATGTTCAACGAGTAGTACTTTGTTCCAAGCCCACGGACCACCGAGATTAGAGATGGCTTGGTCAAATGTCCTAAATTTGAAGTAGTTTGGCGTGGCTCTGCAGTTGGTGCGAGTGGGCGGATGTGAAGGTTCAAAGGGTTAATGGATCGGAACGCGTCCAGCATCACTTTTCCTTTCACGCTTTGAATTGGGTCAACCACGACGGCGACGGCTCTTGGATGAAGAGCTTCAAAAGATTGTTGGGTGTTCACATCAACCGAAGACAACCAGCAGCCGAATCCCGGATGAGAGTGATACCTTCAAATATTATCTTTCCCTCGTTGTGTCCAAAAATTTTTTACAATCTTACCATCCAACGACATTCTCATTTCGACCGACTAATTTCAAGAGATCCATATGCTTCGTTTGATAAACAGGGTCAACCGACTCCACCGTCACGGTCGTTCCACTTTGAGGCATCGCAAAAACGTCAAGAACGTTTATAGTGTAGTCGTCGACAAACTCTCCGAGCATCAGCCCCATGACTTCCAGTGGGATGCCAGAACGAGCATGGCGAAGCATTTTCAGAAGAGCAAGGGAAGAAATGTTAATTCTGAATGAGAAAACCATCTCCATAATCTCGAAAAGTACTGTTTTGCCAGTGTTACACTCCCATCGTCTTCACAACGTGCGGCAGAACATCAAGCTTCTGCAAACATTCGACAAATAATCAAAACTAACGTCTCGCAAGTGTCCGGATGGGAGAAGTTATCGGTGACTTGACGGTTTTGACTCAAAAGAATGGAGCGAAGAAGCCGTTCCATCTTGTGACTTGACTATCCCTTTCTGATGAACAGTGATTACCGAAACGAATTTGTTGACCTTTGCATAGCCGCAGACGTGTAACATGCAAGAGTCAACACGTGAAAGTGTCTCGGTATTTTATAATCCTTGTAAATTTCATGAAACCAAGTACTTTATTATTGCAAATCAGAATATGTGCTTTCATCGTAGTTCATGGAAGTCCTCTGCATTCTACCATTTGGCAACATTTTCAGTTCGGGCCTCGGTGGGATCGGCTGGAATTCAGGACCGTCTGCCGGACGATTAATTAATGGTGCACTCACCACTATTTCATCACTATCGCTTTGCGTGCTCGATGGCAAAAGAACAGCTTCATCTTCGTCTTCTTGGGTTTTTTCTACTGGTAGCATATCAATCGGCTTCATAGATATTTCTGATAAGTTCTTTCCACTTTTCTGAGAAGGTTGCGTCGCTTGAACTTTGATGGAATGCATTATCTAGTTAAAGTTTCAATATGCTTTCTTGGAAGTCAAGCTCACCAAAGGACTTTTGAAAGGATCGCCAGGACTAGAGGACTCGATAGCCGGTTTTGCGGTCTCTGGTTTTTTGAAATCGCTTTTGACTTTCTGTGTTGTCCCAAACCAAACATAGATATGAGCTTCAAGAAGAGTTTCGATTACGATGACACACAAAATCAGGATAATGCACGAAAAGTATTTGCAAATCGGTTTCAAACGATCTAATAAAGGCAGCCGGTCTAGTGCTACTTTTTCATACATCTCGAAAAAATATGGGTTGTGCAGGTTGCAATTGCTTGTGGAACAACAGCAAGACCATCCTGAACTTATTTCAAGAAAAAGAAACTTGTTCGAAGACAAGAAACAATGTGTTGAGGAACCTTCAAAAACACCATTTTCTATTATTTCAGGTAGGTGTCGTAGTAACCTGAACCGATTTGCGAATAAATGTGGCATTGTAAAGGTAGTGAAAAGCTGCTCACGTGTCCTTGCCAAGAAACAGAGTGTGTTCCGTTCTGACCGAAGAACATGACGCATATCTGGAAACAAGGAAAATCACTTTGACTAGAAAAGCCTAACCGGTGGTCCTGTGGTCGCTTCATCTTTTTCGGTGTAATTGACAACGGTCGTTAATTCCTCTTCTAGCGAAAACTTCGGAAAATGATCATACACAACTTCCTGAATTCAGATTGACGTTCCTCAAGATTATAAGAATTGTCACCTCTGTCGTGAAACACGAGAGTGATTTGATCTCAGAGCAAAAAGCGTTTCCGACAATAAGGAAAGGCAAGAGAAAAGTGAGCATTTTGGAGGAATGAATATAATTTTTATTAAATTGAGACGGAATGCAGAAATGATAAATTAAGACAGTGATTTACGAAACCTAATCAAGGGGTCAAGTATTATGAATATAGGTTGCATAAATCTCGGGCGTAGGGAATCTTTCGTTTGCTTTTGAATGAATTTTTGCGTAGCCGAAGCTATTGCCAGATAGAGTGAGAAAATAAAGTTGCGTAGATTTAGCCCAGTGACTCAAAAACTTCAATACAGTTTGCGTCTCAAAGTGTGGGAAAAGCTGAGTTAATGAACCACTGGGATTGCCAGTTGGAGGAGAGGTTGGAGGTATCAACGAAATTAATAAAGAAAAATGAAAGAGAAAAAAATGTGTTGTACATAAAGAGTAATTTAAAAATGATGTGTGAATGAATCAGCTCATCTGGAACTTCCAGCCATCCAAGCTGTAGGTACTGGTTGGATTAGTGTTTGTTTGACTGTATTGAAAATACTCCGGATAGCCTGGAATTTAGGAAAATCTAATCACATGTCTAGCAAAAATGTCGTTTATTGATGGCCTAAACCGAGCGAGAACCCCGCCTCCCACACTTTACTATTGGAAGCTACGGTATGAGTCCTCACTATAATTCAGGTGGTTTGTCGAGAAAATTTGCGATCATTTTCGGTGGAATTCTGTAGAACTCACTGTAGGGATATTGAGCCTGCGGCCGGAAAGACGAGGTCGTATTGTAGGAGCTAGTTGAAGAAGGAGAAGATATTGAGTCGATGTACGACGTTGGTTTCTGCTCTTCCGATGAAGGAGACGTCGATTGTTCTTCACATTCTTCTTTTATCGAATCGGCAAATTTCAGTTCGTTATCCGTAGTTGCTGGGCTAGAAGGTTGCACCTCGCTTCCAGGAGATCCGCCACTTGATCCTCCATTCGACCTTGAAAAAGCGTGAATTGTATTTCCGAGTAAGAAATGAGTCTTCGTTCTATTATAGAAACATCATTTTTCCCATGAAAGCTTATCTCCGGCACATCACAAATTTTTTCAGTTTATTCGAAACCTATCTTCGAACCTATCCACTTTTTCTCATACATACCCATTGCAGACATTGGTTGAATTGTGGTTAGGCATAGTTTTCTTCTGTTGTCTGGCTTTAGCTCTCCGGTTTTTGAACCAAACCTGTAAATTACAATTATAGCAATTTTTCATCTTCGAAGATAAAGACCTGCACTCTGCTCTCTGGCAGTTGGATCTTGTGAGCCATATCCTCTCTCATAAATATGTCCGGATAGCGAGTTTTGACAAAATAGCTTTCCAAGATTTCCAGTTGATTTCGAGTGAACGTAGTTCTCTCGCGTCGCTGCTTCCTTGAGAAACTAAATGTTGCTAATCTCTTAAGTGTTTCGGCCAGAGAATTGTTACCTTGGCTGATTAGCATTCCATGACATAGATCCCATGGTCGCGGACGGACATTCCGTCAAGCTTCCGCCAATATATCCCATGCTCGTAGGAAGGAAGTTGTGCCCCGTGGGTGACGAGAAACCTATATGAGGTGTAGGATACGTTCCTTTGTTGAAATATGCTGCTGTCATGTTCGCGACACTTGTTGCGGAGCTCACGTTTGGCAAGTACTGCATCGGCTGAAAAAGCAAAATGAAAATTAAGATGCTGCCATATCTAAGAAGCACCGAGAGTTGAGAAACTCGAAGAGAAGAGAAGTTTGAAAAAACGACAAAAAAATTTTTTCTTCCTCTCGATGAACATTGAACGGAAAAAGCATGCAAGATGTTAGAAATAAGCTAATCCACACCGATAATTGGAAGTACAGAGAGGCAGAGTCGACTGTCGTCGTGGAAGGGTATGTCGAAGCAAGCGATGTCCCTGGAGCAAGCGCTCCTGGAACCAATGAAGTTCCGGTATCGAGTTGATCAAGCATAGCAGTGGTTTGTTTCTCATTTTCTTCTGTGCCATTAGCTGTGCCTACCTGGAAGAGAAGGGAGATAGAGATAGAAGTTGAATTCATAAGTTGCGGGTTAGAATAGTATATCGACGGTTTCACAAAAACACTCAAACTGTATTTTTTTAATCAAAAGACGTGACTTACAAAACTTCCTCCATTCATAGCCGTTCCAGGGAGAGGAGTTGGTGTTTGAATCTGAAAAGTAATCATTTATGGACATAAGGAAGGCCCGAACACAAGAGACATACGTATCTCTTGGCATGATAGACTAACACTTACCCATAACTTGGAAATGTAAGGAACTTTTGGAGTCAGACTATTTTGGTCTCGCTCCAATGTGGGATGTGTTAAGTCTATCATACCAAGTTGCAATCCGCTACTCGGATTACGTTAAATCTTAGGGTATTAAACACTCGAAACGTTCGACTCTAGCATCGGCTCATCCAACCAAAATGCGATTTCTAACGCCGCCAATCCGCATCGAACCGCCCATCTTTTGGGTGCCTCTCCATTTTTCGCATACTCTCTAAACGATCGCTACCCTCGTGCCGACAACCGTACACCAAGCTCCGCCCATTCTGCGAACCAATCTGCTTCTGCGGAGAAGGTGGGCGTGGTGAAAAGTTTCTCTTTTACACCTTCGTGTTTCTCTAGGGCAACTACTGACAATGAAGCAGTATGTTGTTCGTGCCCTGGAAATTTTTGCATAATTTCAGAATTTGGTATCGAGGCTGAGCCAGGAAATGGCACTTTGTTTGATATGAAGATGTGCAAAGCGCAGAAAATTGTATGAAGAACGGTATTGTATACGGTAGAGAGCAAACAGACACCAGCACGACTGTGTGGAGCTTTTGGACACGGTCCGTCGAAATGAAAACAAAACAGGAATCACCGTGAAAAACAACCAGGGGCGAAATAACGGTTAAACCTCTCGAGTACATTCTATTTCACAGTTTAACGGCGATGGATGTTCATTCCAATTTGAGAGGCTCGGTTTATTGAAACCGAACTTGTTTAAGAAGTGACAATCTCAATCCATACTGATCCAAGAAAATCATTTAAACCGTCTAAGCTATTTACAATAACGCGGGTATTACCAAACGTATCTTCTTAACATTATAGTGATATGATTCTGAAACTGAGTATAAAGAAACTCACCAATCCAATGTTTGGAACAATTGTTTCGTTCGTAGACGGAGATGTCATTCTGAGCAAAACAGCAAGGAAGACAAACCAATGATTTTGAAATGACTGATTCTGGTGAGTGATGGTGTGGCTGGAGCCTCAAAAGAGGATGAAGGAGACGTCAGAAGGTGCGTCAAGCAATAACTTTAATGGATTCTCAGATTATAACGGAGTTGATCTGAATACCGTGTAACGGATAATCAGTATTATCGCTTATTTTCGTTCTTGGAAGATTTTATGGATTTTATGGACATTAACTGGAAAGTGTTACTGTAAACTCGAAATCAGCGCAGTCTTTTACACGGTCTTTACAAGCCACTTCTAATCCGGTCAACAGATTGTTTGAATACCCTGTTGACCATCCGCTACGTGTTAATACACTTGTCAAACTTTGATATGCGGTACGTTTTGGCGGTATGTGTTAGTTGTCGCCAAATATGTCGGTAAATTCTGCACGTGCTTGAAAGGACTCTTTCCGCCTTGACAAGACTTGATTTGCATGCAAATATACGGTTATCCTTTGACAATCCGCCAAGCTTCACCATACCAGAAAACTATTTACTCGTCAATGTCTTTTTCACCACTTCTGCGCAGAGTTGTGGTTTTTTAGTAAACTCGGTGAGAGTGTATAGGGAATGGCAGCTAAGCGCAGCTCATCCCTCGGCTCATCGGCCCTAGTGTCGTCGCCCTCGTCCACCCTGTCCGTTCCCACTTTCTTTCTTTTCCACTTCGTGAGACCGTTGCAACTCGGCTGTCAATTATTTCGAATAATATCACACTTTTAACCAAATTTCTACACTACTGTTGTCATCCTCATAGCCATCCGTGTACCTACTATTCAAACTGACCCAAGGGAAACCTTTTTCGCACCTTAATACACGGCTGTCTGGTAGTCGTTACGTAAGAGGTAACGTGTCACTCATACCGTTTCCTGTTGACAAATAGCCATGAACAGAGTTGTGCAACCAATGATGAGTAGGTATAGATGATTACATCTGGATAGCGAACTGTTCGAATATTCCCTGTCAATGTTTAGTCGTAGAGCTGATTGTTTCTTTTGTTTCAAATTCTCGACTATCACATTTACGCTGTTGAAGTATGTGAACTATGTTAGGCATGGTGTTCGTCTTTCCGCTAAAAAATGCAGTTTCCAAAAGCGAAGTCAGCAGACACATCAACTACCGTAACCCGTCTTTCCAAACGCTTTTTTTCGCATTTGTTTGTCGTTGGGAAAGAGAGCGACTTCGAATCGATTCAACAAAGATTGAGGGAAGTGATAGAAGCCACGAAACTATTTTTTGCACATCTGTGTGAATTCGGTGTGCTTCGGGAGCGAAGAAGTACACATTTGAATTCTTCCCGCTGTAGAGGAACTTTTTCATTTGAAATGCACAGAAAACAGTGTGTATACATTGATCATCAGGCCTGTTGATAGGATAGATCTCCATAGGATTCCCGAAGCCGTCTATTTCACGCCCAGTTACACATTCAAAAGAATATACTAGAGTACTGTGTGCGAATAACCTATAATCCCCATTTTGACCTGCGCACAGTGTCGGAAAGGGGCCTTCTAAAGACCCGGAACACAGGTGCAGATAATTCCCTGAGAGGTATGGCATGACGGCAGTCTCTTTCGGTTCTGTGGATTACTGCAAATAGGAGGGTCGATAAATTTGAGCTGAGTGTCTTCGTTTCTTTCTAATGAAATTAGCATTTCCTTGTCCTACAATCCGCTTTTTTCAAATGGCCTGTTTAGAGTGATGCGTGAATGTGATCCTTTTCTCGAGCCGCTTCTTCCAGAGTCCATTAGTGTCATCTGTCCCTCTTCCTAAAAACGTTATGCTAATGGCAGAAGTCAACGCACCCGCATGCGATGGCCTCTTTGTCGTGGGAAATTGGCCATATTTTGGCAGAAGGGGCCATACTAGGATTACGGTGGTTATGTGAAATTTGTGAGAAAAGCTCTTCCGCTTTCTTTTAAAAGGGTGGGGGTCAGAAGAATCGAGCAGGTGCATTTTTCATTAATCTCAAAATAGTTCCAAGTAATTGCAGTCTTTCATTACGTAAAAGGACGCACGCCGGCAGATGTGCGCGGAGAGTTACACAAGAACGGAGGAAGGCGTTCTCCTGTGGGTACGTGTGTGCACACATCGGTCGCGCTTTCTCTACCTTTGGTAACCGATACAAATGGTGACAGTTGGGGTCTGGTTCAGGCGTATGTTCGCTCATTCGTTTAGCCGATGGTTGAGGGACTTTGGTTTTGAGTTCTTTGTGCCGTTCATGTCTGTATCAAGAATACTGCATAGTGCCATGCCAAGGTCGATACTCGTCGCACTCAGCGCGTTAAGAGTCAAATTACAATAAGGAAGATTCTGAACCCGATTATTATACGGTTATTATACCGGATTCGTCTACCCATAGGTTCAAACCTTCTACGCTTCTGATTCTCGCCCTAAAGTTTGAATGAAATCAGATCATCTTTACGAAAAGCAATAACCTATTCACAAAATGTATCTTTTAAAAACTGTTCAATTCGATATTTCTCGCGAAAGATTTTTCAGAGCATCATTCTCTGATGAAAGCATCGGTAATAATTTCTGTTTCGGTTCAACACCTCATTTTATTACACGCAATTCAAACCTGATTCTCAATCTGTTCTTAATCCGCACAGTTTTCATACGCGCATACTATTATTTACAACCGCATGTCATCATACTTTATGGTGGCAGTGACGATGATGATTTTGTGGTAAATCTATTCAGAAAATACCGTACTCCGAAGAACAACAATTGTCGTCTTAAGGACTGTTCCCGCCAATCTTTTAATTGCCCCTATTAAGAGCTGGAAATACCTGGAAGGTACAAGCTTGGGATTGCTTGAGCGAGACTCATCAGGACACGGGGGCGTCCTCAAACTATTTTTTTTTAAATTAAAATTTTAGTTTTCGCCTGGTGAGCTCGTATTTTTTAGGACAACGGTTTTCATTGTTTTTCAAACTGATGCTCCGGAATAAACGTTTCTCTTTCACCAATCACAATCAGTTTTTGAACAACCACCATCTTATCACACACTCCCACCGGATTATAAATATTATCACACCGCTCTCGTTCTCTGTAAATGATCTACATTATGGATGTCACTGGGAACAATGAACAAATATCACAGGGGTTTATGTACCACACTAAATAAAAATTAAGCTTTTGCAGGAAGTGTGACCTATTTGCTCCCATCTCCGTGTAGCAAAAGTGCGGACGATAAGTTTGTGTTTCAGATTAGGTCACTGTGCACTCTCTTTTGTTTGTACCTATGAGTTTTGAGGCGAGGGTCATCTATGTATCCACGGAGCCCACTCAATATGAGGGAAGTGCGCGTGAGTAATATCAGGTGTTACTCTTCGCACATAGAAAACCAATAGGCTCGAGTATTGAACTTTTCTCTGGAACTGATCTTCATTGGTCAGTGACGTCGAAAGTCGTTGTATGGCCTTACTTTCAGTTTCCAATAATGTGAATTTATAGAGTGACGTTGTTACGAGTTCTTACAGATCGAGGTAGTATTTGATTTCAGGAAAATGTATAAATCCGCTGGGAAAAATAGAAACATGCGGTCTAAGCCTGGAACTTCTGACAATCATCGAACGGGTAGATGTAACAAGATAGAGCAAGAATCACGAGATAGGGCGTTTTCAAACCGATCTTTGGTGAAGGCTTATCGCGTCAGTGGAAAAACAGTACAAAAATTAGTGACCGGACTTAGTGGCTCCGCAGTGAGAGAGGAAATATATACTTAAGTGTAGATAAAACACCAGAGTTGAAAAATTTACCACTCACTTGTTTCGTTGATTCCATCTGGAACCAAAGAGATCACACCCTAATAAAAAGCGGACAGTTCGTCAGCACAAGCTATTCGTTGGTCGAAAACTGAAAGAAAATGTCCATAGAGCTGCCTATTTATCGTTTTGTCATAATGTTCGTTGCATTCGTGTGTCTGATGAGCATTTTTTCTAACTATACCGTAATAAACTTTACATTCATCTGCATGAAAGATGACCCACGTGGAATCAGGAAGGATTCTAATGGGGTCGGGAACTTTCTCATTGAAACTTGTCAAATGAATGTACCTTTTTCAGACCGAGAAAAATATATACGATTACAGTAGCGACGAAAAAGCAGGAATAATGTGGGCTGTCGCTTTTGGAACAATCGCAGGAACGATCCCTTATAATTGGAGTTATGTGAAGTACGGTGCCAGGTATTTCTAATGGCTGAGAAAGTTGAAAACTCGAACGTGCTCCAGGTTCACTTTTCTTTCTGCTGGTATAATCTCAGCAATATCAACTGTTTCAATTCCTGTTGTGGCTGCTACAAACTACTATTTGCTTCTAGCCATAAGATTTGTTCAAGGGATCTCATACGCCGCCGACTTCGCCGTGATCGGCATAATCTGCGTCAAATGGGCCCCGTTGGACGAGAACGCCTTTTTCATATCAGCGTTAACTATTTTTTCGCCGTTCGCTACATCAATAACCGATTCTTTGGCTGGATGGGTATCTCAGAAAAACGATCAAATCCTACAACTCTGGAAGTATTCAGCTATGTACTACATCCCTAGGATGGAGGTCAGCATTCTACATTCACTCGGCAGCAGGACTGGTCTGTTTTTCTCTATGGGTGATCGTATATAGTGATACTCCATCAACCCATAGATGTGTCAGTGCCAGGGAACTGGAACATATTGAACATGGGAAGTCCATATCTCACTACGAAACCAAAAGGTTCGATCAAAACTTGAAACAATTTGACTTTTTCTGTGACTAACAATCGTTTTCATTGAAGATATGTACCGTACTGGAAAATGTTGAAGAATCCTGCCATTCTTTGTTGTTGGTTTAACGCCTTCATGGATCTTTCTATGTCAATTATGCTTATTACGTACTCGCCAATTTACTTCAACCAAGTTCTTAAATTTCCGATTGAGCAAACTGGATTCATTATTAGCATCACAAACTTCGCTCAGATACCGGTGAAGCTAGCGGCTGCTTATGTGAGCGATAAAGTGACTATAATCTCTCCCAGAGCCAAGATGTTAATTTTCAATACTATTTCTTGCGGAGTCGTGGCCGTTCTTTTTGGATTTGTTGGTTTCGTTGACGAATCACATCGATGGTGGGCCATGGTTTTGGTAACAGCCGTCAATTGCATGATGTCCACTAACTGTGGGGGGTACTATCAATGTGCACGGTATGTTGCCCAACAGTATGCTGACGTGGTAATTGCTGCGATTCAATTCTGTAAGGCGATCGCTCTGTTTTTCGTGCCCGGTCTTGTTGCATTGCTAGTGCACGATGAAACGAGTAGATCGCAGTGGGCTTCAGCATTTTGCGTCAACTCGGCACTACTTCTTGTGGTGAATTAGTTAGCGGGAAAGTTAATTAAAACATATTTTTCCCAGGCAACATTCACATCATACTTCCTCTTCACCGATCAACCCGCAGCATTCACAAAACTCGGAATGGATGAAGAGAAACAGTCGAAAGATGACTCCTTCCAAGGGCAAACGGCTTTGTAGAAAAATTACTTCGAACAAATTTATGTAATTAAAAAGTCTCACAATCAAGTAAAAACGAAAAAAATATTCAAGACCACGTTTCGTATTGAATCTTGCCCGAAGCTTCCGCTTTTGCAACCCATTCTTCGCCTTTCAGTTGCTTGAGAACGTTCGCAACTGCCTTCGGCATTTCTCCAGCGCTTCCTGCGATGAAAACAGATGCACCTCGGTTCAGCAGATCATTCACTTCTTTAGCACGCTCTCCAATTTTATGTTGGACGTAAATCTTCAAAAAATGAAAATGGTGAAGAAGGTTACAAGTAGCAACTTCTCCCGGCCATCAAACAACCCTGATTCACCTTTTTGTCTGTATCCCTGCTGAATGCTACCACAACATCGACTCCCTCGGTATCTTTCCATTCTTTTTCGAAGTAGAAATCTTTTTTCCTGCTGCGACAGCCGAAGAACAAAATATCAGCCGAATGATCGCTTCTGAACAAGACAATTGATAAACTCAGATACTTCAAGGCTTAATTTCTTTACTTTCTACATCGTTCGAGAAGCAAACTTCTGAAAGGGGCCACTCCAGTACCAGGTCCAACACACACGACTGGCTGGTGAGCGTCAGGAAACTTGAAAGTACCTGATCGAACTTTGCAAAACACCTGAACATCTATATTATGTTCGACTTTTCGGGGAACAATTGTGTATTGCATTCTACTACCTTCTTCCGAGTTTAGAATTTTTAAATATTTAGAAAACTGCTCACCTCGTCGCCAGGGACCAATCGAGTTATGAATGTGCTACACAATCCTCTTCTTTTTTCGGACATTCTCGAAGTATATTCGACTTTCGCAACAAGAAGCTCTACAGTTTTTAAGCTAGGCGGAGATGCAATACTGAATGCACGCGGTCGAATGACTGAGAACAATTCGAACAGTTGATCTGATAACAGGATTTTTTTCTAATACAATTAAATATACTATTAATTTACCTGGAACTAAGGACTTGGCTGTTAAAGGAAAATCTCGGAGAGCCTCGGCTGTTGTCCGGCGACATCTATTGGCATAGTCAATCAAATCGTCAAGGCCTTCTGGACTAGCTAATTCAGCTAGTCGTTCTTTCTCGTTCGGGTCGTTCGAAAAGTACGACAAAACTTCGAAAAACGATCTTTTGGGGACCTGCTGCAAGTCGAAGTATCGTTGCAGGCATAACTTCACGGTCGTAACACCTGCAAATGGTAATGAGGTAGAACACGCTCTACAAGTAGACTAAGCCTACTTTTCAACAGGTAATAAGGTGGAGGTTTCACGAAAGGATTGTTTACTGTTACTCTGACAGGCTTGTTTAGGAGTTCCTCAGAGTAACCTAATGCTTCTATAGCAACGTCTATCGTTTCTTGCGGGTTGTATGGTCTCACCATCATCACATCACCAGGTTGATATCTAAAGGATAATATGTCTCGCAAGGTTTTCCTACATTTAATTTACAGTAATTTCTCACCTAAAACTGTGCTCGTCTTCGGGTTTTATTTGAAGTCGAATCACTCTAGTGTCCTGGAAATGATCTTCTGATGTAACCCGGGTATTGCTTTCAACGCGCAGAGGACTGTAGTCGCCGTCTCGGTCCTCAAATGTTTCATTTTGCATGACGTCTACGAATCGGAACTTCGGTTTCATCTTGACATTCGTGTCTATATTAAGAGTCATGTCATTGAAGACATTTAACTCCTTGATAGCCTTCCAGATAAACTGTTTCCATTGAATGAAAACTCCATCGATACCCAGCTCGTGCTGATCATCGGCTAGTCCAATGTCCGTCATCATGCTTGCACCCAGTTGAATCAATCTCCTGTATAGCTTCTTGCCGGCGAAATTGTATTTTTGGTAAGATGAGTCGCCAAGCCCAAGAACTGCCGTATTCACCTTAATTGATGAATTGATGAAACTTGAATATGCAGAGATTATGAGAGCATTGACCGTATTGATTAGATTTTTGAGGTTGACTCACGTTTGCCAGAAGATCAGAACTTAGAGATTTCTTTAGCAACCACTTCCATGATCTCCTCATATTTGGTGGCATTTCTCCTTGCCCGGTCGTCGAAACTACGAAAATCACAACTTTTTCGGATTGAAGATTCTGGAATATTTGGCGTGTTTGGGAAACTCGTTTTCAACTCACTTCCATTGTGAATTCGTCGAATTCATGAACTCTTGCTGGTAAGTGCCTCATTTCTGCTTCCCTCCTCAATGTTTCGGCGATATCCTGAGCTGTTCCAGTCTCGCTTCCATACAACAGGAGAACCGACATTTTTCCATTCAACCTTTCGCTGTAAATTACAAATACCGTAAAACCTGTATTAGAGCGGCGCTCAAAACCCAAAAATCGTAAGGGCAGCTCTAATATTACAGGTTTTACGGTAATTGAAGATTTGATAGGATGAAATAAATAGCTATGCGACAAAACCGCGGAGCCCTCGAGGAAATATAACAACTTTTTTAAAATAAAGATCGTGTTTATATAGATCATAGTTTTCAACATTGGAATTATGGAATTCAAAGACAATTTTGCGATTTCGTTGCTTCTCGAAACATTTCCATAAGCTTATCAGTGTTTTTTCTTTTGAAAGTCAGTGTTGAAAGCTTGTAGTGGTTTGAGTTCAACTCGAGATTGTTGATAACGTCATCAAGGAGGATTGCGGACATTGTGGTGCTTGCAGGAGCGTCATATTTCAAGCTGTAAGCGTACATACTGGTTCGAAACTACTTATTTCTCTATTTACTTGATGAAATGAACGTGCAGGTGGTAGAAAGAAGGCTGATAGTGAAAGTATGCTTTAACTTGTTCCTTATCCAATCCATATTTTTGGTTGATTGCTGTCAGCGATTTTTCGCGGATGTTATACAGCATTTTCAAATCGTCTCCAGTTAAGTCTCTCACAGATTTGAGTCCATGACGATGAACAATCGCAAGGACATAAAGATTTTCGATAGTTTTTCCGTCCCACTTGATATCTTGCATGAGGACAAAGCCGTCAATTTTGTTATCATCTTCATATACTATTTTGTCTACTTCCGATCGCTTCTCCAAACAATTGTAGACCCACTGAAGATGGACGTTTGCAAAGTTAAAAAAATGAAAATAAAAGCCTACTCACATCGAGGTTCATCTGGAACTGTTCAATATATCTTTTGGTTACTGTCTCATAAAGTTCTGGAGTTTCTCGGATAACAAAGCAATCCTCTTTTCTGTATTTAGCGATGAGCCGGTCATTGACAGGAAAAATAAGTTGGGTCTTCAATACTGTAAAATCAAAATGATATCAAGTTTTTACCAGCTGAGTCTTTAACTAACAGTTCAGCTCTGAATCGACTTCGACGTCGTATGAGCCAAAAATGTCATTTTTCGTAATCTCACGGAGCTTTGCACTTTTTAACAGTTTTTCGATCGATGTTTGGTCTTCCGAAAAAGGTGATTTGTTTGCTAGAAGAATCCCTTGCTCTCCATTCGGATGCGAAAGGAGAATGAACAGTGCCTGAAAGAAAAAACAATTATTAAAGTTATTTATACTAAGTATATTTAAATTTACTTTATGTGATGAATCTGCGCTGAGAACTTCCTTGAATGTAGCGCATGCCAACCATTCTTGAGATTTTTTCTCGGACTCCGTCGATTGACCCGCCGACATTACCTGGGAAAAAGTTTTGTTAAAAGTTCGAAACAAATACATAAAAAAGTGGTTGAAAGTTCCAATTTGAAAAAGTAATGGAGCTATTCAGCGTTGTATTTTTCGACATACCGTAATACCGAAAATTGAAAGTATTTCCGTTTTTCTACCACTGAAAAAGTACAGAGCGACGAGACCCTCGCGCCGAAAAAGCCCACGCGCCTTTAAAATTTCATTACCATCATCTAATTATTAAAGGCGCATGAATTTTTTAGTCGCATGGGTGTAGCTGCGCGGGTTCGTTTTCAGTGGTAGAAATTTTTTGCATTTTTCGACATTTCTCGACGGCGCTGCTTAGGTTAAAAAAACACAAAAAATGACGCTGAATAGGTCCATAATAATGATATTTGACGAAAAACAGTCTGGATTACTCGAGTACTCAAGCACTCGATCGCGGCCGAGAGACGTGGACTAGGAATCCGTTAAAGACTATGCTTATCAACGCGCTTCTGTGTTTTTCTCTGCCAGCAGCAGGCCAAACGAGGAAGGCCCACTCGATGGCCGCAACCGGGTTTGCATGCGGACTAGGTTTCCCTTCTCGCCTCTTTCTGTCAGAGTAATTAAATGCAAATACGCTCCATTGCACTCCTGTCTTTTCGCGTGAAACTGTTTTGTTTCGCGTCTGTGTCTCTACGACGTTTACATTCTCTCGTCGATTCACCGACCGTAAGATTTGTCGCCGGTCCATTTTCAACGAGCTGAGAAGTTTTCATCAGATAGCCTGGCTGCCGGGCCGGTTTCCGACAATTCTGTTCATAATTGTGTTATAGAAGGTGGTTTGCATCGGGAATTTTTGTAAACATGAAGATTTATCAAAGAGAGAAAATGAATGAATTTAAATTGATTGATCATGAGTAGAAGGATAAGTTGATAAGAAAAAGAGAGATATTGTCGATAGATAATTATCGGGAAAAACGGAAAGGATAGAATGTTCAGTTTCGATTAAAATTATCAACAGAAGAGTTGCCGCTATTATTATTGGCAGGAGTACTGTTGAGCTGTGAAGACAACGACCACACACTTCCATATCCCGCCGACAATAGAGAAACTCTCGAGTATCTTCTTTGTGGCAGAGGAGGTAGAGGAAAAAGCTCGCGGCGTTGATTCAAACTTCCTTCCTCATCATCGATGAAAAGGTTCTCAATTGATGGTAGTTTGTCTTCCCAAGACATTTCTGTCTTCCACCAACTGAAAAAAGTCAATTGTACACATGAGGTTACCCATTCCCACCTCTCAGCCTTTGTCCCAGCGAACTTCGTTGAAAAAATCGAGTCGATTCGGTCGCTTTGCTCTCGGTTGAAATAGTTTTTCCAGTCACGACTACCTCCTTTTCTGATGAATTCGGACTTGTGTAACTGGGATTCGGGGAACCATCGTTTCTGATCTTTTTTCATGGCATCGATAGTGCTGTTGTCAACAATGGATCCGAGAGTAGCCAGATCTTCGACTCTTTCTTTTGCTTCTCCTCCCAAAAACTGACCAATCTGACAAGTATAAATAGTTTAACATTTTTCATATCGCAAAAGTTACCCTGTACACTGCATTCTCGAGATCTGCGACCATGTCTTCATATTTAAGAAACAGGACGTTCTCGTCGTTGAGGTGCGGAAGCCAGGACAAAAGGTGTTCGAAATAGTCTCCAAATGCAAGTTGACCGGATGCGAATAAATCGACAAATACATCCCAAGTTCCTTGAGCCCAGTTATAAATTTTGAAGTTTCTATTGTGATGGAAGTAACTCGTCAGACAATCCTTGGGGTTTCTAACGCAATAGATATACTTTGTGGAATGGAATTTCGGTACGTTGGTGTGACTGAAATGAGTTTTCAAAACTCTAGGTCCTTTGATGTCGTTAGCAAACTGAGCCCCCATTCGTTCAATCATTGGGCTTTGTAAACAGAGCTCTGAAGAAATCACATTTTTTTTAGTAATTGCTTCGAGTTCAATACCATTTCCTTTTCCTGCTTTATAATCTGACCCTTTTACAAGCTGGGAAGTAATGTGTTGAAGCCAAGTCGTTCCACACTTTGGGTATGTTGCAATGACTACGTCTGTATCGCCAAACTGCATCATTTTTGCGGTTCTGACGTTTTTGGGTTTGAATATTGGCGGCCAGATTTCACCGTCTATGACAACTTGCTTGGGATGTCCATTTGGTTGATAAACAACTGAACGAGCTGGGCCTGGAATTAACAAGTCAATTCATAAGTTCCAGTACAAATTTCCACCTTTTCTGAAACAGAATGTTGTGGCATTCAGAACGAATGGCGAACAAGGTGTTCGTGGAGGACTAAGAGGGGTCCTGGGAGTCACAGGCGGAGTGCGATCACGTAGAGAAGAATCGCCTTGGTCGATGCGTAGGTGTTTCAAGAAAGAAACCATTTTTCAAGAAACTTACGGGAACAGAAGTCCCGAATAATCTTGAATGAAGAATAGCAGCCGCGCAGAGATTTATATACTAGGCTCTCAAACGCCCCGCCCACAATTTCTGGCGATGCTAATTGATAGTGTGGTTAAGCGGTGTTTTTCGTTAAGCAGGGCTATAATTTGAGCCTAAAACGAAAATACGCCAACGCACTACCAAGGTATCAATGATGACGAAAGAGTTGACGATTAAAGTTGAGCAGTGAAAGAACCACTTTATTTGCAGGCACTATTTTTCAGTCATGGATTTCATAGTTTTGATATCTGAACTTCGGCAGATTTCTGTAATGTGATTTTGGTAGATCTCGATTAGGGATTTCCTCTATTCTATCTATGTAGGCAGCCAGATTCGATACGTCCAGTGTGTCTTTGTCTGTAAAAAAAGGTGATGATGGTACCACTGAGAATGTGGGGGCGGCTGATGGCCTTTCTTGGAAAAGCTGTCTAATGTTAGACGCCGATGTTTGATTCCTCGAGATAATTGCACGTCTCTAACACCCACGAGCTACCTGGCTCAACTCATGTTTTGCCTTCTGAATACTTACGTACCTTGCACGCTTCTGCGAGGGGCTTGATACACTGCCTGTGGGAGTGGTTCTCTCCCGTAAAACTCCAAGTTACTCGACGAATTTTCTCGTCGTTCGACGACTGTCGGAGTACAGCACGAAAAACAGCTACAGCAACTGAAATATATTGTTTAAAATGCTGTCAGTTATTTCCGGCTCTCGCTTAGTTTATGTGTCCCAGGAGTTCCTGTAGCATAAAAAAGTAATATTTTGGCGAACTGTCTGTCTTAATTTTCGAATGTCTCGTGGAGTTTGTTCACATTATAACCAGTCATTGACTTTATGGGGGTCCCTCAATCGGAAATAGGGGTTTGGCATTCGCGCCACCCACTCAACCTGACTCCTTATTAATACCCTCGACGCTTCATTAAAAAAAAAATGGAATATCTCGTTCGGCAACGGGGTGTTCCATTCCGACCGGGGACTTGCTCATCCCCATACACTCATGAAACCTATGAAGTATGAGAAAGCACAAGAAGCGCTTACTTGGCATTGTCTTGATAGTTAGACTGTAGAACAGTGTCACTTCTGTCATTAATCACTCGTCTGAAACAAAATGGAAACTTCGCCGATGATCATCTCTTACGTCTTGTTCTTCTTGAGCCATATTAATAAGCCAATTATGCAGAAAAGTACGATAAATGCTGCGATTATACATAAAACATAAATTACCCAGGTGTCCAGATCTGAAACACGAAAAACGTGCCTGATAATACGAAATTCCAACTAACTCAGATACTTGAGAAGTTGAAAGCTATCCGTTGTGTTTCTGTTCCCAAAGGTGATGTCCGTAACATTTACATAGTCTTCGAAAGGGTCCACCGGGCTAGGGAATGGAATTTCAGTAGACAACAACGTTGATGGGGACTCTTGCGGTATTGAAAGGATATCGTCAATCAGGGCGGTGTCGTTGGACATTTGAGATTTAACTGAATAGGATTAGCTTGTCGGAAGAGGGCACTATTGGATACGCAGAAAGTAGTGGCAGGAGAATGGGGGGAGGGGGGTTTTCTATGGCAACCAACTATATTATTCCCTGCATGAGAAGGGAATAAAGCTTCACAAATAATCCATACAAACACTTTGCAAAAAAAAGTTTCCGTGAAATGAGAGAAAAAAAGAACGTGGAGCATTGAAGAAAAGAGAGTTCACAGAGTTGTGGTCACTGCAGGTGACAACTGTTAACGTATCTCTTTCGAAAGCTCAGTTGTATCATTTATGAAAACTTAAACATCGATGACTTCACCATTATTCTTTTATTGTTCAGAACCTTATTGGAAAAGAAAGCTCTTCTTCTAAAAGTTGAATAAGCTGTTCGACTCTCTCTGAATCTTCAGTGGTTAGCTCAACGGATTCCCAAATTCCTCGGAGCAAGCTTTCTGAGTTCCTCTTCCATTCGATGCATTCCGGAATCACTAAATCCGACATTTCACAAGAAGACAATAGTGGCCGTATTGTAGCGACAGTATCAGATATCTGCAAAATGAAACTCTTCAAATGTCGTATCGTTTAAGTTACAATATCTTCTATAAATAGAGACTCCGAAACGAAAAATAGTTTGTTCCTTTTATAGTTTATAATGCTGCCGTACACTTGAGCCATAGCGAACTCAACGTCCGTCTTGGGGCCTACTAGTCGAGTTAACTCTGGTTCCATGAGTCTCCAACTTGAAACAATGGAAGTTAGCCATTCATGCTGGCTACAAAGGAATGCGAACAGGGGAAACTGAGCTGAAGTGTAAATAACCAATCGGGAAATCACATCATCATAGTTTTTTCTTGATATGAAAATGTTCTTGATACATGAAAGCTCAGCGGAAACAGAAGACACGATTTTCGTGCAGTTTGAACGAGCTTTGTATACTATCGTCTGATCGGGTTTCTGATGAACCATTGAAAATAGAAGGGTTGACTTGCAAAGATTTCTGACTTCTTCTACAGAAACTTGATGCGCCAAAAGACTCAGATGTGTTAACACTGGTGGCTCCCCTGAAAATCAAATTGAAAAGGCGAGTTCTTTGAACCCTGCCGGTTGGGGTACCTATGACTAAAAGCGATAATCTGGACGAGTCACATGCTTGAAGCAAACGTGCTGTTTCGGTGCCACCGCTACATGGTGCCGAATGAAGGAAGACAACGGTACTTTGAAGTGGAGGGAAAGACTTTGAAACTCTATTGAAAGTATCAAGCTGCACACGCGCAAGTTTTTCGGCATTTCGGAAAAGAAAGTTTGATAAGTTTGGGCAGCAGTTAACAGACACAGTTTCGTCAACAGTCTCTGCGTTCACTGCTGATATTTTAACAAAATAAATATAATTTTTCGTAATGCTATAAATGAACCATCTGAAAATTGAAAGTTTTCCTATGCACATTTAGAACATGCAAAGCTACCCTTCTTCGCATACTTCTTCAAAAAGAGACGTCCTATCGTGAAAAGCAAGGAAGTCTGTTTCCCTTGTCACTCCGGTACAGTCAAATTGGAACCTTCAATAACCGAATCATCGGGTGTTGTTCGGTCTTACTAAATACCTTGCGACAATGCTGAGGATCTCTACTTCGTCATCTTGAGAGCGTCTATCAAATAGTTTCAGCAGCAGTCCGTATATATCAGACTCGACCAAGAAAAGAACATGCAGAAATCGGAAAACTAAACTAGCTAAAAGTCGCAGAATCAGCTTTTCATTCATTTTGATTCCTGAAATTTAATATCAATGTCCAGCGAAGAATTTGTATATCGAGAAATTATTGCATTTCTAGACTCCTTAAACTAATTTAAATTCAAAACCTTTTCTTCAAGTAAGGCGACGATGCGAAATCTAAGAACGAAGAGAAAATGAAGAAAGTTGGAGGAGGGCCCAAGCACATTAGTTTGTGTGAGGAAGCTTCTCTATTTATTAAATTTCCTGAGAGTTTTTGAGAGTCGCGAAAAGTGCGCTGAACTTCACTTCTCGATATAAAAAAGTTTACTGGTTATTTCTCATATCACAACCAGTGCCATCTATTCAGAAAAGTTGCAAAACTGCGGTTCATTCAGTTTTTCTTTTTTCAACAGTAAGAGTTCCCATTAAAACATATACTTTTCGTAACTAATTCTGATATCTCGAGCCGAGCGGGACGAGGGTCCAGCTGTTTGAACCCCTGGGTCCCCCAATAGTACAATTGTAGTAAATGTACACTTACTTCATGTGAAGCTTCAAATGAAGTAGAAAAAGTTGAATTTCGGTTTGAGGGCAGTAGTGTGTGAAATCGAAAACTTTGAAAGATTATGAACTCACAATTTCATTTGAAGATTCTCAAGGATAGTCAGAACGAGAATTCCCACAAAGTTTGGCTTGTGTGGTTCGACAAAAGCCCTGTTATACGAAGAGCACTAGTGAGAGAGAGGAGCATACAAAAGCAAACAATTATATAGAGCTTGTACCAATATTTTATATCCTTCAGTGAGATATATTGAACTCTTATTTTATTTAGTATTTAAAAATTGATTCGTTCGTCATTTTCCACGTGAAAACTGGAAGAAATGCTGATGTATAAATATTTATATGTAAACATGATCTTGTGCCACGTCAAAGTTTTCAAAGCTGAAATAATTCATATAAAATGGTACATTCTCTTATTCATGATCAAATTCATGGGTAAAAGTAAATTCGAAAATTGAACAACAAATAAATATCAGAGGGTTTATGGGTCATGATGGTAATCATAAAATACGATACTTCTCGCAGTGTGAGAGGAATCAATTCCTTCAAGTAAACCTGTTTCTTCATTATCACATTTGTCCTAGTCTCCAATCACTTAATATTTCTCTTCATGGATCCCACAAATATGTTGTACTATGCCGCAGAAGGAAAAACTGTAAGTTGTGCCTACTGAAAAAAATTGAATATCTTTGCAACGCAGGATGATTTCGACACAAACTCCAAGCGAACTGAAAAAAGAGGTCGAGAGTTGTTACAATCGATCGATGAGAAGGGAAGAAACATTATCTTCCACGCGGCAATGACCGACAATTTGAAGAATTTCACTGCTATCATAAAGCGGGTGTAACAGCGTTCAGAAAAATCTCATATACGTCGTTTCCAGAAGATGTCACATACGATGTGAAGAGTTGAAAGTATATAAAGACAAGAATCAGGCTACTGTTCTTCATTGGGCAGTTCAGTACTCTTCTCACAAAGTTGGCTGCACTGAAAAATGAGAGATAACTAACGATTTGAGGTTGTAAAAGAAATCCTTTTGATGGAAGCTCGGACGGACAATGTTGAGAGTAGAGCAGAGCACATTCCGAATCGGGCAGAAACAATGATTCTTGCTAAGGATAACGATTGCGTCACCCCTCTTCACATAGCCGCAACGAAGTTTGACACAAAACTGCTGAAGGTATTCCGCCATTATTCCTAGAAGAAGTTTTTACGAAGAAGAGACGCAGACGCGAAGGAAACAGTCAGCGAGAGTGCACTAGAGCGAACTTGCACTTTGAAGCGTTTTGACATCGAAAAATCACGAAAGCTACTCAACTGGCAAACTTTTACAGATGTTCATCGACCATTTGAGGTATTTGCCAAACAAAGAAGATGTCTACAAAGTTGTACAAGATAAGCGGGGCCGTTCTCCCGTCCACTACGCAGCCAGTAAAGTTAATGTAGCAGCTATCCGACTATTGCTGGGTTGGCTTACAAACTTAATCCTGTAAATTTGCTCTTCAGATCCTGATGGACCAAACTTTGGCTTCACAGTCGACCAGCGTGATAAGACCGGAGTCATACCTCTCATGTGTGCTGTTGGTGTCAATCTCCCACAAGCGATACCAGTCATTCGGCTACTAGAAAAGAAAAAGCCTGTCTCGAAGACGCGTCAAAGCCGCGATGGTATGACAGCATTGCACATAGCCGTCGCTGCGAGAAACTTTGATGGCGTCCAACTGCTGAAAGAGCTCGGATGTTCAGTCGATCTTGTCGACAATGAACAGCGGACCCCATTGCATTATGCTGCCGAGCATGGGTTCCCAGAAATTGTGCATTACCTAATCACTCAAGGTGCTCGAAACTCAACAAGAGATAACATCGGCGCAACTCCGGCTCATTATGCAGCTCAGTTCAGCGTTGATTGTTTACGAGTTATCTTCGAACTGTGTAACCTCACGGAAGTGAAAGATAATGAGAACAGGAGCTGTCTTATGTGGGCGGTTTGTGCCGGAAATGTAGATGTTATCAACTACTTGATGCGAGAGCATGCCCCGGACCGACGAGCTATAGATAAGCATGGATATACTGCTCTTCATTTGGCAGCAATGGTCGGCAATGAGGAAGTTTGCAAGATCCTGATGAATCAAGTGAGTTAGAGTGATGGGGACGTCTGCCAAGAATTTGATTCCCCAAATATGCATTCAAATCACAAGGCCCCCAATAGGCTCCGCCCACTAAGAATTTTTAGTGCTGAAAGCTCTGTTTTCACGTTGTGTCTTTAAGTCTAACCGCTCTCGGCGAAGGACTTGAGGAACTACTGACATGTACCCAATAAACTAAAATTGAGGGATGGTCGTACTCTGATCGAGATAATCACGGCAATACTGCACTGCACTTGGCTTCTGGAAGAGGACATACAGATGTTCTCCGTTTTCTTGTTTTCTCCGGAGCCAACATGAGCGATGAGGATGAGATAGGAAGGACGCCTGTTTTCTGGGCGTGTATGGGAGGACAATCGCACACACTACACTGTATGATCAAGGAATTGAGCTTCGAGTGGAGGACTCCTGGCACGAATCAGACGAGACCAATAACAGACCGCTTTGGGAGGACAGCATTGCACGCGGCAGCTAACGCAGGATTTTCAGCTTGCATCAATGTGCTTCTGAATGTGAGTTGGTCACCTCTATTCTTGCAAAGACTTTAGAAGCAAAAGTACAGATAGAGCAAGAAGACAATTTTCTGTCATCTCCTCTCGTCGGATGCCGTGATAACAATGGAGAAACGGCCCTCCACGAAGCCTGCTCAGCTGGCAAATTCGATTGCGTGCTATCTCTTCTGAAAGGCGGAAGTGCCATAAACGCGATTGGCAAGCTGGGCAGGACTCCGCTCGACTGTGCTAATAAACCCACCAGCGGGGAACCTAACAAAGTGATTATTGACCATCTAATCAGTGAAGGGGCTCTAACCTATTCCGGACTGTTAAGTACGGCTTGTAGTGTTGTTCAGAAGTACTGGCGAGCTCGAAAGAAGCGACATTACGAACAATTCTGAGTTACTTTATTGAGCCAGAATAAATAAACAATAAGCCGTGTTATATCACAAAAGTCTTATCTTTTCATCTTCCACACAATGCTTGACAGATGAGAATGGAATCAGATGAACGGAAGATTTCTCCATTTCGAGGATGACTTCGGAGTTTAAATCGGTCCAGTCAGGAATCGAAATATTGCCAATGCCGTCCTTGAGTACTTGAGCGTACACGAACTCGACTATATCCGTTTTAGGAACACACACCTTTTTCAAGGCTGCTGGTAGGAACTCTGAAAAAGATCAATTTCACACAGAATTCTGTGAAAAACGAACCTAAAACTTCTTTGTCGAAAACTTCTGCTTCTGTCAGGGCGTATACTTACTTGATACTTGATACTTGATGTCCGTTTGTTTCTAGCTTATTAAGCTGCGGACGAAATCTTTCCAAGATTGTCGATCTTTTCTGGCCGCCGTTGACCAGGTCGTTTTTTGAGTTAGAACTCCTTCTCGTCTTCTTCCGCTTACGATCTTCCCTTGGAGAGCCAGCTGGTTGACGAACTCTTTGTAGCTTCTCGTTAGGTCGTCGCTCCACCTCTTCAGGGGTCTTCCCGCTCGTCTGGATCCTTCTCTGGGCTGCCATTCCGTGACGAGTTTCGACCATCTCGTATTGTCCATTCTGGCGAGGTGGCCCGCGAACCTTGCTTTCCTCGCGGCAATTTCCTTCGAAGCGTCCAGATGCCAGTTCTGAATTCCGGCGGCTTCCGCAAGTCCGTCTGTTGTGTTCTGGATTCGTCGTAGGTTTTTTGCCGTCGCGTTCCATGTTTCACTTGCATACAGGAGGGCGGGGATGACGTTCTGTCGGAAGAGTTGAATTCTTTCTTTTCGGTTCGAGACGTCTAGCAGCGGCTTTATTGAGTTGAGCGTCGCCCAGCTGCTTTGAATTCGCCTGGAGACTTCTTTGTCTACTGACCCTGACGATTCGATCCATCTACCGAGGTAGCGGCAGCCAGAAGACGTTGCGAGTGGGGTTCCGTTGTGCAGGACGTCATCCGTTGGAGCAAATTCGTTCCGAAGGAGTACTGTCTTGCTTCCGTTGATGGTGAGTCCGTGTCGCCTGCTTACCGAGTCCAAAATCTCCAGTCTTCTTTGGATATCTTTCGGATCCTTTCCAACGAGGACGACATCATCTGCGAACTCCAGCCGGCGCAGTCGTTTCCCGTCGATTTTGACGCCTTTCCCTTGCCGTTGTGCGTCGCACTCGTCGAGAATGAGCTGAAGGGCGGCACTGAAGAGAGTTGGCGAGGCGCTATCTCCCTGTCGCACACCGCTTCTGAGTTTGATGACAATCGTGTCAGAGTGAACCGGTACGTGCGCTTTTCCGTCCACCATCATTGCTCCGTACGTGGAGATCAGACTTCCGGAGATTCCCGCGTGCTCGAGGCTTTTAATGACCGTTCTGTGGCTGATTTTGTCGAAAGCTGTCGAAAAGTCGACGAAGATGCAGATCAGCGGCAGTCGGAATTCGTTCGCCTTCTCGAAGAGCTGGCTGACTGTCTGAATGTGTTCGACGCATCCTCTCCCTTTGCGAAATCCGCATTGAGATTCTTCCAGATGATGCTCGAGAGCTGCCGCGATTCTCCTTCCGATGACGCTGGTGAAGATTTTCCCGATGACTGGGAGCAGTGCTATCGGTCGGTAGTCCTTGATCGATCTTGGGTTCGGCTTCTTTTGGAGCAGTTTGATTTTGGAGGTCTTCCAGTCGGTTGGGGCGGTTCCTTTGACGAGTACCTCGTTGAAGAGCTTCGTGAGAGAATCGACCATCGTTTCTCCTCCCTTCCTGAGTGGGAGGCTTGTAGTGTTGTTCAGAAGTACTGGCGAGCTCGAAAGAAGCGACATTACGAACAATTCTGAGTTACTTTATTGAGCCAGAATAAATAAACAATAAGCCGTGTTATATCACAAAAGTCTTATCTTTTCATCTTCCACACAATGCTTGACAGATGAGAATGGAATCAGATGAACGGAAGATTTCTCCATTTCGAGGATGACTTCGGAGTTTAAATCGGTCCAGTCAGGAATCGAAATATTGCCAATGCCGTCCTTGAGTACTTGAGCGTACACGAACTCGACTATATCCGTTTTAGGAACACACACCTTTTTCAAGGCTGCTGGTAGGAACTCTGAAAAAGATCAATTTCACACAGAATTCTGTGAAAAACGAACCTAAAACTTCTTTGTCGAAAACTTCTGCTTCTGTCAGGGCGTATTCTTTCGCGAACCGCAGTTCGTTGTCGGAAAGTAGTTCTGCACGCCCAGCGTCGATTCGTTTCTCGTGTTCGCTGATAACTTCGTTTGGATTCTTTTCTATTTTTCTCAGTCGACAGCGCAAGTACTCTGAAGTCACATAACTAATTCTCTGCAGCTCCACTCGGTGCGTTGAAATTCTGGACTGCGTCCGATCAGCTTGATTATTGATATTGGTTTCCATTCCTTGTATTTGATCCAAAAGAACGTCGACCAGGTTCATTTCCGTGGGGAGAAGACATGGCGAGCATATTTCATTTTGCAAACTTGACGTCAGCTTTCTAAGGACTTCTTCTGGAGTACTGTAGTCTTCGTTGCTGTCATCGAAGATCTGGGAATCCAAATCGTCCATCCTGCTAATATTAAGTTTGAATGTTTTGCTGAAGAAATTACTCAATGCGAAACCGCTCTGCTGCCCTAGGGCAATACCCCGCTACTTTAGCCCTAGATACTTTAATGCGCCGGCTCCACTTTTTTAGAATGTGTCCCAAGTAGAGTTTGTGAAGGTTTGGAGCTGTATTCGGGAAATTAGCAGAAGCTCCTAGGACTGTATGAACAGAACGGATTTACATTGATAAGTTGTGGCATTACATTTTTATAGGAGTATGAAACTACAGAAACTACTGTACGCCTGGAAGAAATTTGAATCATCTTTCAGCTTTATGAACAGAAACAAAAATGCGACAATAATAGTATATTCAAAAGTTGTTGGCTGATGTATAAAATATTTTTTCATAAAAGAACGATGAACGGAAGACGAAATAAGTTGGCTCGAATAATACAGAAATAAATTAATGAGATCACCATCCGGTGATTTTTTCTTTGATTTGCAGATCTTTCAAATGTGGGTAAAATACAGATGTTGGTTATATGTTTGAGAGAAGGGTAAAGTGTGATGGTTTCAAATTGACATAATTAATCATTTTTCTGGTCGCCTTGACCATGGTGCATTGGCGGTGTTCCAGTTTCTTCATGTGGATGCGGTGGTCCCATAGGAGGTCCCTGAGGCGGATATTGACCTTGCGGAAGCATTTGTCCGTATTGTTGTGGTCCCGGGTAGGGATGACCTGAAAAATTTGTTAAATTGCGATATCTACGAACAAAAGTACCTTGTTGCGGGTAGGCGTATGCAGGTCTTGCTCCAGGTGGGCCAGGGTACGGCTGCCCTTGGTAAGGAGGTCTTTGTTGCGGTGGATATCCTGCTCCTGGATGAGGAGGATACGGCGACTGTCCTGGAGGAGCTCCATAATATCCGGGCTGACCTCCAGGGCCAGGTTGTCCTGGGTAAGAAGGATGTCCTTGGGGAGGATATCCAGGATATCCGCCTTGTTGCCCTTGCGAGTAACGGGGAGCTTGTGGATAGCCCTGCTGCTGCGCAGGTGGGTATCCTGATTGTGGTGGTGGTCCTCCTGGATATCCTTGCACTGGCGGCTGCTGAGGTGGCGGCTGTTGTGGCTGCTGTTGTGCAGGTGGCGGAGGTTGCTGCTGCGGTTGGGCCTGCGATGGAGGTTGAGGAGCTGGAGCGGTTTGTTGTTGCGGAACTGGCGCTGGTACCGCTTGAGGCACTGATGCAGGTTGAGCTGACGGTGCACGATTATCCGAAGTGTCCATTTTATCATTGGCCGCTGGAAATTTGCTATAGTATCACTAAATTTAACTCGAAAGCGATACCTTCCTGAGCACTGATTTGCACTTGAGGCGTCGGCTGTGGTGGACCAGTGACCTCGAATCCAGGAGGCAGTCCGGCGGGAAGAGATCCAGCAGTAGTCATTCGGGTATGTGCTTCATGCTTGGCTCGGTTCTCGAGATACTTCAGTTGATCCATGTGGAATGCCTGTCTCTCCAGAATGAGCTGATGGCGCTGGTACTCGAGAGACTCTCGTTCCTTATCCATGATTTGCTCCAACTCATCAAAGTGCCGCAACTTCATTTCCAGTTTCTTCATCTGAGTTTCAACGAGTTGCGCGACAAGCGATTTGATTCGTCGCTCTTCGATTTGAGCCAAATGTTTAGCTTTCACGGCAGCTGCAGCTAGACAAGCGGCAGCAGCAGTTTGAACACCCTTATCGATTTCATTTTTTGCTTGAGCCGTAGAGGGGACACCGGATGCGCAAGTTCCTTCTCCTGGCTTTTCTGTAGTATCCATGCTCTCATCGACATCTTCTTTCGGATCTTGTGGAACCAAGCCGCTTTTTATCAAACCTATGTTACCGTCGACGGTTCCAGTTCTTTCGGCCAAAGCGGCAACGTTTTTTTCATGAGCCTCGGTTACGAGAGGTGGAATTTCTTCTTTTAGTTTTGAAAACTCTTCCATAGCAGCTTTCGTAGCCGCAGCAGCAACTTGTGGGTCGACAACTGATGCAAGGAAGGCTACAGTCGACATCACTGGATTTCCAGTTTGAGAGAAGGGAACTGGTTGGAAGGCAAGCGGACCGAGTACTTCTTTCGCACCGCCATCTCCATCCAAAGTCTTCTTACTATCATCAACCAAATAGGGATCTTGGATTGGTAGTTGGAGGAATTTCAGAACACATTCGTGCTGAGTACGTGTTCCAACATGGTCGCAAACCTGGTAAATTAGTTATTTAGATCAAATATATCAAAAACCTTAGATCTAACCTTATTCCAGTCATCTTTGAACATTTCCATAGCTTCGAGAAGAAGACATGTCTCTTGATCGGTCCAGTCGCGGCCAGGATTGGCGCCTTTAGTCTGAGAGCAATTATAAATGTATTAACTCGACATCTATTAACTTACTCTCATCGCAATTGCCTGCTTTTGGTACTGGTCAGTTTTGAGCCCAACATCAGAGAGAGACTCAATCTCAGTCTTTATCTCTTCCTTGCCCTCACCGCTTTCTTTCAGCGCTTGCGGAGGATTCATTGGCTGAATTCCAGTAGGGGTATCGGCAAGGACCATGAAATGCGACGTTGGCGGCGGAGCGACAGGAGCTGGACGAGCGTCGCTATCCACTTGGTAATTCAAGAGACCCCATTGCTCCAGGAACGAGTGAAGGCGAACAATCGAACAGACGTCTCCAGCTAGGTTTCTTCGGCAAGCGGTTGCCGAAACGTACTCGAACGGATTCAGTCGATACGTGTCGATCATGAAGTTACGATACGCAACGTAGACATCTGGAGTTTTACTTTTGTTCTTTCCATTGAAGAACTCCGGCATTGCACGCTTTTCGATTTGATGAATGGCATTGTAATCGAACCAGGCAGCGTAGGAAGGAACCACAATGTAGTGAGTTTGCTCAATTACATTCCCTTCGTGCTGATCCTTGACTTGAACTCCTTCCTCATCCAGATCCGTGAGTTTCTGTCCTTTTGGCGCTGAGAACTCGCCATCTTTTTCTCTTCCTGGAAAACAACACTAATAACTTCAAGCGCAAAGATCGATTACCTTTTGGAACTTCAACTTTCACGGCAGCAGCACCCCGGCTGTCTTCATCGTCTCCAGCCATCGAAACGTCGCCATCGTCATCCTCTCTTCTTCTCTTGGAAGATCTGAAGAAATCGATGCTTTTGTTGCTATTGTAGCTTGCGCCTACTCACCCTTTCTTCATTGTTGAACTTCTCGACGAAATTTTGCTGAAATCCTTTTAATTTATTTTGGCCGGAGCGAGAGAAAGTGACAGGTACTGAGTAAGAACCACCCAAAAAAGCGCGCGTAATTCAAATCATGCAGCGGCTGGGTTTGTCTGCGGAGAGAGACGCAGAGAAACGAGAGCAGAGCGGGGAGCCCATTTGGCGATGTGTGAATCAAAATCAAACGGATCCGTTACGTCTAACGACTTAAAAAACATCGTTTTGATGTGGAAAATTAGAAACTTCACATCTCGTCAACCTGACATAAAAAACAGAAAATTTTATATTGTGCCACTATGATTATGTATTGAAAAGATGCGTCTCAAGAGAAGAGGAATTGAAATTTTTGTTATTTTGATGTGATAAATGCAGGAAAATTGCGGAAATTAGTGTAGGATTAAACAAAAATTCGTAAAAGGGGGTATACGAGAAGACTCTTATCGACTTGATTCCGATATTCTTTTTTCGAATGTTTAAACGAACGCTGTCGTAGAATTGCGCGCAATGGGTGTGTACACAGCGACGAAAATCTGCACATGGCACACAATTGCAGGTCTAGGAATTTCATTGAAAGACTAAAATGAAAGTCAGATTTAAATTACAATTGATTCAGAAGGAATTCGGGATTTCGAAAATATTAACTGAGAAAAAATAGAGATAAAAGTTTCAGTGAAGTATATCATACGGAAACCTGGCGCACAAGGACTTGAGTAGCTAAATAGAAATAACAACAAAAAAAAACACATGTGCTCGTTTTCCCAAGGAAATCTATCTAATGAACTGGGATCCCCAGCGGAAGTACCACTCACAAATCAGCAAGCGTTCAAAGTCTCATTTGCCGGAGTAATCCGAATCCAAAACAAAATCTTCAAGTACCGTTATGCCGGCTCCCGCCAACGCCGTTCATCACGAAGCTCAGTGTCCATGAAAAGATCTCTCGATGAGAAAGGAAACACCGGAAGCAATTTTCAAAAATTTTAAAGCTCTCAGTATTTTTCAGCGAATTCATTCATACCAAAAACTAATGACGAGGAGAACACGTATCGTTGTAACTCCAATCTGAAACAACAAGAAGAGTAAATCGAATGTCAAAAATGTAGGGCGAAGAGTGCTCTAACACTTTTTTTTGCAATTGAATCAAAAAGTTGCGGTCAACTTTTGATAGATCCTATCGAGTACCAAAACATTCTAGATTCCCTCAGTCATTTTCTGCATACATTATCAAGCGGAATATGCTAATTGGAAGAAAAAGAGAAAAAGAATTAGCTTCTTCTTTTCTTTCACTTTTCCTTTTCGCTGAAAACATTCATATCAACACGACTTTCAAAATCTGTTATTTTATTCGATCTCATTCTTTTCAGAATTCCTGTTTTCCTCCGTTCCTGTTTACTCAGATTAAGTAGTCCGGAACTAGTATGTTTGCCAATCGAATCGTCAGATATCAGTAATTTCCTCTCCCTCTACCTTTGACAGTGAAAATAATGATCAGTAGGTGTATATAATAAAGTAGCTTGATTACACCTGAGTATTTTCTCACACCACATCAGGGCCCTCCATCAAAATTTCAAGCCGCGCACGACGAGTGAGCTCACGGGCCGAAAATAATTTCAAGATCCGTGTGTCGTGTCGGGCACTTCTGTTTACTTTCCGTATTCAATACTCTCTCTCGTTCTTGAAGATTCGTGATGCATTTCAGAATCTGGAAGAAGATATAACAACTATAGATCATTCCAAGGTTCTAATGAGGCAATTTAACTTCAATTGAATAGCGGTGTGGCAGGGATGTCTCCTGTCACAATCAGAAGAAAATCTCTTTTCAACTTCTGAAGTTAATCCACGCCACCTTCGGACTTTCATTTCCCGTCGTCTATTTTCCGACTTCTTAATTGTGTTAGGAGATCGGGTGGCAGAAAGCCACGACATTTCTATTATATTCGAAGAGCTATTCAAATGAAATTAACTTTTCCCTACTCGTCGACTCTTATACCTATTACATGGTGACTGTTGCCGGCAAAAATAATGAAGCCTCATTATTCTTTAGAAATTCAAGTTGGCATCAGTCTTAAATAGGTCCGTGAAGTTATATTTCCACCATTTTTATATACACATTTACCCAGTCATAGTTTCACGTCTTCACTGGGCACGATCTCGTGAGGGCTCTTCAATATTCTCATTAATTAAAACTTTTTACCTCGCTGGTTTTCTCTTTTCGCTTCGCTTCCCTTCATTGTTTCCTAATGCTCACTACTTTTTGTCATGTGAAGCATTTCAATTAGTTAGTTACGGCGGCTTCATCAAAAGAGCTCGCATATCTCACATTTTGCTACCTCCTTTATCACCTCATTCAACAACCTATATGCATCGTTAGCCGCTGTTTTCAAGCATCCAACACCTTCTCGTCCCATGGCTTGTTGGCATACGAAAAGGCGGCTCTTCATACAGTTATAATTGGTAGAGCAAACAGGACCATTGGTTCCCATTGCGTAATGTTTGAATGGCCTCCCCTCTAGTCCTGCACAGATACTACGGTACATTCCTCCTTAGCTATCTCTAAGCATTCCTACATTTGAATGTAGACTCCACCTCTTTTCCGACGCGCAAACGTCATAAACCTTTTCCGTTGGCCTTAGCAGGAGAAGAGCCGGCATGCTTTTTATTCCTCGGCGACGCACCTTGGTATTATGTCACAGAAACTCTGTGTCAAATAAGAAGTGGAGTGTCAACTCCGATAAACCAAATCTCCGAATCTATGCTGCCGAATCCCATAAACCTAATTTTTGCGCTCAACTCCGTGGTGCATATTTCTTTTCATATACAGAGCACACGAGGCAGGTGAAACCAGAATAGGGTTCTCTAACCCTACATGCCGCAGAATAAGACCTCATTACCATCAAAAACAGCCCCGCCTCAGTGACACGATGGTATCACTTCGTTTTCATCGAAATCTGTCTGTTTCTGTCCCTTCCATCCCTCATCTATTCCCTCGTCATAAACGTACTGGATTCCTCTTTTCTCCTTGCTCACGACAGATACAAGCATTTTTAATTCTCAAAAATAACTTTTGGCTGCGCGCACGACTTCTTTCCTCTTTGCTTAGTTGAGCGTTCTTTTCATTCCAGGATGAAAACCAACTTCAAAGTAGTATTCTCACTACTTTATGCTGTTCTACCAGTTCAAAGTGTACTCAGATGTCTCTCTGGTGAGTTCCAATCTTAGTTCCGGTTTCAAATACCAGCTAATAGGACACTCTTCATATGCGACTCAATGCACATCACAGTCGTACTGCGTCTCCATTACTTCTAAAACTGGGCCAGTCCAAAGATCTTGTGATGGTTAGTCATGTTTTGAGTTGCAGTTAAAGTTTATGCTCTTCTAGGAAACTCAATTTCTCAAATTTCGCTCTGCTCAATGTATGCGATGCACGGAATCCCGAGAACTGTCCAAGCAGATTACTCCAGCTTCCCTATCTCATTAGGTGGACCAGCCTCGCAAAGTTTGAAACACTTCACATTTGAATGATTAATAATTCACTATTATAGCCGCCCCTCTCGCAAAAATGACGCCGTCTTCTCGTAGCTCGCGACGTGCCCCAATGCAAATGTGCTTCAACGCAGGAGACCTAGGCGATGTCTGTTGTTGTAACACAGACTTCTGTAATTCATCCCAATATAAGCACACGTTCTTCTTCATCCTGTTCCCTTCACTCATCATTCTTTTTACTTCATGAAACCTCGTTTTTCTGTGAAGATAATGTGATTGTCTATGGGTAAGCTGTGAGTGTAAAATAAACTGATCTATTTATATTGTACATTCAATTGTTAGACTTATGTTTACCACTGAGTTTTGTACTCGGTATGTGCTTATTTTACTTTCCTGATAAAATTTTTATTTATCACATTGAAATGCTCCGATTAAAGTTTATTTACAAGTGTGCTGATTCTCAAGAAATTGTAAGAGTCGCACATCCATATCCAGTAATGTTAACCACCTTCGGTGCGTACTTCAAAGCGCAAGCGTACTGGGCTTTGCTCAAATTCTGAAAAAAGTGTTGTTGGCGTTCGCCCTGCTCCTAGATATGTTTTAACATGTGTTGGTTTAAACACGTACATACCTGCTTCACAAACTTCTTGCAGATTTTATCTACGTAGTTCTTAGTGACCGCTGCTTTTGCGATCGCGTACAGTTTCTGAAGACACACCTCCTGAGCGCTACCGGCAGCCTTGCAGGTTTTCAGGTTTTTGACCAACTGAAAATGATCATCTTTTTACTAATGATATTTTACATGTGGTGGTTTTGGATTACTGTACTTTGTTCAGTAAAACTTTAACAAGTTTCTTGAAGGGAGTCGCCCAAGATTCGGCAAGGGTAACTATGTCGTCAGGACTGAGGCAACTGTTGACTGAAAAAAAAACACTTGATGCGTCCATTGTTTACGAAATGCTCACTGTTTGAGTACAAGCTCAGCGCTGTGAGCGCCTGGCTTCCAGAGTTGTTGATTACACAGTTTTTCGTTGCTGAAAATATACTTTTCAATCATTTTTCTTGAACAGAACACACTGGAAATGATGGCCGTCGAGTTGGTGGGTGTCGAGTAAAACTGTGGATCAGCACAGACGAGGATCGTTTGAATTTCGGAAGCGGTGTAAAATGTTACTCCAAGCGTCACTGCTTTCGAAGCCATGGCAGCTCTGTTATCGGTACAGTAGACATTTTGGTAAAAAAGCGAGGTAGCAATTAGAGCCAGAATGAAACGCATGATGATTTGGCGTGAAATGGTAACATTGATGTGACCCACAGTATTTATAGAAGTTCTCATCCACAGTTCATGATCAAGGCGCGGTTGATGATGAACAGGATAAAAGAAAAAGAGAAAAATAGTTTTTGATCGGCTGTCAGAACAAACTTCGCGTTCAAAATGTGAGAGATTATTGGTGGAAATTTGGGGGTAAAGTTCATTACGTTCACCGAAAACGGTGTCAGTTCTCTTCTTCAGAGCTACTTGAGGAAGAAGAAGGCTGACTTGAAGTTCCTTGAATCATTGCAGTCGCCGGATGACTTTCAATCTCGCACCAGTCGATGCCTCTCCTGATTCTCACATATCCATCCTCTCCCCAATCGGTGTCCCAAGAGTTTCTTACAATCCAGTAGTCGATTTTCTCATCGGAGTCATCATTATATCCAGTTCCATAGCCGATAATTGCAGCCGAGTGCCAAACAGCCGGATTCATTTTGTTGCAGTCTTCTGATTGTAGAATCCCGGAGTTGTACCATTCGAACTTCTCTCCAACACGGAAATCTGAAAGAATCGGCAGAATTAACTCAAAGCTCCACCAAGTTTCTTACAAACAGCAGTAGGCATATGATTGAAATACAAGTTTTCAATAATGTCCGACTCGGCATAGTTCTCATCGAATCGGTATACTTGCATACTTCTGGGGCCGATGACGTACTCTTTTCCTTCGTAGTCGCAATTTCCCGTTGTATTTGCACGGAACTCCTCATACGGATACACGTAGTCGTTGGTTTGTCCATGTAAGCTAACGAACCGTAGCCCATTTCTCGGATCACCACCGACGCATCCAGGAGTACCGTCTGAATCCGCACAGTCACAGATTTCTTGATCCGAGAGGCTGCTGAACTCTTTCGTGTGAAGAGCATTTGCGGTCTCTGTCACTGCGGTTGTCGCAAATGCCCAACAGCACCCACATTCTTCTGAAAGAAAACTGGTAACTTTTTCGAGCAAACAAAACCTAGCAACCTTGATCTTTGACCGGCCCAATTATTGAACTGCCGTCAACAGTAACATCGCGGAGGTCAAAATGGTTTGGGACTTCGGTATTGCCACGTTTTGTCCTTTTCTCGTGTCTTGGATGTCTCGGTTTGTATGTAGGTAAATCGGTGTGGCTCTTCGGTTGCTTTCTTGAGAGTCTTGCGTGGAATTCAGTCGGGCTCTTATCGGCGAACTTGTTGGCACGAAAAGTGACATTTCTCCCCGACTCTCTCGCCTCCGCATTCAGCTCCGCTATCCGCTTGTGGTTGTTCCGGAAATGAGCTAGGCGCTTCTCCTTCTCCGCACCGGACTTGTATTTCCTCTCGTGGCGTTTTTGGAACTCATTGAACTTCTGCAGAACCTGATCCGTTTGCTGAGCGGAAAGCTCTATTGTCCAGAAAAACGGAAGTACTGTAGCTAAGAGTAGGGTGAGCCTCATTTCGGAGGCCGCGGTGAATTTTTGAAATCTCCGCGCATATTTAAGCGCTCGCCGGAAGCCATAAAACCTTTATAGTTCGTTTTATCTTTGTAACATCGGGTGCAATGTAGCAAGTTGTTGTTTTGATGAACCTTGTGCATCATGTATGGATAGTCTCTGGTGAGCGGTAAAACGCAAATATGAACATTGGTTTATTTTGAAAAGGCGAGATAAACAATACCCATCGGGAATTTTCGGAAGTACTAACAATTGAGTCACCGGTAGGACTTGATGTTGGCACTGACACACTCATTGCCAACAGTAAGATCCAAGCTTCGAAAATAAATCAAATGTTTGTAAAACAAAAGAAAGCGAGAAAATCTTCTCATCGAGAGATATTTACAGCGGTTTTTTAAATTCATAGAAGAGCGACGGCGGCGGCTCCAATCAAGGAGAGAACAGCCGTAGATTTGCCAACAGAGTTAAAGAACTGTTGATTACCAGCCTGGTCGAACTGGATTCCAGAAGAAGTCGTTCCGTACATAGCCTGGCTGGTGTATCGCGGAGTCGTGGTTCCGAACTGTTGATTACCATACTGCTGGTTAGTATTGGCGTATTGCTGGTTGGTGTTCGTGTTGTACGGGTACTGCTGGTTCTGGTTGTAGCCTCGGGTAGTAGTTTGGTATTGATTGCTGTAATTCGTTAACGGTTATGAAAATGAGACTCGTTTTGATGCTCTGCCGTTCGCAGATTTGCATCGGAACGTTTTGGTAGTATAGAAAGCCGAGATCTACCTACTCACTTATAATACTGCTGATTGGCAGGTTGTTGTTGGTACTGGGCAACGGCACAGACAACAAGAAGAGAGGCAATGATGAAGGATTGCATGATTCTGGAAAAAAGAGAGTTGAAACGAGAAGTGAGCGGAGCCCGAAGTGAAATGAAACAAACAACATTCTGCGCACACCCCGTGCCACCGTTAAATAGTTGTTGGGCTCTCTCCGATAGACCACACCCCTTACCTTGAGTTACTGTTTACCTACTTACAAATCCACTTACTGCGCTTTTTGCCATCGTCGCTATTTATCAGAGCAAGAAACGACGGAATCAAAATCAAACAGAAAAACGTCGAGGCGAAAATAGAAGACAAAGAGAGATTTTCAACTTGATCGGTGAAGAAGTTGGCGGTCAATAAGTTCTCTCACTATTTGGATTGGGCTTTCTTATTGTTGAATCCGGAGCGTTCTTGAAACTCGAATGTATTCGAACCTACTAGCATTTTTCACCCATTCATGGAGTTAATCGGCCCGATGATGTTTGTGACCTTTTTGCCATTCAGTGTGCCTTTTGTTCCTTGCTACGAGAGCGGCATGATACTTTTCCGTCACTGTCACCACGTCTGATCCACTGCTTAGACTTCGAGACGAATTTCGGATTTATTTGCTCATAATCAGTATCAAGCTACACAGGCAAACATTCGTCTGCGCCAAATTCCTTGTTTCACAACCATCGTGCAAACATCACACAGTAGGAAGACACACCAGTTTCTTGTTACGATCAATTTACCAATGTTGTGGTAATTGTTCGAAAATTCAGATCGCGTGCATTCTCTTAAAGCTTTTTTATTAAACGTTTATGCAAAGTTCACAATAATTTACAAATTTCGGAATACTATATTATACAGGAAATCACCCATCTCGAAGGTATGATAGAAGCGTGTCTACTTTCTTGCACAATGTCGATCCATGAAGCTTCCGGTAGTTCAGTTTTCGCCAACGATGTTCTTCAGGCTTAGCTGTTGCATCGTTAACCACGAATTTTCGAACCATAATTTCTGGATCAGTGCCAACTTTGAAAACAAACAAGACTGATCGAGTGGCAGCTTGATTGCACAGAACTATTGTGGGGGCGGGAGCACCTTTGTCGTCCAGAGCATTCACGTTGGCATATTGTGTTTGAAATGGGGTAAACCAAGGTGATCGCGCGACGCCTGAGACAAGCGTTACCGAAAAGCAACAAACCTGAAAGTAAAATAACATTCACGAAGATAATTTTTTTCTCACCGCATGCTGAATGGCGTAAAGAATTTTAGCGGGGTCTTTTTGGCAGTTCATTGACTGTCCTTCTTTTAATTCCACTTCGACGTCGTCGGTAGTTACATGAATGAAAAATGAGCTTTTGGCTCTGAAACTATTGAAACAGTGCGAAGTCGTCTTGTCAGAAACTACTCACTGTCCCGCATATGGCTCAAAATCCTTTGCCAAAATGTTGAAATGAAGACGGGAAAAGCTGCGACCACACAATAACCAACGATGTTGAACAACAGGATCGAGACTCTTGCCGACTGTTTCTGCCACGGCGCTAACGATTTTTACGAGCTGGTGGTGTGCGGCAATTTCGAGAATCCGTTCCAAAATCGACTTTGGTTTGACTGCACGCTCTTCGATCTGAACACGAAAAATATAAGAAACGTTTTTTTTTCAATGATAGGAATGAGTAAAATTAACTAAACGCGAGAATTAATACCTGTAGTTCCGAGAAGCCTCCACAGCCTCGAAGGTCGAGACTCTCCGGAAGATGAGTGACTGGCATCGAACAGAAGAATTGAGGGCGGATGAACTTTGTGCATTGGAAACCGATTATCATCTCTCTAAGAATGCGGTTTAAGTATATATCGCCCTCCTCCTTGATTTCTCCATTCTCGAATGGAAACCACTGAAGTTCGAAACGTAGAAGATAATCGTCAAATAGTGAAATTAGAAGAACGTTGTCACGAATGATTGAGCGTCTATTTCGAAGCTGAACCGCATCCTTGCAAAGCTAAAAAACGTTTTTTTAATGATTTTAAATTAAGGAGCGTACTTACCCCATTAAAGGTATCGCGCAAAAGTAATGTTTGTTGTGCCCATTTCAATGAACTTTTCCAGTGTATGGCCTTGATTTTCTCTGCATCAGCTTCTTTGAATGAATACGCATACTTTTTGTCTTTAGGATTTCGTAACAGATTTCCTGACTCTATGTCGTCTTTAACGACACTCACAGCTAACATGCTTCTTCTTGCCAAATCCTTGGGTACTGACACTTCAATAATGGGTTCGTCGGAATTTTCAATTGCGTTGCTGAGCTGTCTCCGGGTAATATCAAAAATGTTGGGTGTATCGTATTTAAAACCAACTGCAAAATTGATTTTTTCAGTGCTCAGTAATTGGAGGCGTACATATATGATAAGAAAGATCTCCATAGATGTAGTCTCCTGTCTTACGGATCCTCCAAGTTTCTCGCATTTCTTTCAGCTCCCTGAAATGTTAAAATACTTTCGCCATAGACAACCTGTCATACTCGAAGAATTTAGTTCTCTGCATATGGGCGATGTAATCAGCAGATAACCCGAAATTTGAAGTAGCACGTTGTCGTTGACGAGTCGCGGTGTCCAGAACTTGAACTGCCTCTTGAAGTGCTCTCCGTTTCCAGATCCATTGAGTACCACGATTTGAGGCAATATATTCTTGCGTTGGCTCGGAAACTTCTATTGGGTCAAGAACTGTCAGCGCCTTCATATAATCCGTTGATTTCATGACAGACATATCATCGAGTAAAATGTTGAGTTGACTCAGAGATTCGCTGAAATGACGAGTGGTATAAGTTTCTTGCCGTCATTGTCGGGCTGTGATGATCGTGATATGAACAGTCTAATTAGGACTGACACGACGAAAGTAAGTTCTTCACTTTCAACACCTGCTTTAACCTACTGGAGGTGTTTCGCGACGAAACTCCACGGTCCGGCCTCTGGCATTACCAGCTCCACGTTTGTGCCTCCTTTAGCTACGTTCTGAATGAAAACGTTTACTTTTCAGTTGACTGTCAATTTCAAACCTCATCATCTAGTTCCATCTCTGGATCAACTTTAGAGTTCTCATACGGAGAACGACTCCCTACAAGAGCCTTCCATTCAACCTTTCGCGCTAGTTTTCCAACATGATCGGTAAATGTCTCTGGCTTCAGGTATCTTTCAACCCCATCGTATCCAATTTCTTGGATTTTCCAGTCGTCATTCGCTTCAAGCACTAAATCCACGCCTTGCCTTTGAGACAGGTTACAGGTTTCGGCAACCTGCCCTGGGGTAGCTGGTTGCATTACCTTCAAACGGGCTTCTCTTGTAAGTATTGCTGGCTGTATTGGTGCTGAGATAGTCACTGTGTTAGTCAACAATCGAACTCAGATGTGAAGTAAAAACATGTGGAATAACTGGTTTATTTTACCGAGGTCAACAGGATGCACGAACCGAGCAGTTGCGCGAGATAACAAGGCGACAACCGGCATCAAGGTATGTACAACAATCAATCGTGAAATTTGACAAACAGGATTTTGGGAAAGGAATTGGATAAACAAACAGGGACACAATCTGAGTATCTGCAAAAGAAAAAACAAGAAACAACAAAATGAAAAACAAAAAATGAGAGCCACCGCTTCTAATGCATGGTGTAGGTGTTGTCTTCATTGAGGGTGGAGACCGTTCCTTCGAAGGATGTCTTGATGTTGAAGTCAAGATCACGCTCGTTTCTCTTGTTTGGTGCGACAGAGAAAACGCCGGTGATTTCCTCTCCTTTCTTGACAGTCATGGAGTCCTGCGAAATGAAATTCTTTTGAATATGAAACTGACAAAAGTCTTACGTTGAGGTAGAAAACGGTCTGTTTCCAATGAGTGTACTGGACGTCAGGTCCAGTAGAGAAACCTGTTTTTTTGTGGCACTTCGAGAATTCGACAGTGAAGAAGGTAACCAACGCCTGAAATCATAATTATTCATCAATATCGAAGAAAATTATATTTACCTGAACATAGTCGCTTCTGGCACACTTCAAACGGAATTCTGATGTGAAAGTGAGATCCTCAATTTTCACGGTGTAAAGATCAACCTGGAAACAATGATTAATAACAATACTGGAAAACCTTGAACTAACATCCTTGATGAGGCAGTTGTTAGTTACGACTTGAGCATTATCGACAATGTCGACGAGCGGCTCCTTGATAGCTACGTTCTTTATAGCCGACATGTTGAATCCGTAAACTGAATCCCACCAATAGATCTTGTCTTCCTTGTATTGACGATCTTCGATGGCGCATACGTAAAGTCTAGCTTTGTCTGGGAAGAGCATGCCATCTTCCTTGAGCCATCTATCACGCGCAACCAAAACGGTATTGAGCATAGACTCGTAGAACAGGCAGTAGCCCATCCATTCGGAAATGATGATATCGACTTTCTCGATGCCATCCGGAAGCTTCTCAACGTCTTCGACCTTCGATTGAACAACAGTGATGATGTGATCCAAGTTGTTGTCCTTGATGATTTGTCTCGAAGTGAGAGCCATGTTGGAGTATTCCATCTGGAATGTCAAACAATTTCTGGATAAAATCTGTAGTTAACTTACCGCAAAAACTTTCTTTGCTCCGGCCTTGGCCGCGAACATCGAAAGGATTCCTGTTCCGGATCCGACGTCCATGACGATCTTATCCTTGAAGAGGTGTCTGTTGTGGTAGATTGAGTTCCTGTAGGTCGTGGTTCTGACTTCATCTTTCAGCATTTCCTGAACAACCACGAAGCCTTCATTTAATAAATGAAAGGAATAGAAATACCTCATGAATACCGAAGTGAGCATAGGAATCGAAGTAATAGTCCTTACTGGTGAGCTCTTGCGACGCCGCCTCAGTCTTGTTTTGAACCTTCGTTTCCGACGAAGTGAGAACTTCAGAAGAACCTTTTTCCGCCTCTTTGCTCATTATCACCACTTAAAAAACACCAAAGTTGCGGAGAACGTACGGACAAGAGTTAAAAAAAGGAGTCAAAATGGGGAAAAAATCATTTCAAATAAGAACCTAAAACATTTTCGTGGCGAGACCAGCGCCAACAAATGCGTGCGCCTTTAAAGTCTACCATGGCCGCGGCCATGTGAGAGTTCGGCCACGCGTCGACGTCGACGTGTTCACTCGTCAGGCTTCGCCACTTCTACATTGTCTGAAAACTTTGAAAGTCTTCTACAATTTTCTATGAGCGACGACTTGCCAATCGACATTCACAGCAGCAAATTGCTAGGTAAAACCAAAAATTTTAAGTTTATCACAAGGAACTTCACAGACTGGTTAGTCAGTCGGCGCCACTGCAACAAGGATTGGCAGAAAAATGTACTTGCCATTCGTGAAAAGATCAAACATGCGATCCTGGACATGCCAGAAACACAGGAGATCGTTCAACTTCTACAAGGAGCGTGTAAGGATCAACTTTCTAGAAGTTCTGTCGATTCCGGAAGGATTATTTCAGACATAAACTACTTCCACTGCACTCAAATCATTGAAATTCTCCGACACACCGAAAAAGATACGAAAAACTTTTTGGGATACTATTCCTCGCAAAGAATGAAAGATTGGCAGGAGATTGAGGGACTTTATAAAAAGGATAACGCATATTTGGCGGAAGCGGCACAGACTCTCCAACGATTGGCTCAATACGAAATTCCTGCTTTAAAAAAACAAATATCCAAGAACGACCAAGCTGTTTCGGTAGAATAATCATACAGGATCAACCATAGTTTTTTTGAAATTATAGGATGCTCTCAAGAAGTTCAGCGACTATGGCAAGCAAGCAGAAGAAAGCAAAAAACAATTTGAAAAGGAAGTCGATCGGATGGGGATTAAGGGAATAAGTCTTCGAGGAGAGCTGTTGGAGCTGGCTGCGGATCTACCTGCTTTCTTTGAAAAAATCTGCACAGATTGCAAGAAACTGTCTGCAAGCAGAAGCTACTATGAATCATTCCGGAAGTATATGCATCAGTATGCTTAATTTCGAAAAAACCAACAATTTATACATATGTTCCAGAGGATCTGTTCCCGCAAGCGCTCTCCTTCCTGTTCTACTTCTCATCACTGAGAGAGGGACTGATGTGACAACCTACGAGTGGAAATACAGTCAAAAGCCCGACCGCATCGACAAACCAAACTTCGATTTTCTTCTGAAAGCTGACACAAAAGCAGATGTCGATGATGAGATCGACTTTGGAGATGAAATCGATTTTGGCGATTATGGAATTTCTGAAGAAAATGTTGATGGTGGAAATGATGTTTGCATTGATGTTGTAGCCGACGATAGTGGCGCTGTTGGGCAAAAAGTCGCGAGCGGACAAGACGCCTTGAATCTTCTCGAAAACTCGGAAGCTCAAAAAGTATTTAAGCAAGAGCTAAACGAGCTTCTCGCCTTCTTGACCATGAGACTGGAGGATGAGACCAGAGAAACAGGGTCGGATGTTCTGATCCGAGGAGCCGAAAAGAGACCGGTGGATATCGCGAACGTAAAAGATCAAGATCTGAAGGATTGGATCGAAATTATCAAAATGATTCTTGCCGAGTTCAACAACCCTCAGAAAATTCACTTGTTCAACATTCGTGGATGTCCACAGTAAGTTCATTTCTGCCACTCTCACCGAGTCCTCGCAATTTTATGACGTGGAAAAACCACTTGTAAAGTAAAGCATCCATCCTTACTGACACTATGATTTCATATTGTGATTTACGTTACAACCACAAACCGCTTATTCCTAACTTTCTAGATACGTCGAGCAAGTGGTCGAAGAATTGGAAAGAAAACGTGACCTGGAATCTCGCTATAAACGCCTTCAAAGCTTGATGATCGAAAAACAGCAAACTGCTCGCGCAGCCGTCTCCAAGACAAGTGACGAGCTGAAAACGATCATCGAGAGCACCCGTGTGCTCCAGAAGCAAGTTGAGTCGGAGATTTCCAATAAATACAATGGGAGACGAGTCAACTTGATGGGTGGGATTAACCAAGCCCTTGTCGGTGTTTGAAAGTAGCGTCACAAGTTTGTATGAAGCTATTTATTATTTCTATTGTGATTTGTCGTAGTTCTGTATTATCGTAATAAAGGTTTCATTCATCAATTCAATTTTAAAGACACTAATTCGTAACAGAAACCCGTGGTTTCGGAAAACAGTTGGAAGACGAAATCAAATTTTGATAGTATAAAAGGGGGTGTTCTTCGACGCGGACGGTTTGAGAGTTCTGTCGGTCCATGGGGCGGGTTTGGCTGTGGCCAACCAGCAGAAGACAGCATTACAGACTACAAGGATTGCCGCGTGGACGAAAAAGACCAATCTCCATTCAGCCAGCGTTCCATCACGGAGTAAGTAAGAGACGAGAAGTGGACATACCAGCATTGATAGACACAACAAAAATTGAAGGTTGGCCATCACGAAATGACTGTACTGCCGGGAGACCAAGGCTGCACACTGAAAAAAGAAATAATAAGACAAACCCTACTGGCAGAATAATCACTTTACTGAAACCACCACCATTGAATCCGAACATAGCGGTAGCCAGTGTCATCAGCACCAATCCTTGTATGCCTTGTCCTTCTTTCACGAATCCCAACGCAACCAGGAATATTGCACTGGCTCCGAGAGCAATACTATTGTATACACGTAATTTTGTGGTCTCCGAAACTCCTGTGATTCTGTCACTCGAGTGGCCCGCGAACATTTTGACCAAGAACTGGAAGAGAACGGGAACTGCGGCTGCGAACCCAGTTTTCTCCACCGAGTATCCGCCAATGTCATGGAGGTAGACTGGGGAGTATATATGGATCAGCTGAACTGCAATCAAGTCTCCTAGCGCTCCGACCCAAACTCCCCATATCGAGGGAGTAGTCATGATCTCAAGATAAGGCGTCGGTCCTCTTTCGTGAGTTTTTGCGTTAGCTGCGTCCGACTTTCCTCTCTGAATTTCGTCGAGCTCCAGCTTTCGAACGAACTTGCAGTCGTCTGAAACGCGTTTTGACTTTTAGCGGTTGTCCGAAATGACTCACTTGGTGAATCGGAGAAAATTGCGAACCAGACAAGAAAAGCAACCAGTGAAATGAATGAATGAAGAAAAAATACAGATTTCCAGCCCAAAGGCGATATGCACAGTTCTCCAGAAACCGGCATAGAGAAGATCGACGAGATTTGACCGAAAGTTGTGAGTGCAGCTATGAATAGGCCTTGTTGAGAGAGCGACGCCCATGATGAAGTGATCGCTCCAACGGCTGGAAAGCAAGCGGCATAGGAAAGACCCTGAAAATGATTTTATCCTCCTTATTCAAAACATCAGTGAACCCGAAGATGTTATCATCAACACACCTGCAGAAATCTCATGAGAAGGAACAAGTTGAAGTCGATTGGAGCCATAATTGGAATCAAAAACGTAGCCAACGATGTCAACATTCCGGAGGCAACGAACACTTTACGAAGTCCATAAGTTGAAATTCCGATGATCACCGGAAACACCCCGAACATGGCCCCAATTGCCACTGCGCTGAAGAGCCATGTTTTCTCTTTCCTGGAGTAGCCATCGTAATGAGTCTTGTTCAAAGTGAGCTCCGACGATTCTCCGGTTCCAGGCATACATAGTACTGTGAAGTTGAAACACACAACATTTGACATTATGCAGGAAAGGCATATCATTGTGACCACCAGGATCATGTACCGTACACCACCAGGTTTCTCTGAAATTGGCGAATCACCAAAGTTTTTATATTCGTATTGGTACCAACCTGCTTTCTGTTCTTCTAGTTCCAGTTTCATTGGAATTCTACTCAATTGCTCGTTAGTAATTACCACCGGTATCACTCGTTTCTCATCGGCAACCTTCATCTCGACCTAAAACAACATAAAAGTATACATATGAAGCACATGGAAGAAGAAAAAAATGAACAGGCGCCACAGTTCCGTCTACAGTGTTAATTCGACCTATGATGCCGTGCGGAAAAGGGGGAGGGCTGTCTAGTTTGCGAAAAATAATTGTTCGACGAATCATCAGAACAAAAATAGCGGAATGAACACATATGGAAAGGTTTGGGGAGTATCATAATCTCCAAAAACTCGTTGTTTTTCTGCAACTGAAAACTTTCGTGAAAGAAGAATGTGAAAATTGAAAACGAAGAAGGAGGTGGAACTGAAATCCGGAAGGGACTTCGCTCCGTTCTTCGAACGAAGACGTCACAAGATTGACCTGTTTCTTTCACAGAATCGATACATCTGTCACTGATAATTGGAGAGAAAGACATATAGTCCACCACGAGAATGGAGAGTCTTTATAAATCAAAACTTCCGAAAATCATTTGTTTTGGATAGCCAACATCATTCAATCACATAATACAGTAACCGGTTTTCCTTTGAGAAGTTCTTTACTGATAAGAATCACGTGAATTTCAGTATAAGTTTGCGTTTTATGATCACTGCTCTTGAACCCAGAAGTCGAATGAGTAAATATCCCAAAGTATCGTATGCATCCATGGAACTGTTCTGTTTCTACGGTTGAAGACGTCGGGACCATAAACGTCGCTTTACCGATGGTTATCTGCTAAACATACATTGAATATTTTATAGAGGCTACAAAACAATTAGTTCCCATTTTCAACTCCGTAGCTTTCAAACCGAGAATTATCGTCCAAGAATTTTGAGCAAACAAACCGTAAGAGTGTTATCGAACCATTCTCCTAGCACAAGCACATGATGATATCAAAAAAAGAGGCCGTTTCAACGCCATGCACATCAACTTGACAGTTGTCGAGACTCGAGGTCCGCAGTACACTGCTTATCACCAATAAGAGGCGGATCTTGGAAGAGTGCCATGAAAATTAAGACGTCTGTGACACCCGCTATAAAAGCGGTCCACTGATTGGGTTTTATCAGTTTCGCGCTGAAACCATCTCAGCCAATGAATCGCTACATTCAAGACGGTGACAACCCGGATATTACCGAAGAGCGGAAGAAGGCTTCATTCGACGTGGATTTGTTCACCGAGTTCTACCATGGCGGCCAGAAGAGAGTTATGGTGCGATCGTTACGAAGAAGGAGCAGGTACTTTGAAGTAGATCATATTTAGACTCGTCGTGAAGTCGAAAAGTATGTGGAAGGCAATGTTTCGCTTCAAGACACGAAACCGACCGCTTTCATGAGCCGTGAGGAACTAATTGAGAACTCGGTCCGCAAACTGGCGGCAATGGCCAAATTCCACGGAATGATTGATTTGAAGGACTTGGAGAAAACTACTTACTTTTTACAGTAACGTAACTTGTTTCCATACACGAGAACACCTTTTGATTCAGACTTGTTCATGTCCGCGATGGTATGGCGTTCTCGATGCATTACCTCATGTTCCTACCCGTTCTCCAGTCTCAAGCTTCGGAGGAGCAATTTTCTGAATGGATGCCAAGAGCTTTGTCTGGAACCATTATTGGGACTTATGCGCAGACTGAAATGGGCCATGGAACGAACTTGTCCAAACTGGAAACGACTGCTACCTACGATCCGCAGACGATGAGTTTCGTGCTGCACACTCCATCGATCAGTGCAGCAAAGTGGTGGCCTGGAAGTCTCGGAAAGTTCTGCAACTATGCGATTGTTGTGGCTATGCTGTACACGAATGGAAAGTGTGAAGGACCCCACCCTTTTCTGGTGCAGATCAGAAACTTGAAAACGCACGAACCTTCACCGAACATTAAACTTGGAGATATTGGTCCTAAACTAGGATTGAACGGTTCAGACAACGGATATCTGATATTCGACCAATTCCGGATCCCCAGAGAGAATATGCTCATGAAACATTCCCAGGTGCTCCCGGATGGTACCTATGTGAAACCAGTTCATTCAAAGTTGGCCTACGGAGGAATGGTTTTTGTGAGATCGATGATGGTTCGTGACATTGCTACTCATCTAGCTGTTGCGGCTACCATAGCCACAAGGTACTCGTCGGTTCGGCGACAAGGAGAGCCCGTTCCCGGACGAGGAGAAGCAAAACTAATCGAATACCAGACGCAGCAGTTTCGAATCTTCGTTCAAATCGCAAAAGCGATCGCGTTTCGTTTCGCCGGAGAGGAGTTGCAACAGATATTCAAGGAAACATCGAAGCGAATTCAGAAGGGGGAATCGTCTCTCCTCCCCGAAATTCATGCCTTGTCTTCTGGACTGAAGGCGTTGGTTACTTTCGAAGTTCAGCAAGGGATCGAGATCTGCCGCTTATCTTGTGGTGGGCATGGCTACTCTCTCGCTTCCGGGTTCCCGGAGCTGGCCGGTTTCTCTTGCGGCAGCTGCACGTACGAAGGCGACAACATCGTTCTCTTTCTTCAAGTCGCGAAGTACTGATAAGGACGAGACAGTTGCACAGATAACGTTATTTTCAGGTTCCTCGTGAAGGTCGCCGATCAAAAGTCAAGTGGCATCTGTTCTTACCTGCAGAAAACTACCGAACCGTTTTCTAGTCTTTCTTCTCACCAAACATACAGTGACATTCAAATAGTGCACGACTTTGAGCATGTCACAAAGAAGAATGTTCTGCAAGCAGTCGGAATGCTGAAGTCGACTTGCGAATCAGTTTCGAAGGAAGAGGCTTGGAACAAATGCTCGGTGGAGCTCTGCAAAGCCGCAAAGGTATTGGAGGCGACAATGAGACAGTTTTCGAAAGTAACACATTCCAGTGGCACGTGAGACTCTACGTTGTCCGGAACTTGCTAGCGAAGGTCTCTACAGCTCCAAAGGATCTTCAGCCCATGCTTCAAACAGTTGCGAGACTGTACATCTACAACCTCCAGCTTTCTCATAAAGGATATTTCATGGAAACCGGATTCATGTCCAAACAACAAGTCGATCAATTGAAAGATGGATTTTACACGTATATTTTCAAACAAATTAATAGCGTCCTACTATGGCGTAAAGACACCTCGAAAAACAGATTTCGTTTCAGATGCCTCGCTAGAATCCGTCCTGACGCGGTTTCGATTGTTGACGGCTTCGCCATTCATGAGATCGAACTCAAGAGTGTTCTCGGAAGACGAGATGGAAACGTGTATCCCGCTCTTTTCGAGTGGGCACAACACAGCCGGCTGAACAAGGAGGATGTCTACCCGACGTTCACCAAACACTTGGCTCCACTTTTGAAAAAGAACGCTAGCAAGCTCTGAATAATAGTACTGTTTAACTGTCAGTTTTCACTTCAATAAACAGCTTCATCTTTGAAACTTCCTCTATGAAACGACTGGGAAAACTCAATAAACTGTACGAAAAACAAGGAGTGTATAAAAACTCATCTTCTGAAAGGAAACTCAGCACACACTCTTCTCGATTCTGCTGCCAACCATGAAGTTCATCTCTATTCTCCTCTTCGTCGTTGTCGCCGTTGCTCTGATCATGCCGGTTCGCTCGACATCGGACTCTGACATCCAGACTCTTGTGGCTCTCAAGGACAAGGTGACCGACTTTCTCGCCTCATCGAACTTGAGCCCGGAAGCCAAGGAGTCAATCCAGAAGATGATTGACGAGAAGCAAAAGGATGTGGAAAACTCACTGGGAAGCAGAAAGTAAATGGTTATTCCAATGTTTACAATAAATATATCGTCATTCGCAATATGGCTCTTACAAAACGAGATTCATAGAATTACCGTTCAATATGAAAAGGTCGAAAATACCCGCGAAGAATGTTATTTCAAAGTAAATATGTGGGCCTAGTAACATACACCAGTGTATTTACAAATAAGTTCTAGATAAACTTCTACCCTAGTAAACCTTGCTAGCATATTGCTAGGACATCCTCTCGTTCCGAACGATGTGATTGCAATCAAGTGCGCTCTTCCAAACTCGTCACGGTATTCTAAACCACCTCCACTGTCTCCCTGAAATTAAATTTAAAACAGAAAAGACGGAGTTAAAAGTACATGGCATGTCCTTGGAGCAGAATAGTTGAACGTGTCCATTGATGTGGCGCAAATGTAATCATCTGCATCATTGGGCAATCTGTCGCTCCACGGTCTCCTACAGTCTCTGTCAACTCGCATCGGGATCTCATGAATGATTGGACCGCTTTCATTGAAAACTGAAATTGTTTTCCAATGGGATAGCAACATCGTCTTTGACGTAGGGAACACGGCTTTGTGACGTATTTGAAATCAACTGACTGTAGCTTCTTCCCCACCCGGGAACCGTAAGCGCTTTTGTATGGTACATTCTTCTCGTCGGTAGACATATTGGCATGACGTCTTTCCCGAATTGAATTCTCTTTTCGACTTCTACAATGGCCCAGTCGTGCCCCTTGGTACAGTTCGATGAAGCAAACTCGCCGTCAACAAGCACGCTTCGTATCTGAAACCATTATTTCGCTCTTCTGACTATGTATATTTAATAGTTGAACCTTATTGTGAATAACGTTGGCAGCTGCACATCGGTCGTCATTCGGAAACTGTTCCGTGAAACCTCGAATACACTTTCCGCCGTATGCAACCTTGCGTGTTTCTCGTAAAAATTCGATGGAGCGGTAAATAGATTTTCTAAAATTAGCCTCAAATGATGGCAAGGAGAAAAATAAATTCTTACTTTGCATCTTTGGGATCTTGGGCCATGCACAAGCTTCCTCTAGCCCCGATAGTCGTTACAAAACCATGCGCAGCAGTGATAATATGATAAGGACTGATGATAGACCCACCCAATCTGTTCACACCCTTGAATGACACTGCGCATTGTTGAAAATGATACAATAAGACCTACGTCAACTGTGAACGACACTGCCCATGGGAATTCTTTCTCTTTCGACGGTTTTTGGAATCCGCAATTCTGAGAAAGTGCTGCACTTTGTCGCAATGTTTGGAACGATTCGTCACTGACTGGAAACACAATATGAAAGTCATTGGTAGGTTTTGGGTGGATTACATACATAGGTCTCCGATCCAAACTGGCTCGAAGCCAAAAACGAATCGAACAAGTAGCAGAAATAAAGATGAACATCGGCATAACATTAATCACTACAGTGGTGTTTGAAAAAAAATGAAGTGAATATCACACACCCACAGAGAACCTTACAGGTTCTGGTCAGAAGCGAAAAAGACCAGATTTATATACAAACTAACCCGACACATTCAATCAGTTCAGTGAAAGGGAGGGGGCAAAAGGTGGGCAGAAGAAAACGATTCACTAATAAATCTCGTTTTGATGGCATATGCTTCGTCACAAATTAAGAAAGGAGTACAAGGAAAGCGGCATTGTTCTGAAATGCAATTGAGTCCCCTTACAACTAGGAATTGTTTCCAGAAACAAAGAGACGTAATCAGAAAAGACGCCTCTTCCTGATTGTTGGCCGAAACTGGAGGGAGAAATTAGATTGCGGAGCATGCAAGTAAAAAGTTTTGGAAAAAGAACAACATAACTATGAGCGTCCGTTCAGTCAGCGGATATTTCTGTTCAGAATATGAGGTGAGAGCCCCTGTTATTCTTCATACTTCGTACTTCCTTACGTCATGCTGTATTGGAAGATCCTTCAAAGCATCATGCGCCCTCAGAAGGTGGAAAACGCCAGAGAGGCCGGCAAAAAAGAGCGAGAATTTCAAAACTGTTCACAATGATGAAGCGTTTTTGCGTTCCGAAATCCCCAAGGTGGTCACTCGGAGAGCGTTTGAACGCGGAGTTTCCTCCGCTAGAATGAGTTCAGAACAAGACGAAACGACAGTCGCACATTTTCGCGTTTCCCTCCATGCTGACATCTCAGCTCTGTTTATTCCCTAAATCAAAAACTAGACAACAGTGAAAATAGAACTCAGAGTCATGTCCCTAGGGTTCTAACCAAGTTTGCAACCAACATTTTGTTTTATTATTTCGCTGATAGGCCCTCCGGCTCGCCGAAAGGACCCCCAAAAAGTTGCGTTTTTGAGTGTATTGATATTTTGTCTTGCGAGTTTAAAGATCTTTCGCCTGAATCTCTTTTTTGATTCTAGATGCTGCTTTCTCATGGAGAGCATCGGCAGTCGTTTAAGCAGAAAAAAGAAGAGGAGAAAAAGCGTAGAAGAAGCTCCGGTCAGCCGCAAGCAAAACAAAGTCTGGCAGTCCTAGCACAGCTTATGCTACCGGCTCTTATCGAAGAGAACGCTGTGCAGGTTTCCCTTCCCTCATCGTATCCTCTGATATTTTCTCTTGCAGGACGACTTGATGGTTAATTATAAGCCAGACGGAAATGTTCAAAATCGACGGAATGTGAATGGCCTCCTTCAGATGGCCAATTTCCAAATGCGAAAGGGGGCAGCAGGCGTGTGGGATGTGAGTTGAAGATGTGCTCCAGTCGGAGCAAATTTCCTGTAGAAGACAATAGACTCGAAAGAGATTTACCCTCGCGTTCACTTGATCTAATATAACGACCGACGCACTCTGACCCCAGCGCTCTTCGCCATTTTGGCTTTTTAGCCAGATAACCGCATTCGGTCCAGTTTGACTCTCTAAAATGTTTGGAAATATTCTCCCGAACACAAAGAGCTTTACGGTAGATGCCCACCTCGTCTTATTTGATCTAGACCCTTTTCAGATCGCCGGGCGCGCGCACTCAGCTGGAAGAAGAAAAGTTGAGCAACTTCAGCAAAAACCACCTTTATGGCTCGTAATCTTGAATCGTGCATATCACAAATATGGACTGAAGGTATGCATTTCTAAGTTCTGAAAACGAAGTACACTATAATTTGCAGCACGCTGTCCTCATTGTGGTCTTTCTAATTTACTGCCTCTTTGGGGGATTGGTTTTTTGGCTTCTCGAAGAGCCCTACCAGTCCGAGCTCCGAGACCAGTGGTTTTCAAAGATTGAGAGGAATCGGACTACCCGAGTTGACTCTATGATGAAAAGGATGTTTAACAATAGTAACTTTCTGGTCTACATCAAAGGGAACACTTCGACAAGGCTATCTCAGTTTCTGAAAGAGTAGGTTTGCAGTTGTAAGGTTTCTGGTGCATGAAAAGTTCTACAGAGAACTCGGATCATATGAAAATCAACTGGGGGTGAAGTGGAGCCAACAAAAAATGGACTGGGATTACTGGAACGCAGTCTTGTTCGCCGGTACAATTTGCACTACAATCGGTTATGGCCACATCTATCCAATGACCGACACGGGAAGGGTTCTGACAATGATCTTTGCTCTTTTTGGTTTGTGACCGGCCGGATTAGAGCCTGAAATCCGATTTCAGGAATTCCGCTGATGCTTTTGGTGCTACAAGATTTCGGAAAGCTTTTGACCATCACAATGAAGTACCCGTGGTTTCAAACAAAGAGATTGATGAGAAGAATACTTCGGTGTTGCACAAAGCAACCGATCGAGGAGATGCGAGAAATCGAGATGCAGGAACGTCACGATCTCGACATTTTCGATCTTCCTCTTCCAGTTGGAATCGGCGTGATAGTTATTTGGGTGAGCAATAAGTTGTTGACACGTCGAAACGCGGAGTCCTATTCAGATATTCATTTGTTCCTTCGTTCTATCAGTGTGGGACAAAAACTGGACACTTCTCGAATCGTTCTATTTCTTCTTCACATCACTCAGTACCGTTGGATTGGGTGATTTGGTTCCGTCCTCTCCGCGTCTGCTGATCACTATGTTTGGGTTTATTCTTGTCGGCCTGTCGCTCGTCTCAATGGTTATCAATCTTCTGCAAGCCAAGGTTCGTTTGTTTCAAAGGGAGAACGACGGGGAGTACGGTAGGTCGTTAGAAAAACTCGAATTCGAGACACCGTCATCGGGTTGGCCTTATTAATGTAGAGGCTTGTGTAAAATTGGATAATCAATAACAATTGGGATGTTTGGAAGTTGGGAAGCTTCCTGTTTTGCAGATGAAATCAACATACGAAGCAGGCCGAAACGAAGACAAAGCTGCTGCTCACACACACACGCTTCCGACGTCACTTGGTGTGATGCAATGTTACTCTGACGAAGAAAAGAGAGCGGATTGTTCGGAACGAAGTCTGAGCAGATCGACTCAAACCAGTCTCAGTCTTCCCGGCGTACGACAAGTTCGTAGCTAGTGCTCGCTCATTATCATCAGGCTGACGTTTTTGCAGGTTGTACTTCGATCGGACGGAGTGCACTGGGTGAATACGGACACGTCTTCGCAAACGAAGAGCCCAGATGAGGTGACACACCTTGTCGACTACGAATCGGGACTTCGTGTCTGTGAGCAAATTGGGGACAACAACAACGAGGAGTTCTCAGAAGGAGAGAGCCTTATTTGCGAAACAGAAGTCCTTTTGGAGGTTGGAGAGTGCTCCGACCTTGAGCGCTGCGACAGTATTTGAATCTTTACAATAAATTTGATTCTTGCGTTGGAGACAAAGAACAATTGTTTGCAAGGCCGGAACAATCACCGAAACGGCGATCACGCCACCTTTCTGCTGATAATTCGGAGACACTGGACTTTTGTCATTTTAGGATCTTATCGCGCTTATCGGAGAAAAGTGGCTTAAGTATTCTCATCTAGAATCGTCTGAACATTATTGCGTCACTTTGCGAAAAAGGAAATCAACAGGAAAGATCTTTATTATGAAGAGCTATTATTTCGAAGATGATGAGGCGTTTACCCGGTGAAACCCCGAGGTCGCAATACAATTGAAGAGTTGTGATGAGCTCAAATTAAAACATACAAAAGAAGGCGGTAAAACTGTGTCTGTGAGTGGAATGGAAGTTTTTAGTGTGAAAGGGAAAGCGCGGGGAAGGATCTGAAGAGAGGAGGCGAAGAAAAAAGTGAGGAAGAAAAAAAAATAAATGGATGGAGCCTCAGTGACGACGAGTGTGGCAATGACTGATGTGCAGGAACTCTTGACGAGTCAGACGGATTTCCAAATCGTCGAAGACGTTGAAGAAGAGGATTCCGACTCCGTCGAGGTTCCTGGACACTTGGCTGTGAGCGACCTCACTGAAACAAAGACGAAGTGAGTCACGTGGAATGAGGTCATTTCCGTCAGGAATTCAAGGAGTAATCAATCAGCTGACAGGAAAACACTACAGGACAGAAATAACTGTCGAGGAAATCGTTGGTGTCTAAAAATAGCCACTTCTCCTCTTTTGTTTGAACAGTACAAAAACTGATAACTAGCTATAGTTCATTATCAGAGTTCCTCTCACCTTCCATTCTCCATTGTGCAGACGAAGAACTTCCAGATGCCGTGACCACATCCGGTTTGGAGCGGCGTGAAGACTTGCGACGAGTCGCTCGCTGAGAAGTGAATCAGCCCGATCTCGCCAGTTGGCACCTCGACTCGGACATAGAACGCTCTGCCGGCATTGGATCCGCAGTTGATTTCAATCTGCAATGAATTTCATCAGTGATAAGAGGGAACAAAGAAAAACGGCGTTTGCAGAGAGAGCAACTGCTCTCGTACTCTCGTACAAACCTGTGTTGCATCGGCGTGGCAAATTTCCGGAGTGCTGAGGTCTTGCGAGAGAGTGGAAGAGTTTCGGCGAAGCGAGCCTTTGAGCCCGACAATCGACTTCTGCGCAACTGCGTCACTTTCGATCTGAATCAGGACTCGTTAAGGTCTATCCACTCGAGTGCTCCTCATTACCTTTCCGTTGTATTCGCTTTGACAGGAAGAGGCAGATGCGAAGCATCCAGTGCCGAAGTTCATGGTTGGCTTGGAGACAACGAACATGTTGAGCTGAGAGAGAGAACATGTTGGGTGGTCAGGGAAACGAGAAGTTTCATGGAAGCGGACGGAAACTATGGCAGCAGGGGGCATGGAAAGGGAAAAAACGAATCCTGCGCCGCACAAAGGGGCGAAAAGAAAACGAGTGACATGCGGGAAAAGCAAGGGAATGTCCCGCCTTCCTCACAAGAGAAACCAGGCCCCGCCTCCACTAGACACGCCTCTTCCCTTCTCTTTCACTCCCTCTCTCCGTCTAACTCTCTCGCGCTCTCTCTTCCGTGGCGTTGCTCCGTTCCTCACAGGCAGCCCCTTTCCATAGATCATGGGGCGTGGAAGGAGAGAAGAAAAATAGAATATAGCGCGGTAAAGGAAGAGAAATAGGGTTGAAAAGCGAGATGAGAGTTTGAGACAGGCCGAGAGAAGTACAAAAACAAGTTCGTTTTCCGAACAACTACACGGAGAACAGAGGCATGTTGATGTGGCCGTCATGGGGCTCAAACAACATAGTTCAAGCGCCATAGCTTGGATTAGTACCACCAGACTACGGAATTTTCTAGTGTTGACTATTGACTATCGAGGAGATGGATTTCAGAAAAACCCCAGTACACTCCTTGCAATTGTCACTGTTTTGACAGATCACATGGCTAGTGCACGTATCCTTGATTTCTCTGTTCCTCTCCTTCTACATGACGGGAAGTTTCCTCAGTAGCCAAAATTTCGTTGGGAACGATTGGAACAACGTCATAGCGTTGGTTACACACTGTGTATTCAGTGTGCTACGAAAAAAAAACGAGTTGGGAGGGATCGTTTAGTGTTTACAGCCAGTATTCTGAAAACAACATGTGAGGCAACACAGGGAGCCGTGGCGAGCACTCCCATGATTGACCAGTTCGGTTTCTTGTTCTATGGTACTTGTGTTGTCTGTCATCATACGATTGGTCACTTGTTCGATTTCAAAAGTCATTTGATTTGAACTCTTGTGTGCTCCGGAAGGCGAGGAGAGCAACAAGGAAACAGAAAAGCAAAAATATTCGCATTGGAACGAGAAGGGGGTGTAAACATGTGTAGACGAGGAACCCCGTTTTTTCCCTTTCCGTCACGCAGCTCTAGCTCCATGTTATTCCAGAGAACGCGAAGACGCAGAAAGGGACGTACACACAGTCACTAGCTGATTTCGAGAATGCGACTTTACTTCTCAGAACGGGGGAGTATCCTGGAACTTCTGTTTTCCGGGTACTCTCACTTCTGATTACGATGACTAACACAACTTGTCTCCCACTCATTCTAATGACGCCGTGCTATAGCGACAATCCCTCCGGAGGATAACGTCGAGGGGGAAGTCTGAGCAGTGAAAAAGAAAACATCCTGGTTGACTCATAAACTCAAAACAACGAAGGAAAAGACAAAAAAGAAAGCAAAAACTAACAACAAAAACAAGTGACGGGAAGATGAAGGGGTGACTGACGAAGGAAACACCACCACGAGTGTTTTGTAAACTTTTAAGACGTGAAACCGAACTTCCAGTCATTGCTTAGCGAAAAAGAAGAGGAACTAATATTGACCAACATCACTTCGAGAAAACGAGAAAAAGAGAGACAGGAGAGTCAATGAACTGAGGCGTGTGTTGCCCGAAATAAATTTCATACATCACTGAACTGTGTTGTCACACTCTCACTGTTCCTCATGTGGCTTCCTCGACCACATGGACGATTAATTACAGAGACCAGCCCCCAAAATAAAAGTAGTTTCCTATTTCAATTTTACAATGCCAAAAAAGCGATCGGAAAGTTGGAACGGTTCTTGTGACCCCTCGTCGAGTTCTTGTTCCTGATACGTCAGCCTCGGCAAACATGCGTGTAGTGTAAACACAGTATAGTCACCGTGAACTGCTGCCACCGAAACAAGTCGGTGTTGCCACCACGTGAAAGAACATGAAAATCAAATAGTTCGACGTCTAGGATCAGGTGTGATTTCTCGTGCGCCAATCTCTCTAATTCTCTCATTTCAACTGTTGCTCTATGGTCCCATCCCCCCCATGATCAGACTCTAGGACATTTGTTGGAGAGACTTTGGACTTTACACATTTCGTTATTTTTTCAATTTGTAGGGGAAGTGGTGCATCAAACGAATTCCTTCTAGACAAGCGGTCTCTCTTCAAAAAAGTCAATTATTGAAGGAATGCCATGTGCACGCGGATTGATAGCGGACATTCTAGTTTTGCGATTCGCAGAACAAGTCGCTGACAACGAATTCACGTGAACACGAGTACAAAGAAGACGGAATCGAATTTGCATGGTTTAGCAGCGACCAAAATGTGGTGCTACCGACGAAACGGACTTCGTTCGACCGTATTCAGTCTATCGAGGGCTTGTCGTATATCATTACCCCATTCACATCCTAGGTAGAAAAGGGGACAATAGTGCACCCACCCATCGCAAATGTGCATAATAAACGGGTGACAAGCGGTGCCAGGGCAGAAGCGCGCGGGGGAAGGGAGCCGTGCCGGCCGGCTGGCCGGTGCTCCACCGTACCACCCTTCGTGCCTCCCGCGCACAGTGATACGGACGGACGCAGACAGATGGGAACCGAGGAGGGCGCGCAAGCAAGCGACCTTAGTGGCAGCGGATATTTACATGAGTGTGCGTCTCTGGTCGTCGTCCGCTTTTTGTTGGAGGGCGCGCGGCGGGTGTGAGGCGAAGCCTGGCACTGCCACTCCAGCTGTACTTTGTAATTCGCCTCTGTCCGGTGGAACGACGTTTCTATGCCTAAGGGACCGCGTTACGAATATGAAATTTGAAATTCATACTTTTCGTAGTGCAGTTGCACTTCTGATGAAGAAAACACTACATGAAACATAGCATTCGTTGTGTCACTTTTCCCCATTGTCCAATTACTACTAATTCCGGGGACGATGGGGTGTAAGACCAAAGAGTTTGCGATAGAGCAGAGTGCAAAATAGTCACACCATCGTGTGAGATGAAACGTTTATAGTGTCATTTGAGTAGTTGGACCGAGAACTAATAAAATGAGAACAGAGATCTCTGTGACTGGCATCGATGGGGGAATTCCTGCTACCATAAAACGGGCCGCCGCAACAGACATCCGCTACACTTTGATGACGTTGCAAAATCGAGACACACAAGCGAAAACTTCTCGGCAAGGTGATACATCATTGCAGGGTCAATAGATGCAAAACTTTCGAAACCGGCAGTAACACTTCCTTCCGTTTCAGAATTCTAGAATGCGGAATTCGTTTGAGCTGTTGAGCGATCAGTTTTTCCTATATTGAGAAACGTTTGTACAAGGTCGTTTCGGTACACAATGCATTTCTCTAATGAACCTTTTGTCGGAACAGACATGTTTGGTTGCACCGAAACCGTCGCGATCCACATGTTAGCCACGTGCACAGCGACGGAAGACATTATCAAGGAAAAGAAAACGTTTCGCTTTGAAAGGGCTCTCAGTGACGTATTAAGCACGAAGACCAGAAGTTTCCAGGGAATTCTTCATTCGAAATGGTCAAGTTCACTACACCAATTTTATTCTGTTCATTCGACGCAGTATCTCTTCAAGTTCATCGATCTCATTTGTCAGCTGGCCGATGGTTCTGATAAGGTCGCTGGAGACGGCCTCGATCTGAAAATAGCAAACACGTTGCAGAAAACGGCGATAGAACGCACAATCCGAAAAAAGAAAGAAACCGACCTCGTTATATTCACATGCATTAGTTCTCAAGTGGACCTCTAGATTCTTCAAGGCGCCGCTTAGTTCATGCTCGGTGGCTCCACGCTTGATGAGCATCTCTCTCGTCGCCAGGATCGTCTCATACTGGTTCTCGTTTCTCAGATTGGAGCAAATCTCATCATCATCCGGTACCCAAACGTCTGGACCGCCGTTCGGAAGAGCACATTCGAATTGTCGGTGTTTCGAGTCAAGGTCATCTGGAAAGGTGCCAATGTAGAAGCGATTTTTTACAGCTGCTAACCCATAATAGTCGTCCAGCACTGATCTTCCCTAGTATCGTACTCCAAGGCGGTTCGTGTTTGGTAGTTTCTTCTCGCAACCGTCTCGATTCTTTCAGCATCCTCTCTACTCTGAACTCTACTCTCGTTTCTTTTTGTTTTCCATTCAGAATTTCTCACAAGCACCCGCTCCTCTCGCCGATTCTCTCGCCGAATGTGATTGTTATTGTTGTTGTTGTTGGGCCGATTGTTGTTCCGTCTGTTCTGATTCTGCGCTGGAACAATGCGTCGACCTTGTCCGTTTCTTGAACGAAAACGTTGTTTGTTTTCTTTCTAGGTTGGCACCTCACTCGACAACTTGCGGGGGAGGTTGTAGAGCTCGATTGCCACCAGCTTGTGCTCGTTGTTGGTTCATCGCGAACTGCCAACCCGGGTTCCATTGGTTGGCAGGGTTCATTGGAATGAACTTGGTGTGGGACGCACGAAAAAGAAAGAAAATGAATGACAGACGTGGAAAAAAAAAACGAAGGAACTCTTTAAATAAAGTTCAAACTCACGGGGAGATGAGCTGCAGGGAAATTGCATCATTACTTTTTATTTGTCGCTTGCCAGCAGCTACTAACGAAAAAAACTAACTCCTTGCACTGTGAGTTCAAGGTGATTTTCATCCATAAACACCGAATTCGAAGAATGTCGGACGACGAAAATGGTTCCCTGTCTTCTGCACCTCCTTCGGAATCCGACTCCGATTCGGACGCTCACACTCCACCGGTGACAATCAGAAGACCGATCGATATCGAAAGTGATTCGTTCACATCGAGCTCGAGTTCTTCGAGCTCACTCGACTCTTCTCCTCCCGTCAACTTGAGCAGAGTCCGGTCAAGTTTCCGGACACCAGTCATCATCACTCCAGTCAACAGAAGATCCACAAGGTTATTTTTTCTCTCTTCAAAACAACACTGACAGAAGCATTCGTCCATTTAGGGAATTGACGAGATTGAACCGACTCCGAAGAGCTCGGAGAACCCGATTAATTCGCCAATCCGGTTTTCGGTTGAACAACATCAACCGTCGGCTCTCTTTGGCTCCCAGCGAGGCATCCGGAATCGGGCAACAGCTGCTCACTCCCGCAAACACAGAAGATGTCAAAAAGTAGTGTTGAGCAGCGTGTTTATAGCTCAAAAAACGATGTTCTAGAACACTCGAGACTTCGGCTGTTGAGCGTGACGCTGCGGATAACGAGTTCCAGATGATGCTGAACACCGTTTTCGGGGTCGTTCAATCGTCTCCTGCTGATGAGAATCAACCTTCTTCTCAATCTCCGAACGTTGCCAAAGTGCGAGAAATCAACCGACTTGAAGCCGTGGAAGAAGGGCACCGGCTTCTGGAATCGAATGATGCGTGTCTCGATGACATTCAAGATGCAATCGCACGTTTGGAAAGAAACTTGAGTCACATGGCCGATGAATCTCGATTGGTAAACAAATTCCACTAGAAAGAAACTTCATTTCATTTTGTTTTGTTTTTCAGATTGACCGCATTCTCGAAGACTGCGTGGAGGAGCAGAAGAGCAATGAGCAGCGATGGTCGAGAATTGAAGAGATCATGAGACTCATGAGAGAAGGTTGAATAAACTTATTTCCATCTTGCCTTTCCGTGCCCGCCTTCCATTAGCGGGTCCCCCCGGTTTCCTCTTTTCTTCATTTGCTTTGTTTCCATTTCCTCGCCGTCTCCCTTCTCATCATCCACTTTGCCCAATGGGGTTGACTAAAAATGGAGATTCCGGCTCCAATCCTCTAATTGCTGAGGAGTACTATATAGGGGGGAAAGCCATCTCGGGGATGGGGTGAGTCCATCTTCTCCTACGAATCCTAATCAAATTGCTGGGCACAACGTGTCGGGAGCCGACCTCGTCGCATCTCTCTCTCTCCTTCTCTCTTCGGTGCCGCCACACCCCCCGAATCATCGTGGTCCATTCGATTTTCGTCGTCTTATTCGTCGCACCAACTCGTTTTCCACCCTTTCTCCTCTTCTTTTTCTTCTTCTTCTTCTCCTTCTTCTTTTCCCTCTTCTGGCCAGAGACTTGCACTGCAGCTCCTTCCAACTTTTATCGGCTCTCGACAATGAACCTAGTGTAATGTGACTCCCAATTAGGCCTTGTTTTTCCATAAGGTCGTGTAATCCCCCACCTTCAGTCATAACTTATGACTCGAAAAAGTCGTCGGGTAGGCATCACCTGTAAGTGACTAGAAGCCTTCCTGAGGAGGTCCACAAACGACAAAATTACGCCTCAACTTCCCAAGTTTTCCCAAGAAAAACCATAAGGTGTGGAGGTGGCGAACTTGTCACCCAAGACTTGTTTATTTATTCTGTGGGACGAGAGAGAATCTTCACCCTCTCTTTCTCTCTCTCTTTCATATTTTGTATCTCTCCGTCTGCTTCCGCGAGACGACGACGTTTTTCAAAAAAAAAAAACTTAGCAAGGCAAAGCATCCATCTCATTTTCCACTTGTCACCCAAAAACGAACAAAGCATCGTCCTCCGTCGCAAAAATAATCCATCTGAGCTGCAAAACCCATTCGCCGTCCTTTTTTTCGATTCAGAAATTCGAAAACTTTTTTTTTCGAAACGGCGACTTGAGTGTCGTAACCTGAGGGTCTTAGTTGTAAAATATGTGTATATTCTTCCGTTTCTCTCTCTCTCTCTCTCTCCTTTTCCAAATCAATGCCGAGAAGAGGAACTTTTCGGGGGGAGCCACACTCTCTGGAGAATTGACCCTTGAAGACGACTCCGGTCTAGAGATGCCGAAATTATGCAAACCCTCTTCTTTTCTCCTTTTCGGTTCCTTAAGATCCCTCTGTCGGGGGGTTGACTAGCTACGATGAACACAAAAGACGGATAATGTGATTTCGAGAGTATTTTCTTCTCCACCCCTCTATTTACTTTGCTCCAAATTGCGATCTTCTGCCACGTCCCCTCCAGCCGCTTTTCGAGACCAGTTGAAAAAGAAGATGAAGCCTCGCGGCCCTCCTCGTTGCATATCTCAGCTCGCCGAGCACTTCTCACAATACATCAACACACATACACACACATACACTCGGCCCCAACGGCCGGCACACACACATGCAAAACCACATATTCCCGACGACGACGACGACGAGGACGACCCTGCCCGTCGGGTTCTTCCTCTAGTTTTCAATTTTGTTCCTTGTGGTCCCCGAATTCTCGGCCCTTGAAACGCTGAGATAAGTTGTTCATGTATTCGAATTTCGCGCGCTTCTTGCCCATGAAAAGCTACCTTCTCCCCTTCCTGACTACAGTAACTCTAGACCAACTGGCCAAAGTCTGGCTCTTCAAGTTTTATTGCCATCCCAAAGTGAGCTCATAATGTTGAGTTCGTCTTCAAACTTCCGAAACTCGTTCGTCAAACCAGTCGTGGCAATGACTTCCGTACGTAGCGAGGACGAACTCTGATCTTCGGGCTCTGTGGGCACTCGAGACAATCAGAGTGTTCCTCTCGCAGCGCTCGTCATACTGCCACTTTTCCGCTGATAGACATAATCTTGTGCGAATCGCTAATGTGATTCAAAATGTTTGTTTGTTCCGCCCTCGAATGTTCAATTCGAAAAAAGAAATGATGGCGTCGCCTCCGCATAACACTTCAATCCATCGATTTCCAACTCGAATTGAGTTGAAGAAGGCGTAGTTTTCGGCTAAGAAGCTGAAGAAGCTGAAGAAGTAGAAGAAGAAGCAGTACTCTTTTGGTTTCGTTTAGTTTGGCTTCTAATTTCCGGAGATCGCGTTTCGAGTCGTCCCTTCACATCTTTCTCTTTCTCTCTCTCCATTCGTTGTCGAAAATTTAATCGTCAAGAAACAACAAAAAGAATGGAGGGGGGACCCACGAAAACTTCGTCGTCTCCTTCATTTTCCTCAAAGTTTATTCAGCTTCCTACACTCGTTGTCGTATTTTCGTTCGCATTTTTCTGCGCACAAAGGAAAATTGGAACCCGAACCAACAATTGTTAGTCCGCTGCTCATGACAGAGAAAAGTTTTGCGTTCCACTTCTTTTTCAATTCACAGTAGGCGATGGGTGGTCTCCAGAAAGTCTAGTCCGAGGTCAACCTTTTTGGGGGTAAGAAAGAGAGCCTTCTTGTCTTTGCGGGCAACTGTGAAAGAGTCGATTGTAGAGAAACGCTTATTTCACGTCAAAAGCCAATGGATGATGATGATGGTAATTGGAGGGTGCTTCTCGATAATTATTGGGTTTCTCTCCTCTTCCTATCCTGCGATCATAGCCTTTGCCTTCAACCGCACTAGCTCATTCGAAACGTCCGAAGTTTGATGTTCCGTGCCATTTCGAGCCACGTCCCCCCTTTTTCATGTGATACTTTGCTGAAAACATGACGTTGATTTGTACTTCCTCTATGTTTTTTTCTCAGATGGAATGAAAAATATTAATACTTGTCCGAAACTTTCACTATTCTCACCTCTTTTTTCGGACCATGCTCAATCCACCCACCTCAAACCGCGCTCCACCGCACTTTGCGGTAAAGTTAAATCTTCAACGAGATGGAAAACCATTATCAAAGCGCCTTAATGCAAACCCGCTCGATTGCGAATTACAATCCTGTCAATTTCGCGCGAATCTGCTTTGTTTTGCGTCTGCGTCTCTTCTCCGTGAACACTCTTTTGACGTTCTTCTCGGACGCCGCGAAAGTAAAGTGCATTAGAGCGTCTTTGTACATTTTTTTGACTTTTCGGAAATGAAACCGCATGAAATGAACAACTGATACCAAAATCATTGTTTCGCACATCTCAAATTCCATGTTTTCCCGCTAGTTGCGGTAGAGCGCGTTTTAGGTCAGGTGGACTCGCTGTAACGAAAAATTTCTTATGTTTCCACCTTCCCCATTACGCAAGCAGCGTTCGTAACGCTCGATATCAAATTCACCGACCTGATAAGAAGTTTGACATGTTTTAGGCCATCTAAGTTCCACGAGAATAACATCTCTAGTGCTTCCGTTCCTTTTTTCTGGAGTGATTGATAACCTATCAGTGATAGGGCGTCCAGATTCCCCTACCCGCTTTTAGTTTCTTTCCGGGCTTCTGCTTCAGATCGGCAAGCCCCCGTCGTCTTCGTAAAATAGTAAATACATCGGGAGAAGCTAGTCTATCTCCTAAATCACCGCAGTAATTATTCCTCGTCGGGACGAGAGTTTTCTCCAACTTTTTTCCTCTCTCTTTCCCCTCTTTTCGCGGGCCCATTTCCTCTTTATATCTTTTTGTATGTGTGTATTCGCTTTTTGTGCTATCCCCCCCCCCCCCCCAAGCCAATTGCTTTTCCATATCCGTGTTTGTGCATGCTCTCCAGAGTGTTGCTGCTTACATTCATCTTGTCTCTCTCTTTCTCTCTTTCTTTCTCTCTTTTTTTCTCTCTATCTCTTCATCGTTTCTCTCTACTGTTTTTATTTCACACGCCTTCTTTCTACGGACTCTAGCTAGACATAAAAGTGGGGAGGCGCAGAGAAACAACAGAAAAACGGGGGGAAAAGCACCCACCCCCCGTTTTATTCGCGTCTTCTTCTTCTTTTCCTGCCAGCACAACCACAAAAAGCGGGCACACAAAAGTTCTTCGAGCCCCGCCCACTCCGCGCCACTCTCGCCTCTCCTCCGCCCCTACCAATAAATTAGGATACGCCCACTAAACTCTCTACAACTTCGAAATTCTTTGCTTCCCCACCCATCATTCGACACTGCCCTGCCGTCGTCAGCTGTGCACCCATTATGTATTCCTCCTACTAATTATGTGACAAGTGTCTGCCACCTGTGGAGAAAACGGGATATCTACGATAAATCAACCAGCAGCCATGCACGTCCGATATTTACAGCACGAACATCCAGGCACTGTTCAACTTCTCCTTATGCCTCTCTCCACAGCGGCGTCCTTCAAAAGTGCCAAGTGGTGAGTATTTGTTGAGCAAAAACTTCTCAAAACCTTAAAAACCTCCTAAAAAAGACAAGGTCCTTGTCCCTGGCAGCCCGGAACGCCAATCATCCGCCGACCTGTCGCAGGAAGTGTTCCCCACTCCAAAAACTTCAATTTCTTTTCAAATTTCGGAGAGTATAGCTTTGTGGTCGCCACTTTAGGTGTCGTGAGAAAAAGATATCAAATTTCGTTAGAGAGTCTTTTTCGCTCTCTTCCTCTCTCTCTTTTCGGTGGCCCCCGGAACCACCAATTTTGCTTCCATTGTCCTTTTTTGGAGTCGTTCATAGTGGCTCTGCGCCTCGGTCGGAAAAGTTGGTGTGTGGAGAATTTGGTTGGACGGAAACAGAAAGAGCTGTTGGAAGAAGAAGAAGCATGCGGAATATGAATTTAATATACATACTTTTATGTGGAAAAGTCTATTGAGGAGCGACGAAAAACGTGTCGAGGGGGAGAGCTGCAACCTTTTGCATACATTAGTGCACCCGACTTGAGGTCTTAGACGCAACTTGGTGTAATTTCGAGGGCGCCAGAATGATGAAACTAGTTTCCGCTTGCTAGTTGCACAAACTAGGCGCTCCGGTGCAGCAGCTAGTTTTGTTTCAAACTTCATTTTTGAGGACGCGACGAGTCAAACAAGAACACCCCCTCTAGGTGTACATGTACATGTTTTTGCAGGACCGAAGAGGAAGGCGAAGGAGAATGCGACTCGGTGCCACTGCCAATTCAGACGTTCCTTTGGCGACAAACAAAGTAGGTCTTCTTCCGCCTCTTCTTCGCTTCTCCATCCTTCATTCTGCGAGTCTGAAGACGACTGACGCGGAGGAAGAGGAGGAGAAACAAAAAGAACTGCTATAAACATTCAACGCTTTCTGTTTCAGTCCATTCCTTGGAGCCAAAATCGGAAAACTTCACGAGGCGTCATGCGTGGTAAGCTTTTCAAGACCAACTACAGCAAAATTTTATATAATCCCTCTTCCTAAACTCGGCGCCATCAAATTTGTCCCTAGGGCAATATTTTAAGCTGATGTTAGGCTCTTCCACAACCACCCACAGCTTGCTCCCTCTCTCCCTCTCTCACTTTCTCGTGCCTTCTCTCCCTCTCGATCGCATAAGATGGAGATGGAGAGACTGCCAAAATCATGTCAGGCGGAAATACTTTCGGCGGCCCTCCCGTCCGTCCGGCTTTTTTCGCCTCAACCATTTCCCGAACGAAATGGCGTCGAGATAAACTCGAGACGAGAAACGAGCGAAATCGGGAGAGAAGGAGAGAAAGCAAAGAATGGAATGAAATTTGGCGCAACACTTTCTTGCAGACGTTTGAACGGGTTGTGGTGCAGAATATATTGCACGGCTTATCACCTTCATTGAGCAACGCGCTCGCAAGTGTTTCTAGATGGAAATTGGTTCGAGCAGCACTTCCGCACGTGATACAGGCAAGAGTGCTCAAAAAGTCGCGAGGCTATGATTTCCTTGATTTAGTGTTGTGGCTCACTTTTATCAGCGAACGTTGGAGAGAAGAAGCTGCCTACGTCTCTTCAAAAGATCTTGTACATATTGCATTGGATGCTGATTGATTCGGCATCAGAATGCACCGAAAGTACAAGTACCAAAGTGAGACTTTTGACTTCTTGATCTATTCGGAAATTGGTTCGGTTTTAGGAAGAAATTTGCACTTCTCGTAGTCAAGGGTTATTCAACATTTCCACTATTCAACTTTTTATTTATCTAATTGCACCACTCGCCGATGTTATCACAGAAGAAGAAGTGGTAGACAGCATACGACTGGAATCTGGTCTGAAAATCTGGCAAGCCATCTGGCAGTTTCGGCAGCCCGATGTGTGGTGCTTCTCGGCGCCGGTGAAGCAGCGGCGCGACGAGTTGCCGCACATCTCGTTCGCGAGACGACAAAACCCGGCACAATCGCAAACCCAAAACCAGGGGATTTATCTAGGAAAAGAGGAGAAGCCGCGACGGCCTTCAATTGTACCCCCTCCAAAACCGCCGAGGACCGACGCCGCGGTGCTTCACGAGAAGCGAAAGCTCGAGGAGGAGAAGGAGAAGCAGCGGATGAAGATGAAGAAAGACTACGTCGCAATTGAAATTGAGGAGCCAGTAATTGAGTGAGGAGCAATCTATTCCGTTGAGACGACCACTAAAAGTGTATTTTAGAAAGGCCGCACATCTTCTTATCGATATGACGCAAGTGGCTCCGGTGAAGGGGTTTGAGCGAACGTCTTCCATTGTGAGGAGCGTCAGCGAGTACAAAACCAACCTGTGCGGGCAAAAACCGATGATTTCCAAAAGTCAAACATCGGACGCGTTTGATGTCAGCCCAAGTGAGAGCCGGATGTGGTAGAAAATGTGTCAAACCTTTGAATTGTAGCCTCCGACTCGTCCGCGAAGATGCTCGAAGAAGTTGAAGAGATAAAGTTCGCTGAAAACGAGAATTGCTCGCTTTCCGCAGTGTTCTTCTCCGCCGACCAAGCTCCTCTTGTCAACTTGTCAGACATCTGCAGTGGCTTCTCCCTGGAGGCCGAAAATAACATTAGTAGTGGGTCCCAAGAAACACCATTCACAACAAGTCCGGAACGGTGTGACTCCGAAATCAGCCATCAACCAGACGACAGTGCAATGTATCTGTCTTCAACGTCTTCCGATGCTCCACCGTTCGTCCTGACTCGAGGTAGAGCTCAAAAGGAAACGTCACAGCTCATTATAACCGGTTTTCAGCGTCAACTACCGACGAAACCGCTTCTTCCTGCTCTCAACAAACTGTGATTCCCATTCAAATACCAGTGCCTTCACCAAATACAGTTGCTCAATCAAAAACGCTCACCCCCGAGACAACGAGTAAGACTGAAAACCGAAGAACGGATCATCAAAGGAGTAAGTGGATCAAAGAAGAGAGATTGACCTCTATACTCCCCTCTTTTTCAGTGCCGTCTAGCCAAAAAAGTGTCTCCGGAAGTACGGACGACGAACTCGACGAGAGTTCTTTTGCAGACCCCACAATTGCGTCATTCTGTGACGTGGCAGTGATCCGGTGTCTTTTGATCACCCACTGGCAGGAGCAAGGGGTTTACTGGGCTCTTCGATACATTCTCAACAGACTCGAAGAAATCCAAGTGTACGTGACGATCCGACAAGGCGCCAGACAGCGGAGCAACTCTCTTCCGAGCGGCGAGAGGAAGCTATCGGTGGCTCCCGATCAGTTCACGAATCCGACGTGGGATGATCTGAAGTACGAGCCCAAAGAAGAAGGGAGAGCCCATCTGCACGTGGCCTTCAACGACACGGAACGAAGGAAATCATCAGACAACTGTGAGCTTTTTTGAAGTTACCAATCCAAACAATAGGAACCAAGCATTCAGGCCTTGCTCCCCACCAAGTTTCAACGTCTCGGAGAAGCTCGCTAAATACACTCTCGCGTCGAGCAGTGAACCGCTCGAATCCGTCTCTCAACAACTCGGTGGAAGTGCTATCGATTCGCGACGACGCCGAAGACGATGCCTCAAACATTTCGTCGAAATCCGTGGAGAAGGAAACCTCGAAGATCAACGCGGCTTATTTTCCGGAAGCTCTCGGAAGCACGAACTTCATCGAGAAAGACGGAAAGATTTCGGCGACTGTCATCGTCCAAACCGTCAATCAGGTGATGGATCGATGTACCGGAGTTCGGCAATGCGAGTTGGCACTGAACATCGCCGACGTTCTGATGAGGACTCCACTCGAGCAGACCGAAACATTTTTCGTCCAGCTGAACATTATGGTCTTTAAGTAAGATGTTATCCATTCTTCTGAGCTCATATTGTTTGTTTCAGAATCTACCTCTGTCTTGGATGCCCTCATGGTTGTAACGAAGGCGTCAAAAGTCAACACGGCGACTTCCTTCGAGCCAAAGCGAGATCGATTCTAGCCCATCTGGAAAGAGTCCAGCCTGACAAGTTCAAAACTATCCTCAATGACTACGTGGAGAACTACGGAACGCAACAAGTTATTGATCTTCTGCACTCCATCACAGCATTCTGCAGATCGGAACTTGCTCGTGAGTCTTTCCTGATTCCATTTTCAGGTAGATCCGCACATTTTGCAGCTGTCGATGGTCGTCGTAGTTCAGAAAGTCGAGCTCCGTCCTATCGCAATACGTTCAACGAGAAAGACAAAGGAATAGAAGGCCGGATAGTGAACGCGACTTACAAGACGCTGGTGACAAAAGTCTCTGCAATCAGTGCTGAACTGACGCTTCCGGAAAACATGGTTAGTTGTTATTGCTCATTCTTCCGAAGAACAACACAATTCAGAGCCTCCAACAAGATGTGCGGATGCTGGTCAACTTTGTTCAAGACCACCACGGAAACCCTTTCCGACGTGTCGGTCTGTCCGCTCTGAAAGACGCCATCAACAAGAATCCGGTGTCGGGGTAAGTCGGCACAGTAGTTTGACTATCAGCACTTCTCTGATTTCACTATTCTATCGTTAGCGTTTGGACACGATCACTTTCCACTTCACTTTTAGTCAACCACCACCACTTCCTCCTCCTTCTTCTTCTTCTTACTCGAGTGCACAAGATCCGCAGTTAACCCAACCGCCTTCTTCGAACCGTTACAAAATGTCGGTTGTGCGGTCACAGTCTTCAAAGTCGCCAAAGTCGGTGCGCTTGATGATTCCGCACATCTCGCTCACCAGAACCGAGTAATAGGACATTTTATTCACTCTTTTCTTGGTTTCCTTCGAACCCGCATGAGTACCCCCACGTTCCCTCTTTTCTTCTTCTTTTTCTTGCTACTTGCGCATGAGGACCGGAACCGATGATTCAGTTATCATTTCACAACTGCTTAGTTGTCCGTTATCGCGAAAAATACTCAATTGCTCTATTTCAGGGATTCAAAAAAGGAAGAAAACTCGAGTCCTGGCGGAACATCGCTCAAGCAAAGTGAGAAGAACGACCAGGCATCGTTGCGTCGAGGGTTGTTCAAGAAGAAAGAAAAGAGCGGGGGCACGACGACAGGAAATGACGATTCGGAAGGAGACAGCTCACCGTCCACACCCCGAACAGTCTCCTCGATGGACGACGGAGTGTCTCCTCTCGTTTCGAACAACACCTACAAAAAGAAGAGCGCGCCCAAACTTCACTTCGCCTTTGGACTCTTGAAATCGGTACGGCCAGACATGGACGAAGAGACTTCGGATCCCGAAATGAGCGAAGACCAAGTACAAGATTCGGACACCGTTCCAATGAAACGACCGCTTCGCCAGAGTTCGAAGCAAGTCAAAGCGAGACTACCCATCGATTGTAAGTGGGGAGAGTTGATAATGAATGTTAAATGAGTCAATTGCAGCGAAAGGTGGAATGAGACTGTGGGGAACGTATGTTCCTCCACCCACCTACATTGACGTCAAAGGTATATTCGATGGAGCTCGCCGATTTGCCTTCTTACTCGAGACCGCGAGACCTGGAACGTTTCCGGATGCTCCTCTGATTGCGGCAATAATGCATCTGGTGAATGATTTCCCACAAATCCATCGAACAGTTTTCCTTACAGAAGTCTCCCGTCTTGGCGAGAGCTTCGCTGCTGCTCGAGTGCGCCAACTTTGTGTCTCGGTGCAACAGAGGCCAATGGCCCGAATGGATTCGATCATCGCACCACCGCACATTCAGCTTGGGCGGAGCTCTTGCCAACAGAGGAACGCCTTCTGCCACACGGCGAATGCATTCGCTTCAACGACAAGCGGGCAGATACTTCTACCAATGGGGTGTCCAAATCGGAGAGCATTTATCGAAAATGGTAGATCAGAACGATAAGAAGAACCGGAAGGCGTTGCAAATGGAGGACGCTGTCGAAGACTTCTTCGACGACGGAATCATGAACGACGTCAGCGGAGAACGGTGCCCGCCAGCTCTTCAGTTCATTGCGGTTCTTCTCCTCCAAGAGATCACTGCTTTTCTGAGGGAGACGTTCAAAACAATCCCGAGGTCAAAAAACTCCAAGCCACAGACCGGAAACTCGGGATGGGACAAACTTTTGAGTCATCGAAGGTGGTCGATCCTTTCCAACACGTTCAACGCGCAACAGACTGGATCAGTTAACAGCATCACGGATATCAACTCGTCAATCCATCGTAACATTGCAGTTAAAGTTGAACTTAACAATTTTGTCTTTCAGTTAACGACAAAGAGCGAAGAATCAGCTTGTCGGCAGCGGAAGAGGATTCTCCTCGCGGATCCAAGGATGCGATCGACGAGATTAACGCGGTTGACAAGAAAGGTTCGGAAGTACAGTCTATTTCGCGTTTTCTGAAGTCCTTCTCTGAAATTTGTGACTTTTCCCTAGAATTGGTACTGACTCTTATGAGAGGCTACCTTTGTCCCTGGTCGTTCATACTTTTCTATCCAACAATTCAGACGATTCGGGTGCTGCTTTTTGTCCATTTTCTAACCTGGCCCTCGCCTTCAGGTTCCGTCATCATGCAGACAGTCGCCGTAGTTCGGCCGCCGTCGCTCTCCGCCAGGCTGTTCTCGCGGCAGTCGACGCACGAAGAGTCGGGCGGATCTGCGCAAGGGTCCACCAAATCGACGACTTATGTGCCTGAACCAGGTTCTGATGTGTATGCGCAGCACTCTCTCTCTCTATGCACCCTGACACACGGAGATTCGATTCTCTCACTTTCTCTGTGGCACCCCTCGGTCTATCTCTTTTCTATGTGACTGTACCACACTTTCTTTCTTTTCTCTGCACCGTCACCGTCGAGAATCCGTCTGGAACGCGTGATGACATGTCGTTTTCAGGTCGTCGAATCGCCACTGGCCGTCAGCGTCTGTTGAAACGTGGATCCCCGATGGCTACCGCTGGAGCCCAACCGTCGCTCGAATCGAGTCACAAGCGTAAATCGTTTCGCAACCGGAAACAATCGAAGCAGGCGCACATGGAGGAAGAGGAAAAGTCTGATGGAGGTATTTCATTCACTTCACTAACGACTCCATGACGAATAGACCGTATTCTGAAGGTAGTCTCGCCTCACAATCTCCGATCCTCCAGCGAGTCCGCGCATCGAGCGTTAGGGCTCCACACTTACTCGCTTTGTTTCATCATGCAATTCCAGAGTTTTTAGACGGTACAAATCGTAAAATGTGTAGCAGTCCCAAATGTAAACCCATTCCCGTCATAATATCCCCTGACCCCTTCCCTACTTTCCTTGCAAGACAATCGTTACCCAATCAATGTCTTAGAATTCTACGGCTAGTAGACGCGTCTCAATGTTCATTTTCAGCCGGCGCCACACACATCCTGTCTGCTCGGGAGTCTCTGAAACCCACGGACGATGGACTTCAGTCACCCGTCGAAGCCGTCCACCCGTCGATCATTCCGCATTCCAACCACGGCAGTTCTCACAGTCAGCATCCGATGGCGGTGAAGCCGTCGATGGATGACGAAGAGCAGCACATGCTTTCCAACCTTCCATGGATCAAGATGCTGATCAAGTTCTCCAACTCGTTCGATCTGGACTGTCAGCACGACGGAGCATGTACCAACAAATGCTTTCAGAGGATTCATCGGCAGTGCTATCGTCTCATTGAGGCTCTGTCCACTTTGTATGGAGCAGAAAGGTACGATATAGCAGATGAGACCTGAAGTTCGGAATTCGAATCGATTTACAGAAACGTCCGAACACGCACCGACAAACGGAAGCTTCTCGCTGAAAACTGGCAGTCGAAGCAACAAGCTCTTCGAAGAGTGAGTTTTTTTTTCAAAAGATTAAGTCTTTCTGATGAATCGGGCGAAAAATATGACATTTAGCCGACTGAAACGAGCAGTGCAAGAGCCGTAAGTTATTGTATACACCCCCAAGACATTGTACATCCATCGTACTTTCCACCTCCACTCCTATTTGCTATACCATTCCACACCTACTCACCTAGCATCGAACGTGTTTGTTTTTCCTCAACTGATCGTTGTTTTTCAGAGCATTCACGCAAGACAATCGACTGCGGTGCCCAGAAGAGAAAGCGCGATGGTTGGGCAGCCGGAGTTCGCGAGCAAAGCGATCAAGATGATGTTGATGGAGAAGATGCAGCAAGAAAAAGAGAAAGAGAAGGAGAAGGAGAAGGAAGAGAAGGAGGCTCTGAAGAAGCAGTCAGTCGAGCAAGATCGACATTCGGAAGACACGGAGGAAGACCAGACAGCTCCCGAAAAGAACAAACAGATGCTTTCCTATCTCCGTTCACTTGTCCTCCAACTCGTTCACTCTCCGGTGTCGGCCGTCATGAAGTGCTGTCTGCTTCTGAACGTGGATCAGCACAAACAGATGATCGGAGTCGCGTGGAAGATGTTACAACACGAAGATCCGCACGTTGTTGCCAGCGCTGCATCGATGTTCATCGTGGCCAGTGTCAAAAGATCCGACGATGCGCTGGCTATCATCCGGGCCGCAATCGAATCGAAAGATGCTATGGAACGAACGAGCGGAATTCAGAGGTTTTACACGTTGTGGAGGAATCGATTTCACGCGTGGCTCAAGATGGAAGACGGTGCACAGTCATCTTTCAAAGTTCCGCCACCTGGCATCGACTTCACACTTCCGTCTCCGGCCATAGGACAGAGTCAGCTACCCGTCGTGGATCCGCCATGGATGCCTCATCTGAAGACCAAAATCGAGGAGCTGTCGCTGAAGGAAGAAGAGCATGCCACGTCACAAACCATCATGACTATGACGCGAACCAGAAGGAAGCAGAAGCAGGAGATGGTGAAACGGGCGGTACGAGAGGCCGAAGAGCGACAGTGCGAACAACGACAGCTTTTTCGTCTCCGAAGTTCAGCAATTGTGTCTCTCGCCGCATACGAGCCGGCCCTTTTTCATCATCAAACTGAACAAACGGAAGGTAACCAAAAAAGCACAGTGTCTCGAATCTTGACTTCATCTAACTTCAGAATCAGAGAACAGCCACCAACACACGAGGCATGTGATGCCTGTTGCTCAGCCGTTGTTTCCATCGGCGCTTCTCTCGGTTGTGCCGCAGATAATCGAGCTTCTCGACGATCCGCAAGTCGATAAAAACGGAGTATCGGTCGGAGACGTTGCGAAGAAAGTGATTTGGGCGTGCATCGTCGAAGATCCTTCTCTGTTTCTTCGCCATTTTCTCGAGAAGCTAACCAATCGAGATCGTCAAGTGAGTTATCCATATTGATTGCAAACATGAGCGATATGCTGTTCTTCACTCTCCTCTTTCCACACCACCTTCTGATTTTGTGTTCCTTTAGATCTTTCCCTTTTCCCTTTCCAGATCCTTATCAACGAGTTCACACCTACACCCGCCTACGTAAGTTTTTGTGGCGCGCGGTGCCGGACTGACGCATGGTTTCCCCCTGATAAAGCATGCGTTTACTAACCTGATCTTGATCTATTTTCGTTTTTCCCTTTGGTCACTAACCCAGCTAACACCTACTCATGTGCACACCTTCAAGATGCTCGTTTTCAGGAAGTGCTGATGTCACAGCTTCGGAAACTCGTACTCCGCTTCCATCCCCTGCCAAGTCAAGCTGCACATTCTCTTCTCAACTATCTGGTGAGACCCATTTTATCGGGATGGCTCGGTCAACCTTCATTTTTAGTTTGGATTCGTGATGCACTATGTTCGTGCTCAATGCGAAGGTTCGGAGAAAGCGATCGGGATGGCTCTGTCTATCTGCTGGCTGCTTTCTCCAAACATCCACGGCTTGTACTTCAAGGATCTCAAACAGACTCTCAAGAAGGAGCAGTGTGATGTAAGAATCAATACTAATGAATAGTCTAGACTATCGATTTTAAGCAAGCCCTGATGATCACCGCCAACGTCCCGTCGGCAAAAAAGATCATTGTGCATGGTCTCGACAGTGGATCCGGCGGCATTCCGAGTCAATTTCCAGTTCACGAAGACACACAGTTCCATCAGATTCTGAGTGACAGTCTGGAGTTCTTCAACATCGAAGAGGATGATTTGAACAGTTTCTATCTGACTGACACTAAAACGGGAGTCATCCATCTTCCGGCCGCCTATGTTCGCGACTACTACTTCTTTCATCGATCGTTCTATCCGCAGCTCACTCTGGTCAAACTTTCTCCCGAAGTGGCTCAAAAGAAGATGAAGGACACCGCGTTTCATCAGAGATTCATCGAAGTTGGAAAAGTGTTGCTAACTCACAACATCCTCAAGTATAGTCCACAACACGTGGTAAGTGACTGAAACATCAACCTCTTTTGAGTTTTCATTTTGCAGATCGCACAACGCGTGTTTTTTCTTCACGACGAATTCACCCATCTTCCTTCGTTCCCTCGAAAAAGTCTGGAGACGTGCTTCGGCATGTACTTTGGTCCGAGCGGGGAGCAGTTGAAAGCGATGGAATCGATGCACAAATTCGTTTGGGCGAAACTGATGTCGGATATGTTCGAGAAGATGGAGAACGCCTTCATGTTTGCCGACTTGCACCTCTTCATCAACGTCATCAACGGCATCATGATAATGCATTGTGAGGATGTGCTGATTCTCCGGAGGTGTGCAGCGACCTACATCTCGATATCGATCCACTTCAACACACTGTTCGCCAGCCAGGGATTTTTTCTGATAATGCCGACACTTTTGCGGTGCTACAGTCAACGTCAGACAAACAAGGTTTTCTGTCAAGTCGTCGAGTTCATCTGCCGCCAGTTTTACACGTTGCACCGTAAACCGTTCCTTCTTCAAATGTGCGGAGCGATTGCGAACATCATCGACAACAGCAGCAATGATTTCGAAATCAATCCGATGCGTGTGAAGGCCAAGTACTGGTTCAATCTGATCAAAAAGATGGAAGAGATGACCGATGAGGATCCGCTCGACATTCTGGGTTTGGTTCCCTACGAGAAGCCACTGAAGGCGTTGGATCTGTGTTATCGGGACGATGCGAACACCTTCTGCGCTCTCACGGATGCCATGGCTAGCTGTATTTGTGTCTGCGCGTTTGCTCCAGAAAGCAAACGAAGCCATCACATGCTGGTCAGTTTTTAGATAGAAATTGTATTGCCACGTCATGAACTGGTGCTGCCACGTCATGAACTGGTGCTGCCACGTCATGAAATGGTGCTGCCACGTCATGAAATGGTGTTGCCACGTCATGAAATGGTGCTGCCACGTCATGAAATGGTGCTGCCACGTCATGAACTGGTGCTGCCACGTCATGAAATGGTACTGCCACGTCATGAAATGGAGCTGCCACGTCATGAAATGGTGCTGCCACGTCATGAACTGGTGCTGCCACGTCATGAAATGGTGCTGCCACGTCATGAAATGGTGCTGCCACGTCATGAACTGGTGCTGCCACGTCATGAAATGGTGCTGCCACGTCATGAAATGATGCTGCCACGTCATGAAATGGTGCTGCCACGTCATGAAATGGTACTGCCATGCCATGAAGTGGTACTGCCCTGCCATGAAGTGGTACTTCCACGCCATGAAGTGGTACTGCCACGCCATGAAGTGGTACTGCCACGCCATGAAGTGGTACTGCCACGCCATGAAGTGGTACTGCCACGCCATGAAGGGGGGGGGGGGGGGGGGGGTTCAATATTTTTCTCGATTTTTCATTCACGTGACCTTTCCTTAAATTTGACAGCAGTTCGAAATCCCCGCGAAAGAGTCGAACTCGCGCGTTAAATTTATGAGACGTTCATGCTAACCAAAACGCCACTCACGCCATAAAAAGAAGGAACCTTTTCGAAAACATAAACCTTCCGTTCACGTCACTTCAATTTTTCAAATTTTTTTCGTCAGACGTGAAATGTTCGCTCTTTTGTTCCGCACTTTCACCGCTTTTTGTGGATGAGCCGGCGGTTCGCTTCACCGCATGTTATCGGCATTTTTTTAACCAAACCTCGAATTCCTCGTTTCAGTTAATAATGCAAGCAATGCTTCCGCACATGATGAAGAGGCTGGAAGAAGAGACGCTCGCGTCGGGGAACTCCCCAACTGCGGTCAAACAGGAAATCTCGCAGTGGATCACGATGGCCGTAGAAATGAAGGCTTTGATCAACAGTTGCGAGCAGTTGGCACGTGGTCCGACTCGAGCTTTCGACCTCGTGAACAGTGTCTCCGAACGCGGAAAAAGCTTCGTCGCAGACTCGCCGCAGTTCTTTGATCCGCCGACAACAAACGATGATGAGAACTCGAGGCCATATCATTTGTAAGTGGTTTTCCTGAAAAAATCGATAACTCTTGGTGTTGTTTGATTCCAGAAAGGAGAAACGATCTACTGCTGTGGCATGGGAAGCGGCAGAAGTGGAAGAACAGCAGAAAGAATCGTACAGAAGACCACGAGACACACTTCTCCAACTTATCGCTGTCTACATTGAAACAGCAACCGTGCGACTGAAAGAGCTTACCAAACTTGGTGCGAATTTGGAGCACGCGAAGATCCCGGATGTGCTCGACCACAAGTGCTACGTGAAACTCGGCGAAGTGGCCCTGGCTCTCTTGAAGGTTGCTCCGTATGACCTGGCCACCACCACCTGCCACGGTCTGCAGAAGTACTTTCAGTCGATTCTTCCAGTCACCGACTGGTCGATCGAGTCGAATCGTTCCGCGTTGAACATCATTCTGCGACGGCTCGATAAGACATTGTCGAAGATCGCAAAGCGACAAAGTTTTCGAAAACGCGCGATTTGGATTGCCTTGTCGGCATGGATAAGCGGGATTTGCGAAACTCTGAATGCATTTCCATACATCGCTCACTTGCATCCTCTGAAAACCATAACGCAGCTGTGTCTTCGAATGATGGTCGGCGATCCGTGCGTCGACGATGGAACGTCTTCCACCGCACTTCATCCAACCACCGTGCTCCACCCAGCACCGCCTCCGCAGATATTCGCCAACGGAGTTCTTCGACTGACGACCATTCTGATGCAAGCGCTGGGCCAGTTCGCCTTCTCCCTCGACTTTGTCACATCGACCGACGGAATGGGAGTCTCATCAGAACGCCTTGAGGCGGTCCTCTGCCACGTCCTCATTCCGCTCTTCCTGCGAATTCCCAACAATCCAAAAGAGCAGTCCATCTTTCAAAGCAAAGACTTGGCTCAATGTCTGACTGTCATGCAGAACGCCATTTCACCGCCACTAGTCAAGCAGCCAGCTCCTCCATTGATCAGCACATCCACTCTAACTACATCGTTCATCCGTGGAGCACAAGGTGAGAGAAAGTGCCACGCTTTCCATAATCGTACTCGTTTCCAGATGTGACTGGGCGTCAGGGATCCGTGTCAGTCACAGATCGCGGACATTCAGCTACTGTCTCCACCCATCGGATTGTTCGCGAGAGCATTTGCCAGTCAATCTATCTTGGACTGAAAGTTCTGATGCTCACGTTCGGAAAACTTCTGGCTCCGATGTGGCCGAGGGTGGCGCGACTAGTGAAAGATCTGCTGGCCAAGAAGCCCGGCGCGCCGAGTGCTTTGGCTTTTGTGGACTTTCTTCTACACTCGAACCTTCCGATTGCCCTGTTTATTCTTCCAATGATCCAAAACAAGGTATTCTGAGATGGTAGTATACTTTGAAGGTATAGAATTGCTTTCAGATGAAACAGAAGCCAGGGAGCGAGCAAGAAGCTGCGTGGCAGTCTGAGATTCTCGAAAAACTCGACGCCAAGACTCACAACGTCGTTCCAATGGCGATTCTCATCGTGAAATGCAACCAAGAACTTCAACAGCTGAAGGAAGAGCTGACGATGAAGCCGATAGAGATGGCGAGGTCCTACACCCCAACTATGGCGGACCCACACTCCGACTCCTCGGCAGCATCGACCGCACCGCGCGGTGCGACATCTCGCCAAAGTATCGACCGAAGAACGAGTGTTCACACAAAGAAGATGCTTCCAACAATGAAAGAAGACTCTGTTATACCAGAAGACGTCGAAGACGAGACATGCGATACTCTCCAAGAGCCGTTCACTGCTGTAAACATAGGATCGAGTCCAGTGGGGCGTATCATCAAAAGCCCCAGCATTCCGCTGAACAAAGTACAACAATCGAGTCGAACTCGATCGGTCAGCGGCTTCGGAATGTGGCGGAGTGTTCGACGGAAATCGCGGCACGTTTCCACCGATGACTCTTCGGATGAGCGAGGAAGCGTCGAGCTGCACGACATTCCAGGGCAACACTCTGTCCTCCACGAGGTAATCGACTGCTAAAGTGGTTGGAATTGTGAAAAGGAGGATTGATTTCAGCCCAGTCGTACGGCGAACCGACGATCCACAGAAGCGCTAGTACTACCTCTCCATGAGAGTATCGACACAAATAGACACCGATGTAAGTTTCCGTTGGGAGTATTCAGTTTCATAGAATGCGTTACCAATCTCACTCTTGTCATTTCTGCAGTTGTCTCCTTCTCGACGCCAAAGAAATCACACGAAGAACGGGACGATGACGATTTTCAAATTACCGGACATCAACAATTGATCTGATACAATCAACTTGACTCCAAATCAGTTTTACCCATTTCTAGTCACTTTTTAAATTGAAAATCAGAAGAAACACGGGTGTCCTGCCAGTTCAAACGCACACACATTTCCTCTTTCCCCCGTAAAAACTTTCGCAATTTGAGCCCACAACACAAACCGAGTATCTGAAATGAATTTTTTATGAATTTAAAAAATAACAGCGAGAAAACAATGAAACGGGGAACAACAATAACAAGATAACAGTCAACATAATCTGGCCTACCGATTACTTCTTTTTCTTCTTCACGACACGCTTCTGTTTCTTCTCCACGACATCTTCGCCATCCGAAACCACCTCTTCCTTCAGATCCTCTTCTTTCAGGATTCGCTTCCGGTTTAACGTCTTCTTAGTCTTCTTCGCAGGTTCGGCAATCACTTCCACATCGCTGCTCTCAGATTCCTTCCTTTTCGTTCCCTTTTTCTTGGGCTCTTCCCCATTCTCCTTCTTACTATCTTTCTTCGATTTTTTCACCTGCTCCATTTCATCCCACACGTCGTCTTCCTCAATGACGTCGTCCTTTTCAGAATCTTCGTCTTCGGAACGATATCCGTCTTTCGTCATATTTCCGTACTCGGTCTCATCTTCATTTATCTCTTTCTTGGTTTTCCTGTCGTTCAGAATTGACAGTTCGTCACGCAGAAGCACGCGATTCAGACGAGTCTTGCAGTAGATCTGAAAACATTCGTCAATGAACTTGCAACTGTGAGAATGAATGTTGCATTACCTTGTGAATCAACTTCTTCGTTTGCAAATCATGTACTCGCAAGAATCGATCGATGCCGACGGAAGCCGCGAGAGGCATCGTTGGATGGCCGTCAATGCTACGAATCGAGCCAGCCTGACCCTTGAATTTGCACACTGGATGCACTTTGCTTCTCAAATCGAACAATCCCATTTCTCCGATGGAATTGGCTGCCAAAATGTTGTTCTGCTTGTAGGTCAGAGAAGTGGCCATGATCGGATTCTCCATGAATAACATCTTCTTCACTGGTCTTCGCTGTGCTCGCGTATCGTAAAGGCGCATCTGGAGTGGGAAGCAATAGAATTTATGGGGAACGTTCTGACTCACTTCATGATGTTTCGTCGCCTCGAGGATCATGTTTCCGCCCGGAATGAATCTTGCATCGGTGATCATGATCGGGATTTCGAGACCCAAAAAGTCTGGCGGCACGTTCTTCGCACTCCACACTTGCTGTCCAGTCTCAATATTCCACGTCTTCAGAAGATTCTTCATTCCTCCGGTGACGAGTTCATCTTTCTCGGTCGAGCCTCGCATAGTGGCCACGCCAGGTCCACATTTCCACTCTGAGACCATCTCAGACTTGTCATTCCACACTTGCAGCTCCCCACTTTCGACGCACGTGAAAATTTTCTCGCTTAAAGTGATTTCGGTGAATCTAAACCAATTCCCACTCGTACCTTGATTTATGAAGTCCTTTGACTGCTCCAGTACCACCAGTAACTGTCAAAATCGTTACTTGCTCGTTTTGCTCTACATCAAACAACTGCAGGTCGCGATTCAAACGACTAATCAGGATTTCTGTCTGCAAATGATCTTTTATGCGTTAACTTTCGAATAATAGGGGACAATGATACCTGCTGGTCATCATTCCAGATAATTGATGTGATTTCATCATTTTTCGGCTCCAGTGACTTAATTTGATTGAGATTTTGGAAAGTATTGTCTCGAAGAAGAACACCTGCAATTAAAGAAAGTTATTGCGACGTTACAAGTCGAAAAAAAACCTTTTAAAGCTCCTGTGGTTGCGCCCACGTAACAGTCCATTTGAGACAAGTCTGAAAAAAATCAATAACTGAAATTTTATAACAAATCGAATTCTCGGTGCATGTTTGCAACTGGAATATTCACTGCAAATGTGGAAAAAAAGCAAGAAGAGAAAAATAAAATGTCCCACCATATGGCCTAGCTTTCCAATCGGGTGTATGCAAACGCGCTCTGCCGCAGTGGGGGCAAATTCGAATCTGTTCTGTTTTGACCACCCGCGGCTAGCACGAAAATTTCCGCATTCATCAGTCATTCGAGCGGGTTCCTGCGGCGAAGTCGTCATTTGTTTCGTTTTCCATTTGCCCCCTCTGTCCCAATTCCCTGTTTTCTTGTCAAATTTTACCGTTTTTAGCTTAAAAATGATGCTCAGAAGCCAAGCTAAGAATACGGAAGCTCCACAAGGTAAAATTCGGCATAGAGTGTCCCTATCTAACGTTTGTTTCTGTTCTAGCTGACCCTCGTCACAAAAGAAAACAAAACGAGCAACTCGATGTTCTCAAGAACCCCACCGAGCCGGCGGCAAAGAAACAACCCAGCAAGGTTTTTCGTCGTTTCGCTAATTAATCGATAATTTTGAATTTTAGGCCTTCTCTGAGCTCCGAGCTCATTTATCCGACTGTAAGATAGACTCTGCGAAACGCAATCCTTTGGGCCCGAAGCATCAGAAGAGCGGTGATGCCGAGAATGTTCCCCCGACGAAAGGATCGTCGGGGCACATCAAGAAACTCGTCCAGCCATACGATCCATGCCCGCACTACGACTACGACCTCGAGGAGATGCACAACCCGGACAGCGTCGCAGAATACGCTCCCGATATCTTCCGATACTACAAAGCACGGGAACACAACTTCCGTGTAAATGAGTATCTAGATAAGCACCCCGAGATCGATGTGAAAACGCGAGCCATTCTGATCGACTGGATGGTTGAGATTCAGGAGACGTTCGAGCTGAACCATGAGACCCTCTACAACGCCGTGAAACTGACCGACATGTATCTGGCCAAAACGAGAAAGGTAGACAAGAACCTCATCCAGAAGCTTGCGTGTGTCTCCGTCTTTCTCGCCGCCAAGTACGACGAGCGTTCACCTCCACTCGTGGATGATCTCATTTTCCTGTCCGGCGATCGTTTCACTCGCGACGAGCTGCTCTCCATGGAGCGCGAGCTCTTCTCGACCGTCGCCTACGATCTCGGGAGTCCGCTCAGCTACCGCTACCTCCGCCGCTACGGGCGCGTCTGTCGCATCGACATGAAGGCCCTCACGCTCGGGCGCTACATTCTGGAGACGAGTCTGCTGGTCTACGACTACGCCATGTTCTCCCAGTGCCGTCTGGCTGCCGCCGCGTTCCTTCTTGCGATGCGCATGTTGGACTCTACTTACCAGTGGAGCCCGGTGCTCGAGAAGTACTCCGGATTCGCCACGCAAGACGTCGTCCCGCTCATGGAGCACATGAACCACATCATGCACTTCGTCGCCAACAAGTGGAACCAACTGCTGAGCATTCGTCAGAAGTACAGCCATGAGTGAGTTTCATAATGCCCGTTATTCTTCAAAGATCATCTATTTCAGCGTGTTTTTCTGCGTCGCCCACATCCCACTAATCCCAGATACCTTCCCGAACCCCAACGAGATTGGTACCCTGGTCATAACTGAATACCCTTAATATATTGATTATATATTTTACCGGATTATAAATCCACCACATACCACCACTTGATAACATTGAATATCTTGATTATACGCTTGTTACCAATACACTCTTGAATCTCCCACCCGAACCCCCCGCTGATCACTGTTTTATTTGTGTATCTTTTATTCCATCCATTAACATCAGAAATTCCAATAAATCAGTTTTCAGCACTCTCGAGGTACATTGAAATCCGAAGAGCCTCCCGAAGCCCAGTTCGCGCTGCTCCAACAGTCGTCTGGTACAGCTCGGGGTCAGTGTGCTCACCGGCAAAGCAAACGAGTGGTCTGAAATACATATCTTTGTCAGCGAACCATTATCAGTGAATAACCTTTCTGCTTCCATGATGGGTTCGCCAAGAGCTTTTATATCATCGTGATCACCGGTTCGAGGAGAAATGTACGAATAGCTTCCGAGAGCGAATTCGTCGTCCACCCAGTCGTGACGGAAGATTCTGCGAATCTTTCCCACACTGTATTCTCCCTTTAGGTTTTCTTGCAGATAAACGTCGATCAATTCTCGCAGTTCCAGGTCGGACTTCAGGGCGACTTCGTACGGGCCGCAACCGGCGATCCAAACGACGAGAATCTGAAGATTATGTTTGTAATGGTATCTACAAGTAGTTCTCACATTTTCAGCCCAAGAGCTCGGCTGGAACACCATCAGATTATCAGTCAGCTTTGAATCCTTGCCCGGTTTCACAGAAGAAATAAGGATAGTCGAGGTTCCTGCAGGCCACCAGGCACTCTCGTACTCTAGGAACACTTTCATGTTGCTCCCGAAGCCCATTCGATCGATCGCTTCTTGCTTGATAAGTGGCAACGAGGGCGAGAAGAGCTTCTTCTTGTGAGTTTTCAGGAATCCCAAAGAGCTCGTCACTATGACAAAGTCGAAGAACAAACTTTCTCCGGTTTCCAATAGAAGCTTCACACTCGACGGATCCCCATAGTTCACGTTGATCACTTTCGAGTTTAGCCACACCTTCTCCTTCGGAATGTTCGACTTGAACTCTTCAAGGATCTTCTGGAATCCGAACTCGTTCAACACCGCCGAATCTTCGACCGTTGTGCCATCTTCCCAAGTACAAAGGTTTTTCAATCCGAGCTGAAATTTACAGATTGTTTCATCTCTAACCGCAAATGAACGGAAACTCACTTCATGAGCCGGGCTAGACCATTCCGTTTGGAAATAGTTTTTGAAGATCCTGCACAACTGCTTGAAGAGTAGCACGTCTTCAGCACTACGAGAGCACAAAAATGCATCGAAATACTCGTCAATCTTTTCGGCGATGTTTTTATCACATTCACTGTCGAGAAGAGACTCTTCGTAGAGACTTCCATTGGCCGCCTTCACGAATTCGTTCCAGATGTCCAACTTATTCCTAAAAAGCGTCGAACTCGTGTAAGTTTTGCACATGGCTCTATGAAAGTGGGACTCACTTCTCGACTCGTTTCCCGTCAATAACAGTGACAGTTCCGTCGTCCAGCATCCACAAGTCGTTCGCCCGACTCTCGACCTTGTCGAGGAGATCGTGTTTCTCCACGATTCGGTAAATCTCGTTGTCATATCCGTTGACGTACTCTGCTCCGTAATGCAAGAAGCCATTGCGGTAAGCGAAAGGATAGACGCGTCCACCGATTCGATCCGATCCTTCGACGATCGTGTAGTCTATGCCCACTTGCTCAAAGTGACGCGCTGCTCGGAGGCCAGCGAATCCTGCACCGATTATAGCAACTTTCGGTTTCTTCTGAAGAAGGTGGTTGGAAAAAGATTGAACAAACGAGAATGTTAACCTGTTCCAGAAAGTCTAGACGCATTCAACAAGGAAAAGCGAGAGGGTACAACGGCGGGCAGCAGACGAATGGACTCAGTGGTCAAAAGTGGAAAAGGGGAGGATAGTGCATCCTGAGTCCGGTCGCCCGACGAAATCGCGAGGATAAGAGTGGAGAGCGGAGAGGAGAGGAGTGACTGGATGTCATGTGAAACGCAGGCCGAGCAGCAGACGGACAGAGCACACGGGATGCCGGGTGTGCATGTGAGAGCGGCTTAATTGAGAATGAAGACGGATCGCTGGAATGGACTTATGAAACAGAGAACACACTCGGAATAAACAAGCGGTGGAGGGTCGTGAAACCAAAAACTATTGTGAACCGTGAAGGAAAGTAAGCGGTTTGATTAGCATAAACACAGGCAGTATAAATAGCCAACCAGAGATCAACTGGGGACAACGAACCTGTTCACTGACCATTTGTAGATTGAAAACAGTGTCACACAGGCAGTCAGCGCGTTTGATAATACCCAAAATGGTTTGTTATCAGCGAATTTCATTGGTTTTGTTCTACTGGTGACAGATGTGCCGAAGGGAAAGAATAAACCGCTTGACCGGAGAAGGTTTCTGTGTTTGAAGACGTCACTTCGATTAGTTTTCCGATCTTCGCTCGATTCGACGATTTTTCAAAATGGCCCCTCCTTCTTTCGTTTTCTCTAAAACTTGTTTATGCCGTCCGATACGTACGCACGCGCGCAGAGACAGACAGATAGTAGTATTTCTTTACCCGGGTTTCCACTTCTCTTCGACCCGTCGATCCTTCCAGAATGGTTATCAAATCAAAGTTGCCGAATCTGGATATTCCGCTGAAAACGTTCCACGACTTTCTCTTCGACGAGTGGAAGAAGTTCGAGAATGACGTGGCACTAGTGAGTTCATACCAATGATAGGTGAGGAAGATTCTTGAACTTTCAGATTGACAATGACTCGAAAGAGCAGTTCACATTTCTCGACATCATGGAGAAAGCCGATTTCATCGCACGCGCACTGCTCTACCTGCGCGTGGAGAAAAGTGAAGTCGTTTTGTTAGTAATGGACTGGTCGCCCGCCGCCATTTATATCTCGCTTGGTGTCTCTATGGCCGGCGCCGCTGTTCAGATAGTCAGTCCTAAGCTTCAGGCGTGGGAGATGCAGTTCCCGGTTGGGGAAAGCGAAGCTCGTTTCGTGTTTTCCGATCCGCTCGGATTGCGTGAAGTGGACAAGCTGATGAAGACGCTGAACAGAGAGTATCGAGTGAGACAAACCCGTGTTCTTTTCCCCTGAGTTCAACCTGATCTCATAGATCATTTGTACTGGAACCCGCGAGTTCGCCGACGGGTATCCAATCATAGAGGATCTGGCCTTCGCCTCTCAACAAGATATGCCGTTACCCAAAATAAATCCGGAAAACGATATTGTTTATTTACCATACTCGAGTGGAATTCACGGAAAACGAAAGGGAATTCTGACCACACACCAGATAATGGTCGCCAAAACAATGGTCATGTGGAAGTGCGTTCGGGTACCAAACACCAAAACAATAAGTAGCATCTTCCAGCAAATCGGAACACATGGAGTTTCGACGAGGCGACACTACGCTGACCATGATCCCGTTTCACAAGCAAATCGGACTCGACGCCATCTTCTGTGCACTTCTGAATGGACTCACTGTCGTGACTGAGAAGACGTTCTGTGTGCACACATTCATGACCTGTATACAGAGACACAAAGTACCTCGGTGGACTGAAAACAAGTACGAAAACATGTTTTCAGATCCGAGCCGTTCATTTGACTCCTTATCTGATGAACTTGATGATGTTCGAGACTGAGAATCACGACTACAACATCGAGAGTCTCGAGTGGGTAGTGACGGGCGCTGACGCGGTCACTGAAGAGCTGTACGAAGAGTTCATAGACACATTTCCATCTGTGAAATGTGTCACCCAAAGTACGCTGCTCGCGGCTCAAACAGCGTTATTTCGAATTTTCAGCGTACGGAATGACGGAGGTCGGTCTCATTTCACGAGCCTACGACGAAGAGTTCTCGAGCTCGTGTGGCAGTCTGGCTGCCAACCTCGAACTGAAAATACTCGATATTCTGACCGGAAAGGAGCTGGGTCCTCGCGAAAAAGGTCAGATTTGTGTGAAAGGGTTGGCCGCCGACTCGCCGTATCTGAACAATCCGAAGGCGACCGAGGAGCATTTTATTGACGGATGGCGTAAAACTGGGGACATCGGCTACTTCGACGAAGACGAAAATATTTACATTGTCGATAAGCTGAAGGAGATGATAAAGGTGTTTGGATACCAGGTCATCCCAAAGGAAATCGAGACACTTTTGCTGACCCATCCTGCCGTTATGGAAGCTGCTGTGGTCGCTATCAACAATGAGCTGTCTGGTGAACGACCGGTGGCTTTCGTGGTTCTCAAGAAAGATCAGGTGGCCAGTGAGGATGACTTGAAGGACTACGTTAACAGTAAAATAGCAGACCACTGCTTATCACTGGGTTGTTTTTTATTTACAGAGCGAGTCATCCGCTACAAACACCTCGTCCGTGTCAATATAACGCAGTTCCTTCCGAAATCCGCGTGTGGAACGCTGCTCCGTCGTTTGCTCGCAGAAGCCGCAGTCCTATCAGTAGCCTCGATCGCCGAGATGGAGAAAGAGCTCCTTCCGCTCACTGTCGAGCACCAGAAAGTGAAACGGCTGCTAACCAATTAATTTATTTCCAGTCACATTGTAAATTCATTTTTCATAACTAGATGAAGATCTCGGTGTGTTGTTATCGATTTTTCTCGTGATTCATCGAAGATTTACGGATACTTGTCGTTTTCGGGCTCAATCGACCTTAGTCGCGACACACCTGGAAAGTGGGAGTTTGAAACGGGTAGGAAGCTTCAATCTTACCCGAACAGCGCTTTTAATGACAGAAATAGCAGGTACAAAAAGCCACATCCACAAACGTCGGCCGCAGAAGTGAGGAGAGGAATCGCGTGAATGTCAGGATCTATTCCAAACGACCAGAGCGAGAAGACGAGGAGTTGGGCCAGGTAGATGATGATCGATTGCTGAATTTAAGAAAATGAAGCAATGGGAACACTCAAAAGTGTACCTGGATCAGAACCACTATAGAATACGCGATGAAGAACCTGTAGTCGCTTTCCACCGGCTCCTTCATCAGATACGAGGCAAGAGTCGACACTCCGACGAAGAACATTTGGAATGGAAGCGCTGTACAGAGTAGAAGCTTCGCCGTCTTCCCTTCGGGCGTCCGAGACATGTAGTAGGAGATCGGAGACGCGCGCTTTTTCCATTCGAGCTCCGACTTTTTGTGAACTTCAAGGTGGGACGATATCCGAGACGCCAGAACAGCTCCACGATTGCCGGCCAGGCCGGAGATGAGTGTTTGGTAGGCGGGATAGTTCGGAAACTGCATTGCACCTCTGCTCTGCAAGTAGCCGGCTCCGCAGCTGACCATGGCGGCGAAGACCAAAGTGAGACACTGTTGTCGCGCAGTCTTCACAGCCGCATCGTCCTTCCCTAAATTGGACGTACGGATTCTGTCGGAAGATTCTGGCACATACACGATAAGTATACCCAAATAGGAGCACTCAATACCGCCAAAACGATAATCACAATCGGCACAATGTTGTTGAACTCAGAGTACGGTCGGAGCATGTAGCATACGAGGAGCATGGATCCGATGGTAAGAAGGTCACTGACACTTGCGCCGAGTGGAGCCACGATGTTGTCCGGGTTGTAATTCTGCTTCCAAGTGCAATAGACGATGGTGAAGAGTACTGGAAATGGATTAAAATTTTGTAGTGATTCGAATTTCAGTACTCACAAACAGTGCACAGTGCGCAGTTTCCGGCCATTGACACGATTGAGGAGCTTGTGAGGAAGAGAAAACTGGTCTGATCACTTTTCTGCAACGTCGTGGAGTTTCTGCCGTCGGTGCCGTTCGCTGAATCGACTTCTGAGAGTTCCGGTGACACGTGCACAATGAGCAGGGATATCAGATTGGCGATGATGCAGACGAAGATCGACAAGGCTTGTGCGACTGCCACGTTCCTCCAGACTTTCCTCCCGAGACCCGGTTTCTCGAACGATCCCTTGTGCGCCAAGGTGGACATGCGCGACGAAAACGTCATATCAAGGTTTCCACGTAGTCCTTGGAGTGGTGGCATCAATACGAGGAACTCGGGAACTTCTTCGAGCAGCTTCAGCTCTTTGTTGGCGTACGTGAGAAGAAGACCCGCCGAAATGGAGCCACAACCGCCGAGAAAGAACGGAACGACACTCTGAAAGCTCGTCGGATTTCCGATGGTTCAGCACTGGACTAACTTGGCTGAAAATCTCGCACATCGTCTCCGGCACATTTTCGTCTTGCTCATCCGGCACGGTTTCCATCGACGCGAGAATCTGCGGGGTGTGGAGTTCCAGGTAACTTTTCTGCTCAGCCAGTTCTGAACATCATCCATATTCATTTTTCGACGGACGAACGCATCAGTGTTCTGTACTGAAAACAACACACACCGCCCTCACCATTTCTGTCGGACTTTGAAGTGACGTCTCCTTCTTCTTCTTCCAATGAAAGAGATTGTGTCGGCTGTTCTTCGGCGAAGCTTCTCTCCGGACTGTCGCTCCCCGACATTTGCATAAAGAAGGGATTGACGACTAATCAAATTCACGTTTCCGTTTTGGAAACTGGACTCTCACGGGAAGCCTATTTACATACCTTTATAAAAGTATGCCCACATCCATACCCGACACTCACTCATGATATCTTCAGAACTTGTCGTCGTGGGCTCGTCCCTTCTCGTTTTTCTGGCTGCCGGCCTCTTTGTCTTGCAGACAAAACAAGATCTTGACGACGTTTGGCGGGAGTTCGATAGTGAGATCGCTTCAGTGGCAGTAAGTTATCCTCAGTTTACAGATAATATTTCATTCTCATTCAGGTCCTTCGCGATGCCACGTGGAATGATCTGAAGACGTTGGCCGCGACGAAGAACATCCCGGAGCGGTCGAAAAGACAGAGTTACTACGAGAAAGTCGCCGATTCGTACGCCCTTCCACCGTCGCTGGGAGTAGAAGCGCAAGCCCCTTCGATTTCTCCCGATTGCAGTAAGATTCTTGTTTTACGAGTGACGACACAAGTTACCGTTTTTCAGACTGCAATTTCGAGAATAACAACTGTCCTGCTGGGCCAGCTGGGCCGAAAGGACAGCCTGGTCTCGAAGGCAATCCAGGTCAAGATGGTGCTCCCGGAAACATGGGAGTGAATGCCGGAGATGTGCAGACGATGCACGTGGATCCTGGATGTCAGTACTGCCCGGCTGGAGAAATGGGTCCGCCCGGCTCTCCAGGAAAGCTGGGTCCACGCGGTCAACGAGGACAGAACGGAGCATCGGGAACGCCCGGACACAACGGAATGCCCGGTCACAATGGAGAATTGGGGCCATGCGGTCCTCCAGGCCCACCGGGATCTTCTGGAGCTATCGGCCGTCGCGGAATGGACGCCGTACGCGAGAAAGGAGTCCGAGGACCAAAGGGAGCACCGGGACCAGTTGGGCCAATCGGACCGGAAGGCGAACGAGGGAACCGTGGAGGACTCGGCGTCGATGGAGCCCCAGGACCGATTGGTATTCAGGGACAGCCGGGAAGAGCGGGCCCAGTGGGAGAGCCGGGGGAAATCGGAGTCACCGGGCCGAATGGACAAGACGCGCTGGTAAGTTGTAATGAAGTAGTTAAGGATCAACTTTCCATCTTTTCAGTACTGCCCTTGCCCGAAACGAGCGCCAGCTGGAGGCGGCGGCGGAGTGTACCAGCCTTACAAAGAATAACGTTTTTATTTACAAAAACAATCCAAATAAATCATCCTTTCACTTTGCCTTGGGCAACAACCAAAATAAATGCAGAGCGTCGTTTTGATCTCAAGAAATCATAGCTAGCACCCGTGCTTTGGACATTTTAGTTCATATTTGAATTTAAATTATTGAAATGTGATTGTTTAGGACAAGTAGAACAGAACGGCGACGGGAATCGTGACGACGGAGAGGAAGAAGAACATGAAGACGATGTCGAGACGTTCCGACAGGCGAACGTAACCGTTTGTGGACTTGCGTCTGACCAGCTCAATGTTTTCAGACGCGTCGATTTCGTCGAGCTCCCACTGAAAACATGAAATCGTGGTCCCTCCCGCTTTATCGCGCATTTCTTGCGAGCTCGACAAGCAAGCGAGCAAAAAACACGTCGGGAGAGAGGAGAGGGAGAGATAATGCGAAGGTAGGCAAGGGTGGCTTCTTCTTCTTCTTCTTCTCCTTCTCCAACGGCGCAAAAGACACATTCAACAATTTATGGGCACAGTTGTTGTGTGGCCTGAGGGGAGAGCGGCGTGTGTGCAAGAAGAAGAAGCGAGGCGAAGAAGAAGAAGAAGATGAAACAAAGCACGAAATGCAAGCGACATGAACGCAATAAAAAGTCGGCTGGTGCTGACGGCCGGAAGCCGGCCGATGACGATCATGATGATCACTGGGGTTCACAGACGCTTACCTTGATACTCTCACATCGGTGGACCATTTTGCGAATGTACTCTTCGAGTGCTTCCAAACGCGCAGTCAACTACAAAATACGACATTTTGGTTTTTTTTGTTCGACGAAAACATACCACTGTCTCCTTCACAGCGACTCCGTTCAATTCACTGGTCTTCTTCGTCATGATCTCTCCGTTCTTAGCTTCAGAAACCAGAATCACTTGGGTGGGCTCTTCCGGGTTCATTCTGTACTTTCTTTTCTGAAAATACACAAACTTCGCGGTGTGGTCGATAGAATCGATTTTTGAACTCACGTTCGAATTTTTGAAAATCGGCTTCAAGAAGAACAGCTTCATCCAGAAGTCGTGCGGCTCGTCTCCGTATCTTCCCAGCCGGTGCACTTTCATCACGATTCCAGTAGTCATTGCGGCAATCGAGACAATTACCATGTTGAAGAGAAAATAGGCGACAAGAAGCGGCACATGGGTGGAGCTGTGCGGAACTTTCTCACTAACAACCAACGACAGAACGGCCATTGTGAGAATCGCAGTCACGCCGAGGGTGAATCTCTCCTCGCGCTCGCCGGTCGTCGAGAATCGGGCGAACAGTCCGACAACCGAGATGGCGCACATGATGTAGCTGGGGAAGGTGAGCGTGACCATGTAGAAGAGAGGTCTCCGCTTCACAGATATCTCGAATCGGACTTCGGAGACTTCCACTCCCTCGTGCTCATACTTCTCCTCGGTCACATTCAAGTTCAGAAGGTGCCACTCTTCGTTCCGTTTGTAGTGCTCCAGCGAATGGTCGGTATGAGCATGAAGTCGAATCTTCTCTTGTCCATACGCCCACGACGCAATCTGAAGGAATTCAACGTTCCATGTGTTCCCTCTTATTCTTCGTTCCGACCTCAATCGCACACCGCTGATCATCCAGTGGGAAGTGCTTGATATTGATTTCGCACGACACCGTATGCACTGCGGGATGACTCGCCACCACCGTCCCGTTGCTGTATATTCTGGCAGGTGCTCTGACGGCCGATAGGAGATCCTCGTGAGCCAGCCTGTTAGATTTGACCCTTTAGACGACGGGGGGCTATGAGCCGCCCGGGTTCATAAAAATGGATGTGTTAGCCACATGTTGACACACACACCCTCCGAATAGCTAATTGTAATGAGTTTTGCGGACGCACACTTTGTGTTATTAATCCTATTCTGAACACTAACTCACATGTTGAAGACGATAATATCCGGCATCCAGAGTTTGTCGAGCGGAACCCACGTCTTGGTGATGCCGCCGAAAAGAGCGGGATCCCACGTGAGGCTGGGATCAATCCAATGCTCGTCCACATAGATGAGCACTGTCATCGTTTGCTTCAACTCGTCAATTCCCAGGATGTGTACCAGTTCCAACTCGTATTCCACGTAGAGCAGGCCATCAGGCGGTGCGTTCAAGTTGTGCTTCGAGAGCAGATACTCGGTGAGTCGCTTTGAGGAACCTAAACTTCTGGTCCCATCATCATCATTATATCATGAGGTTTGTGCGTTTGTTCACACTCACACACACACACTTTTCCGTCACATCTCCGTCACCTCTGAGTCCGAAACCCATTAACCGGTTTTGATTTGTGAGCAGCCAGCTCGTTTTCGTTTTCTGCAGCCACACACTCTCTGATTTCTTTTTGAGCTCTCTAACCTCCTCATGTTGCATCGTTGTCGGATGTTGGAGGAGGAGGAGGAGCGGACGCTTTTCATGCCATTTTGTTAAATTAGGGAGGCCGTGTAATTGGATGATCAATGGGCTTACGTAGTCAAAAAAGAGAGGGGGGAAAGGCACGAGTAACTGCTGGTGGTTTGGTCACGTTGTGTGCAGCAGCAGCGGAACCAAAGCAAAAAGCCAACCCGGAAATTCATCAAGTTGCAACGGCTACTTGATGAATTTTCCCCTCTAAACTTCCCGGCTTAACATTCCCCAAGGTCAAAAGTGGCAACATTCGCTATGATTAATAGGTCTCCGCGGATCAGAAAAGGCAAAGAGCAGACCCTCACCTGGGACGAAGACGGGTTGTGTTGTATTGGACAACTCGGTTTCCTCCTCTTCAATTCCGTTCAACTGGAATTCTCCAAATTAGTTCTGATTTCAACCGATATTGAGCTTACGTGATTCAGAAGTACGTTTGGAGCTTCTTCGCTACTGTCGAGGTAAGCGTCTGTAGGTGAAGCTGTTAGCGTCGGTAGTAGTAGAAAGAAGATGAATATCCTCATTCTGCGGACTGAAACAATTCAAGTTTGGAAAGCAAGCAAAGTGGTTGCATGTCGTTATCATGAAGGAAGAGGATGTGAGGAAAAAAGTGTTGAAGAGACATTTATTCAATTAGAATAGGATAGGAATAGAAATGGAAGCGCAAGAAAATGGTGTGTATGAATGAGAGGAGAAGAAATGGGGCGCGTCATCATCTCGCGAGCTCATCTCGCAAATGAGCTGCTCCTTCGGCTCGCCGAGCTGGACCCCGTCGGGATTAAGCCACGCCCACCATCCTCTACCGAGGCGCGCCCGGTGTGTGAGTGTGTGAGTGAGGGAAGCGAGATGATTTGTTGGGTGCAATAAACGACTACGGCGAGTGGCGAAGGTCAGTGGAACTCGTTCAGGTGAGAAACGCGAAGATGAGTGGAGAGCGCTTCTTCTCGGAAGACATTGCGTCACGGCGCTGGGGTGCATTCGACGTAGTCACCTGGAAATCATACTTGTGTAATAATGGACGATTGAGGCGACGCGCACCATTATAATAAACGATCGGATTGACTGGGGAGCGAGAGGAAATGTGGGTGGGATAATGGTTTTGTGTGGGGGAGTAATCAGAATCTATTCTCAGCTCCTTTACCCATGACTCAAACCCATTCACTCCTACTTGTTTCATTCTCATCTCTAGCCCTTCTGCTCCACCAACGACTCGAGAATCTCGATAAAAAGTGCATAAAACGATGGGGGCGAGTCATCAAATTGGCGCCTCTCTCCGATCGAAAGATATCAGCTGTGAAGTATCAGCTGATCTTTTCTTGATCCTGGATCTTGCGTGGCACGATGTTCTGGAAATGCTCTCAAAGGCTGTTTTCTCTCACCTAGTCTCAAGTTCAGACTGGGCGTAAAGAACGGTTGAGTGTGGCGAGCCATTCGGCAAATCTCGACTGGCTTGTTGTTCCGAACCAGGATGTCAAAGCCGCCGACTTCGTTTTCGTTGCCGATCAACCTAATGATTATCTCAAGTGTTGAGTCAGCGACACACGCGAGCCTACTTCTTCTCTATATCCAAAACATCAATCATGTGATTCAGAACGCGATACTTCAGCTCGAAGTCTTCTTGTGAAGACGCGGTGAGGGAAGGACTGGCGTTCACCTAAAAGCATCCGTCATATCATTTTGAAGCGATCGGATCGCTCATCGAGCAGAGCAAAGCTAATTGTCCGCGAAAATTGACGCGGACATTTTCTCGGCGCTTTCGTTTTAGATGAGCCAACCCGATAAGTGGTTCGGAAATAACGGACCTCGAGCAGCCAAGGCTTCAAATTCTCGTCAAACAATACATCATAGCCGTAGAGTTCGAAGCAATGGGCGTCCTGAAAAACGTGTTTTCTGGTCATTCGCTTCTCGTTGCCCACCTGGATTATGAGGTTCTGCACACTCTTTAAACTCTCAATTATGACTTTCGCCAAGTCGTTCATCGTTTTCAACACCTTCGAGTGGCCATGCATACTTCGGAAGAAACGGAAAAGTTTCGGCAGACTCCATTTTAGCCCCCTCTCTGGGTCATAGTCAGCGGCCGTTTTTGCAACAGCTACATTCGTCAAATGTACAACTGAAATTGACGTGCCACGTCATAACTGTTTGTTTCACTTACAGGCATCGTCAACGCTGTCAGTCGAGTATCTGGAATGCGAGAATCTTGCGAACCCTTCTCTGTGTACCCACGCATTCATCGGTCGGAACTGAACATCAACTACATGTTCTTTTCTTGTTCATGGGAATCCCGACTAACCGACGTCACGAGTACGTATATCCGCACATCAAACTTTTTCCCGCCAACCAGATAGGGGTTGTGAATGTAGCTCTGAACGACGTAGGGAAGTGCTTCGGAGCCGGAAGAGTCCTTCTTCTTCCACTCTTGCACATGCCTCAGTTTCCGGAACAAGAAGATGCCTTTTCCTTGCGCTCCGGCGACCGGCTTCATAATCCAGATGGTGTCCGTCGGGTACTTTCGGAACTCCTCGACGAAAAGATGATACTCTGTCTGTAGGAGAGAGGGGATAAGCTATACTAAAACCGACAATGAGCCAAACAACGGACCGGCAAAACATAGCTGGATGGGATGAAATTGAATTCTGTTGACACGTCAACTCCAGATTTCTCCTTCGCCTTCTTGGCCTTCTTGTAGTTTTTAATTAAGAAATCTTTGCGTGTCAACTCGAAATCGTTCCGAAAGTGGCAGATCAACTGTTTCTCGAGAAACTTGTGCTTGTCGTAGCAAGAGTTCATCCAGTCTCGGGTCACCCAGAAAAACTGCCAATCGTCTCCTCTGAATTCAAAAAATCAATGAGCTGCCTCCAGTTGTTCTAAACTAACTGCGTTTGCGCCCACCCTTCTCTGTTCGTGAGAACGTCCGAAATTGTATTCGTTAGAGCACATTTGAAGAGGATTTTCTTTTTTCTAAATGAACATCAGTCATGGTAGAAACTTGAAGCGATCAGTATTGCGTACCTGGGCTCCTTGGCAGACTGAACGGTATTCTGTGAGGCAGGAACAGAAAGCTGAAGACGTGACTCTTTGGCACTTGCCATTTTTGGGTATTTGACACAAAACGAAATGTAGCACGTAAATTGAGTTTCAGCTTCAGTGAGCTCTGCCGGAAATCGAGGAAGGCGGTGAGAATTGAAAATTGAAAACCACCCCAAAATATTTATACACCAGTCTATTGCTCATAGACAAAATAAGTTAGTAGAGAGTGAAAGACGAAGCAATAAATGAAAGCGAGAATGATTATCCGAGACGTGCGTTTTAGTCACAGTTGCATCAGCGGCTCCTTCTCGCGCAACTGCTCCTTCTTCCGAATCGACGATCTCAGACCACGTTTCGAGCGACGAATTGATCTGGAACCGAACATATTTAGCTGCATGTAGACGATAATTTGCACGACAATCTTTTGAAATTTAGGTTAATTCGGATAGGAAAAAGGTAGAAGCACACTCTCAAAAAGTACCCTAGTCGCTTGAAACTTGATTGTTTCAGTAGGCGTGGAGGCTTTTCTCTCACAAATGTGGCCGCCGCGTTCTGTTCACAGAATTTCTCGTACACATCCAACGACTGACCTTCCATTTGGAAGAAGGCCAGGTCAAAGATACTTCTAAATCAGTGGATTGGTGCTCTTTTTGCAATGTGAGGGAATATGAGATCAACTAACTTTCTGGCGTAAACGGCATTCCTCATGATTCCCGTACGATTCGCTTCGAAGCGCGACTCTTCTGCGCATTGCTCGAAGAACTCTCGCAACTTGTGCACGTCCGGCATGATGTGCTCCTGGAGCTCTGTCATTTGGGCTCCGGTCATTTTCAGCGCCATCTCCAAATGCTCCAACGCCTTCTCGGCCGCTTGCAACTGCTTCTCGGCTCCCATTCTTGCCATCATTTGCTCGCGGAGCTCGGACTCGGTCATCTCTTTCTGCTCGCTGACTTCCTTCAAGTGATCCATGAGCTCGGTGGTTTTGGAGGTGTAATACTGTCGTTCCTTCTCCAGATCCACCGTTTTCTGCTCGTTCATCTTCAGAAGCATCTCGATTTTGTCTTTCTCAGTCATGATGCAATTGCGGGACGTCTCGATTTCCATCAGGCGATTGTTCAATTGACACTTGTCCGTAGACAGATTCTGGTTGTCGATCAGCACTTTTTCGCGTTCTCTGACGATCTCCGCCAGCTGCTCCTGAATCTTCTCCTTCTCGACGTTCAAGCTCTCCATATTCGCCTGTAGGTGTTCCGTTTTCGAGTTGAGACTAATCTTCTCTTGCTCCAACGTCTTCTTCATTTCGTTCGTCATTTTCAACTCGCTGAAAGCCCTGTTTGCCATCAAGTTTGTTGATAGATAACCTACTTCTTGACGTTCTGCAAGTCGTCCTTCAACTTCTTCGTTGTCCGAATCAGTTTCTCCCTTTCCGCTTCGAGCTCCTCCTTGTCTTTTGCGAGCTCCTGAAAACTACAAAACCTTCTGGAAATCCGCAAACTCCTCCTACATCAGCTCTATCATGTTCCTCTTTTCTGGCCTTCGCCTCCGCCTCCAGACGTTCTTCGTAGCTCTTTTTCTCTTCGTTAAGAAGAACACCTCGGTTCTCCAGCTCTCGAATCATAGTCTCGCCGACCACTGTGTTCTTGTAAGAGCTGAAACTCAGCTAGCAAAGACAGGTTTATCTTTATAAACTAACATTTTCGTGGCACTTCTCAACGCCTTCAACCACTTCTCTTGAGTTGTGTGGTCAGCAGCCGCCACGATTATAGCAGCTGGAAGTTGCGGGTGCGCAATCAGGAGGCAGTTTTTCTTGTCTACATCCCCTCCCGACACAATGGAACATCCGATAAGAGGGATGATTCCCTTCGGATGAAGGTCAATCCGTCTAGTCTTCTCGAAGACCTTCTTGTAGCTCGTCGCATAGTAGATCAGGAAGCACTCTTTCAGCACGAAGAATCGTTTGGCCCACTTGGCAGGCCGGTTCTTTCTCTTGTACTTCTTCATGAGAATTCCATAGTTTTGGACGCCGAGCACGGGACCCATCTCATCGTAGCCGACCTCTTCTTCGGGAGTCAGGTCGTAGTCGTTGCACTTCTTCCGAGTCAGGTTGGAGAACTAAAATGAAATCTAGACGAGTTCAATGTGTGGCGTGTTACCTGAAAGGAGAGGCTCCGCAGGATCCCCTTCTTCTCAATCGTGTTGGGCGGCGTCGTCTTCGGCGGCCCGTTCTTTGGCGGTTCGGGAGCGTTGCCCTTCTTTTTCGAAACATTCTTCGCCTTCAACTCTTTCGGCGTCGTTCCCGGCTTGGGAGCCGTTTTGGTGGTCATCGAGCTGAAATGATGGGGGATAAGAGGCGAAGGGAAAACGGGAAGCGGGAATGGAAATGCGAATATCACTCCTCGTTATCAAACGGGGGGACAGCGTCAGAATCATAAAATGTAGAGGTGGTCGGAAAGGGAAATTCAGGACAGTATCAATGAGAGATAAGCGGCGGTTCGGGAGGGGAGGCCCCCCGGACAGCCGGGGGGTTTGACCTGAAATGAACCTGCTTTCGAACATAATTGGATGAATCGTTCACAAAATCGTGATTTCTTTTTCACTGCGAAATCGCTTTGGAATTTGCGATAAGAACGCAGAAGAGAATAATGATGGAAATGCGGCTAAGGAACGGGGAGGGTTGCCCGAACAAATGCGCCTTTTTGTATTTGTTTGTGGATCCTGAGAGTGAGCTCATGCGCTCCTCGAACACATGCCTATATCCGTCAATTTTGACAGTTTGACGTTTTTGTGCATGCATCGCCACACGTTCGCGAGCCTGAAGGCAAAAAGAGAATACGTAGTGAGGCACATAGGTTGTCGCAAAGAACCGCCAAGAAACCTGCATGAAACATCCAGGAGATGTGTGAGAATATGGATCCGATTCAGATACCGAGATGTTGGAGTTTGATGAAGAAACTGATGAACTCCTGTCCCTCGATTTATCTGACCCAACCTTTTAAACGAAAAAATCCCTTGTTCCACTTTAGTATGCAATCTTTTTCTATATTCCCATGTTGAAAACTGATTTCTATGTCTTCTTTCAGGTGCTCAGTTTGCAACCATTTATTTTGCACGTTCTCGGGGCAAAATGTCAACTTTCCAACTGCGTGCGGCAGCATTGCAAATCTGCGTGCCGCACACTGCAGACTGGCCGGACAGGCTCCGCCCACTTATCTAGCTTTGCCGGAAAATGTATTTTCAGCTTTTTTTTGCCAATTTTCATTAAAGAATCGCTAAGTGAACACATTTTCAGCATGTGGTTCGAACAGTTCTACTCTGGAGTTATTACGACCGCGTTCGTGGCCGGTGCCTGCTACATGTCCTACCCATTCAACAAATGGGACGTCGGAAGAGCTTTCCGCCGCAACTACTGCACTCCACAGAGGTATTTCTGTCTGAAAAAACATCAATTTCAAAAATTAAAAAGTGTTCAGAGTTGAGCTGTCGAAGAGAGACCACAGATTGACCGGAAATCAATATCGGATCGCCGGACTCGATGCTTTCCCGGAGAAGTGAGTCGTTGTACACGCGTTCTGAAGGTTTCACAACTGTAATTCCAGGTGAGTATTCCACGAAATCGCCTTCTAGGACCGGACAATCAATCGTCTATGTAGAATTCAAACTTTTCCGATCGCGTCTTCTCTGTTTAGATATGTCGTCGAAATGAAATGTCTTCAAATACTTTCGAACCTCTTGTCAAATGTCATGTCAGGTGTGTAGCACACCAGCTGACCCTTCATTTTATGGTTTTGGGTATACGCCAACTCAGAGTGAGCTGGCAAAGTAATGAGACGGATGAGAAGAGCAGTCGAGGGAACTTATGATGAGAAGGGGCGGGGAAGCGAGGAGCAGCAGAGACATGTCCAACGATCATGTCTATTTTCAAATCATGCGTCGTCTGCTAGCTGTCTTCTTCGTCTTTCTAGTACTCTTCACGAAAAATACTTTGACCAAAGCGCCCTGTGACCCTTCGTGGCTACACATTGCCCACCTCGATTCGTGTTTTCTCTCGGCTCCTCAGCCTGCCGAATACGATGAAGCGGAAATCTACTGTAACGAACACGATGCCAGCCTTGTCGTCATAAATTCGGAGGAGGAAGCATCGATTGTCAGAGAGTTTTTCGCCAGAGAGAACCCGAGCTTCTTCAACTGGATCGGAATGCGGCTCGACTTCGAGTCGCAAAACTTCTCCTGGATCGACGGAATTGCGAGAAACTACACCTACTTTCTTCCAGGTCTTTTTCACGCCTACGATGCCACGTCGGATGTGAACGTGAGATTTCAGATGAGCCAGCTGCAGCCGGAGAGTGTGTCGCCTGGGTTTTAGATGACAAAGTAGACGGATGGCAGGCAATAAGTTGTCAATACTCTCAGTTCTTCATGTGCCAGAAGCCGGCAGAAGGGTGAGAAAACGAGAAGAACGACATGACTAATAGCAATATCTGCTGCTGCTCGACCAGATAAATGAGAAGATCGCAAACTTCAGAATCATCACGACGTGGCACTCCGATGAGGAAGGAGTCATTTCTAGTCCGAACTGGCCGAACAACTATGAGAATCAAGAGTACGACACGCACATTATACAATCAGAGCCAGGAACTCGCATTCTTCTCTACTTTGAGTTTGTGGACACTGAGGCTAATTGTGACATCATCACTGTGTCCGATGATTACGGTATCTCAGGAAGAACATTGTTCAGGTAAATTGAGGAAGTAAGTTGCGTCTAGCTACTCCGTATCAATCAGATTGTCCGGCTCGTACTTCAACCACTCGGTCATCAGCAATCGCAACCACGTCATGCTGAACTTCAAGTCAGACGAGGATAACGTCGGGAAAGGATTCTCAATGATCTATAGAATTATGTACGTTAATACACAACATCTGACCCCATTAGTTTCCCTTTTTCAGAAGACCGCTTCCTCTGAAAGTGTTCTCGAATTCCTTCGGAACGGTTACGTCTAACAACTATCCGAGCTCTCCGGATTCTTTCTTGATCCAGTACTATCTGATTCAATGTGCTCCGGGTCATCATGTTGGTTTGGATGTGAAGGCGCTGCGATTGGATAGAAATGACCGCGTTAAAGTGTTCAATGGAGGTGACGAGAAGGCTCCAAAGCTGAAAATGTGAGCTCTTCTCATCGTTTCGACGGTTGAATTTGTATTTTTTTTTAGCTTCCGCCAATTCTCCTCGAGTTCGGGTGAAACTATCAAAAGCACTCAGAACAAGATGTTCATTGGCTATGACACTGGAGAGCAGTTCAATGATTCTAACCACTGGGCGTTCGAATACACTTGCATCCCAGATGGAAATTTGGGTGATGAGATTATAATTTGAGTTGGCTAATAAATAATTATCTTTATGGATATGAAGAGACAATGCAGATAGAAACACAACTTATTCGTGGGAACGGATGGAAAAGGACTTAGAGATCACAAGTCAAACAGGAGGTATTTAGGGAACGAGTTAAACTTAAGCGAGTGTGGAAGAGGAGCTTCCCGAAGTAGAAGCCACGATTTCATCATCGTCGGCAGGAGTCTGTGCGGTCGGCTGGTCATCCGAAATTTTGGCGAACAGGTTCTTGTACCGCTTCTTGTCACGCTCGTTTTGATCACGGATGGTCGTCTTGCAAACGAGGATCTGTTGAGCGGCAGCCTGAAATAACAAATCAGCTTTGGCTCACGAGGAGGTAACGCTTTACCTTGTTGTCTGGCTCGATCGACACGATTTTCTCGAAAAGCTTCATCGCCTCGCGAACTTCGTTCATCGTCAACTGGGCGCTGGCCTTGCGATAGAGCGCCTTGACGTTGTCCGGCTTGGTTTCGAGAACCTTATCGCACCACTTGATACATTCGAGTTGCTCATTCTGCTTGGAGCACACCAAGCTCAAGTTCAAATACGCTCCCGTCAGAATAACGTCGCGCTCGCGGACCTTCTCAGGATCCGTGCTCTTCTCGTACTCGAGAACCTCCTCAGCTCTCTTGTACTTGTTGTAAGCGAGCTTCAGCTGTCCTTGCTGGAGGAACATGGTTCCGCGATCCTTGGCCTCCTTAGCGGCTTCGAGTTTCTCATCAGCCGTCATTTCCCACGTGGCGGGAACCTTCTCGAACTCCTTGAGGAAGATGGTGAATTCGAGAGGTGCATTGGCGGGAAGGTTCGTCCCGGCCGGCGGATTATTTCCGTAGGTGTACTTGGTGCCCTTCAGCTCGATCTTCGACTTCTCGCCGAGGTCGAAACGCCGCAGAGCTCTCTCGACTCCCTCCGGAAGATTCTCAACACATCCCTCACCGATGCTGAACGTGACTTCACGGTTGTAAAACTCTTTCCCTTGATGAGTTCCGACGATGTGAGCGGTCACCTTACTGGTGTCACTCGGGCTCGATTTCTTGGATCCTTCAACGATGATGGTGCGGAGAATGCTACCGTCTCTGTCTGGAGAGATATCCTCGGACGACCACTCGAACAACTCGACTTCGAAGATCAAGGTGGCACCACCAGGAATCTTCGGTGGCGATCCAGTAGGTCCGTATCCGTAGTCCGAGCGGATGGTGAACTCGGCGACTTCTCCCTTCGTCATCGTCGCCACTCCGATGTCCCATCCCTTGATGACGTTTCCGCGTCCCAAGTTGAAGGAGAATTGGTCTCCACGATCTCTGCTCGAGTCGAACTTGGTACCGTTCTCCAGTGTTCCGACATAGTGGACCTTGACGGTGACTCCAGTCGTTGGCTTCACGATGCCTTCTCCTTCCTTCTTGATCACCTTCAGAACTCCTCCGTCTTGCTTCGGGGTAACGTCAATCTTTTCCGACATGACCGTAACGCTGGCTTTGAAAGGTCCTGGAAAATGAAAATAGGTTAGCGTCAAAACAGAAATAAGAGAGCAAAAATCAAGCAGGAAAACATTCAAATGGAAGCCAGAAACCGGAGCATTCTCGAAAATTCTTCGTAAACGTTCGCGAATGTTCTTTTCTCGAATACGCAAACATGCTCGTGATATTCGGTGTTTTGGGCAGCGTCTGCGTACGAAACACGGAACAAACCCTCCACCGTAGTCGATAAATGTTCGATTTTCTGAAGACATTTCTCTCCGTCCTCTCGCCATCTCTGTGTCTTTCCCTTTCTCGGCATTTTGTTTTCAGCTCCATTTTTCAGACCCTGAGTAATTAAACTTCCAAAATGGACACTTCGGAAGCCTATGATCACATGGCACCAAAGTTGACGGGCCAGAAAGAGGGGTACGTGCTAAAATTAGGCTAAACGATGAAAATTCGATCAAGTTAAGAACTTTCGCGTTTCTCACCGTCAAAGATCGATGGCCGCTGATTGTGACCCGTCTTGTTGATCAACTCAAACGGAATCGTGAGGCCCTGGTTGCAGAACTTGGACCGGTACAGATTCAGGAGGTACTGATAACATCTAACGAAAATCGATTTTAGAATGCGGCAACGGACGTCGATGGAATTCTTGCCAAGTTTTCGGAGCTTCGCTACAAAATGATGACCGATAAGCCTCTCGATATCCTCTCCGATCGTGGACAAGACACCGAGGAGTGGAACGAGTTTCTCAGTGAGAACCGCTCCGGAGACATGGTGATTCCGTTTTTGAATACTTTCTTATTTCTTTCGAGATCTAGGTGTATGATACTCACAAAGAGAAGCTGACATGGTTCAACGGCCCCTGGCTGTTCGTTGAGTGCTATCTCTACCGTCTGATTCACGGAGCATTCGCAAGCACCTACAAGCTTGAAGAAATGGACTACTTTGAAGACATCAAACGTGCCAACTTCAACGATCAGTAAGGATTCAGATCGACATATATCATTCAAGTATTGTATTTCAGTCTCCATCAAATCGAAGAAGCTTCCGCTTTCGTGCTGAAGATCTGCGCCAAAGATGCTGCAGCTCACGAGCTCTTCGGAATCGCTACATTCCTGAAAATGAGCTTGTGGGGAAACAGAGCCGATATGTCTCTGACTGGCGGTGATCCAAGTTGCCTCGTAAGTGATCCTTCCCCCAACTACCAGCAACAAGAAATTGTTTTCCAGGAGATGTCCTCCATCACTGCTAGCACCAAACTTGACGACTATGTTCTCATAAACGACATCAACCAGCTCACCATAAAAGTGCTGGCTCCACTTCTTCGGAAGCGAGACACCGACAAAAATCGTCGTATCGACATAGTTCTTGACAACGCTGGCGTCGAATTAACTGGAGATTTGGTGCTCGCTGAATTTCTGCTCTCAAGAGGATTTGCGGACAAAATCGTCGTGCATGGCAAGTCTTTCCCGTGGTTCGTCAGTGACGTGACCCAGAGAGACTTCGACTGGACTCTCGAATCGCTCAAGAGAGCCGGACCGGAGAGCGAGAAGTTTGGAGAAATACTGAAGAAACGGATTGAAGATGGCACCCTGGTCTACAAGTGCCATAAGTTCTGGACCTACCCCCACGCTTTCTACAAGATGGCCGAAGTCGCTCCGGATCTCTACGCCGAACTTCAAACTGTCAGTCCAAAGATACAAGTAGTCTCAACAAATTTAAAACTTTTTCCAGTCATCTCTTGCCATTTTCAAAGGAGACCTCAACTATCGGAAGTTGGTCGGCGACCGTGATTGGGATTTCAATTCCACTTTCGAGAAGGCTTGCCGCGGCTTCGCTCCGTGCCCATTCTTCGCTTTGAGAACCTTGAAAGCGGAAACTGTGGCCGGAATTAGCAAGAAAGTAATTGATGGAATCATCATGGTATGATCACTGTTGTTTTGCCCACCGATCTGTCCTTTTTTCTACAGAAGTACGAAGATGATCTGACTTGGATGACGTCTGGAGAGTACGCTGTCTGTCAACTCGGAGGAATCTGATCGCATTTATATTCAAATTAATCGTAGCATTTTCTGCACCCATCTTGTCCGCCCCCCCCCCCCCCCCCCTCTCGTTTTCCTATTCCCCCTACTTCCTGAATTAGTGTACTCATATCATCTTGCAATCCATCCGACGAGCAAAGTGAGTAATCTGCTTCATATTTCAAATTGTTATGAATCGCACCCCCTGCCCCTTTTCCTTCCTATCCCTCTCCCCCTTTTTCCATTCTCTCTCAATATCTTTGTCTACCCCCCACCAATTTATTCCCTTTCCTCTTGTGCTCGCGTATTCTTGTGAATTTCGATCGAATAGAGTAGTTCCCGCTTCCAGATGTGTGATTGTTAATATTTATATGGTAAAGAGCATGCCGAAAAGACCGGAAATCTTTCAATCAGTTAAGGACACTTGTGAATGGGGGGAAAAGGCAAAAAAGGGAAAGAAGACGTGAAAAATTATGCTGAAACTATATTGAAAAGACATGGAGTGTTCTGGTAGGGGGGCCGAGATAAGAACATGTGAAAAGTAAAAGACAGCAAAGGGATGGAATTTGCAGTAGTTGTGTTTCTGGACCAGAGAAAACGGCGACAAGATCGTGGTCTTTACAAGACGGAATATCAAAGGAAATAGAAGAGCAAGATGGCTATATTATTCGTGAGCAGCAGCGCCAGCGGCCGATTCGATTAGTTGCTGCAGGTTGATTCCGAAGCTGCTGAACAGCGGATTCGACGCGAGACTGCCGGCGTCGTCGCCCTGTTTGGCTTGCGCACTGAAGAGGGCCGAAGCATTGGCGCCACCTGCAAGAACTTAACGTCTACTTAGAACTCCCCTCCGACGAAGTTACCTTGCAAAAGGAACGGATTCAAGAACGACGCCTTCACCGCCGGATGCGTGTTCTTCGGCGACGACGACGACGTCCGCGCCTTCTTCTGCGCCTGCTGTCTGTTCGACGCCGCCTGCTTCATCGCCTCCTTTATCGTCTGCACCGCCACACTGTCCGACTCGATGATCTCCTGCTTCACCATCGTCGGCGAGGCTCCCTGCTCTTCCTCTTTGATGTCGCTGAACGCCTCCTCCGAATCCGAGTCGTCGCCGCTCTCATTGTTGTAGTCTTCCTCTCCGAACGTCGAGAAGAGTGGCGCCATCGTGGGCAAGAACGGCGAGAAGCTTCCCATCTGAAAACCTCCGAACTTGAGTCTCCAAGTCCCATGTGTGTGGTCCAGTTTGTAATGTAATCAATACGTCGACGCCAATCAGTTAGTCAGAAGACTCGCCCCACTCGTCTCTCCATTAGCGAGCGACGAGCCAAAGTCGTACACACCAAAAGCATTACACTGCTCCTTCTTCTTCTTCTTCTTCTCCTTCCTTCGCTTCGAAGGAGAGGAGAAGTATGAGTGTGTGTGCGGGCTCCTGCCTCCTCTCACTTCCCTTCCCGTCGCGTCTCTCTCTTTCTCTCTCCCGCTTCATCTCCCGCTCACTCTCTGCCCACCTCCCGAAGGATATTTGAGGCCATTTTAGTGCCGCCGGCTGACGCGACGTCCCTTCATTCCGCCGGGGGCGCGTGCTTCGTTGTAACAGCCAAGACTGAAGCGGATGTGATTCCTTCCCCTCCAAAACTCACCGATGGGCTGTTGTTGGTCGAGTCCGAAACAGCATCAGCTGTCGCCTTCCTCTTTCGCATTCCGTTCCCATTTGCGGGATCGAATGTGAACTCGGTCCGGCTCGGCTGAGTGTCGGGACCCTCGCCGGGCGCGTTGAGGCACGTCTGGATCATGGCTTTTCCGGGCTCGGACGAGATCATCGGCTGAAGCTTCTTCGTGGCGTACGTGTAGACGTGCCCGGTTTCAGAAGCGACCAGAAGCATCACTTGTGTACCCGTCAATGTGGACAGCTCGAAAGCCTGGAATGTTCCGATTTCGGGGTTATCTGGAACTGTCCGCTCTGAAATAAACGCACCTTCTTCATGATTCCCGTCTTCCGCTTGCTGAACGTGGTGTACCGTCGGAGCTTGTTGCTGATGTACTCCATCTTGATCTTGACCCGTCCCTTCGTCTTCTTTCCGTTCGGCAGCAGGCCCGTGGAGGACGACGGCGCCACCGCCGGAGACGCACCTTCCGGAAGAGCCGGAGTGTTCTGCAGCTTTTGCAAGAGTTGCGCAAAGTCTTCAACGTCTCCCATTGTGTGAAGAAGATTCGTCTGGAAGAATAATGGAGATGATGATGAAAAGGTAGTCAGAAATAATAATAATGATCGTTGGACAAGAGAAGAAGGAGGGCGTTCTTTCGGGAAGAGAGAGGAAACCAGTATTGGTATGGTAACTTTTTACGGCGACGGAAGAAGAAGATGGGAATCGGACGGAGGGGGGAGTACGGTATGATTGTTAATTGTACTAATATCGCCTCGACCTGAATACGGTAGAAGACGACGAACCGGCGCGAACTGTAGTAGACCGCCCATTCCAGTAAGAGAACTAGGAGCGGTTTCGTCGAAAAAAAACAAGGAATCAGGCGGGAAAAGGTGCGGCGAGAAGTTCACATGTGACTACTGGAAAACAAAAGCATCGATTGATTTGGAGAGAGAGGAAGAGCCCCGTCGCCCGCTTCGCTCGCGTGCTCTCTTGTTACGGCAGGCACATATGTTGAGCCGAAAGAAGTGAGAGGAGCAATATGGGCGATGGAAGAAGGAAGAAGCGGCGAAGCAGCCGAAACTGGCGCGGTGTAATAGTGAGGACGGGCGAAAGGAGAGGAAGAAGCACCGAGCCCCCGCGGGAAGGAAGGATGGACCCGCGTCGTCTCCTCCAACTGACATATGTGGGATCCCGCCCACTAAGGCAGGCAGCCAGCCACGGATGCGGAGAGCGGAGAGCGGCCGGAGTGCGGCTGTTGCGTCGTAAAGGAAAGTGAGGCGAGATGGGATTACTGTAATGGGGCTTCTAGTGTAAAGTAGAGTACGAGGTCGGCGCAGTAGTGTCTCCGGAAAATGAGTTCGAGATTCACAAATGATCCAGTAATGATCGGAACGTCTCACGGACGATCGACTCTCGGTTATCTGGCAAACATCAAACAAACTTCGGAAAACCAATAGGACGCCGAATAAGCAGCGCGTCGGATCTTGAACCGAACACTGCACTACACGACGAGTCACACGGCTGGCGGGCTCCCCATCAGTGCATTCTATCAGTCACCAATCAGTTGTTCCCTTCGGGTCTCTCTTTTCCCGAAGAAGATGAGGGAAGAAGCCGGGAGGAGAGAATGGAAAAAGATTGAGGCCGCTTTTTTTCGACCTGCCAAAAGGATGACTCAGAAAAGAAGAAAGGGAATGGAATATTGTGAAATGAACTTGCAGAAAGCTTTTAGAGGAGATGATGGAGAAGCAGTGGCAGAATGCAAACGGAATGGCGGAAAGCGACACCGACTGTCTTGGGGGAGAGACTATCCGAGAATGGGGGCGGGACGGAGGGAGTTAGCCGAAAAGAGTCCGCGCAAGATCACCGGACCCCCCTTCTCGGCCGATGATCGGATAGCGGCTGGTGTTGCTGCGCACGCGCGCGGGGGCTCTCCATTACAAAGCGGTGCTCCGCCGAACAGTTGCCGCCCCGCCGGGTCTCCTTTTACAACGCCGCCGGCACCGCCGAACGAGGAAGACGGCGCAAAAATGGAGGTGTATCTGGCGAGCAGAAGTGTGTGATATACGGTTATTACAACGAAGACTGAGGGTGCTGGTGAGTAACGATGGGAGACAGGAGAGTAGTCATTTCGAATGGAAGAAGAAAGATCCAAGGAGGGGTCTCGTAAACATGGCCGCTGATCAGTTGACTCGGAGCGCTATATCAGGCCAAAATGGCTGTAATATTGTGTGGAAAACAAAGCATGACGCCGGCCTAGGAGGAAGAAGAGGCGCGAGAAACCAAACGGAAGGCTAGGCAAAGTGGGCGGGATCGGCGCGCGCGCCCACCATTCCAAGGCAAGCAGTCGCCGCCCAATTGCCTCTAGAAGATGGATTACGGTAAATATGGACGGATGGCCTGACGCGAATAAAGGAGTTTGGAATGAGCGGCGGCGGTGGAAGGAAAGTTATGGGGCTGAGGCCAACATGTGCTTTTAACGATCGTTGCTCAGAGAGGGAAGGGAGAGGCCAAAAGTGATGGGGCACTGCCGACCATATGTGAGAGTGCGGTCCATATGGGATCCGACGCCCAGCTTCCATATTGACTCGGTTGGAAAGAACTAAGGAGGAGAAGAAGAAGAAGCAAAGAAAGGAATGGGGCTCGGTAGCGGGACATTTCAGGGAGTTTTGGAAGAAACTTTTGGGGCTTTTGTTTGCTCAAAAGAAGAAGAGTGGGAAAGTAAATGGAAAGGGAATTGGCAGCAGCCAGCAACCGGTAGATGGTAGTGGTAGTGCATATAGAGCCAAAGACGAGCGAGTCAAGTGATTTTGACTTTTCGAGGAAGAAGCAAAGAGGGGGAGGGGGGTAGCTATCTTTCGCTAAATAGTCAGGTGACGCCGCAGAGCTAGAAGAGAGGCCCGGAAGGCTTTTTGTGATATGGGGAGGAAGGGGATGATTTAGTGACAGCCGGGGCGTTAGAAGGATCTCTAGATTCGCTCATCTGTCCATCGGGGTAGGATGCCTACATACCTCAAGAGAGCATTCTCATTGGCAGGCGGTTTTTCAAACGATGACCCTCGTGATCAGAATCATCAAACCCAGGAAAAAAATCAGCTCCCAGCAAGCGCGCGCGCCACTTCCTAGCAAATAGGGAAGTGTTGCGATGCTTGTCCTTCCATGCCGGTCTCTTCCGGATCATCTCCCCCCGCGTGTTTTTGGCTGCCGCGTCACCACGTCACCTCTGCCATCCTCCACCGAATGCCCACTATTTCCATCGGGCAGCGCGCGCGCGCTCGCGGGCAAGACGTTCCCGTAATGAGCGAGCTCCTGTGGGAGCGCTGGCGGGGGGAGCCTGGAGCGTCTCTACCTTTCCCTCCCTCACTCCGTGTTTGTCTTAATCGTGATCTCATGCGTCGTCGGGGGCGCCGCTCGCCAACGGGAAAGCGAGGGAGAGAGAGAGAGAAGGAAGAGAGCCACCCGAGAGCAAGTTGGGTAGCCGGGTGGGTGCACTGTACTGACGTGGACATTGATGACGACACAAACACTCTTGCAAACAGACTCGCCAGCTCTCGATCACTTTTACGTGTAAACGGGCGACTGCCACCGCTTTTGGAAGAAATCACCAGGATCTAGAGTGCGAAGAAAGGGATTTGACAGTGACGTGGCAATGCCATTTCACAATGGTTTGCAGAAAAAGCTCATTCCGAAAGATTTCACGTGACACGAGGGAGAGAAAATGTTACGAGTTATGACGTGGCAGATAGAAATGAAAATGTTTTGCTTATGACGTGGTCCTACAAGTATTTCTGAAAGGGGTAGAGACACGTTGTGGCCCACTGATCGGGCGAACATTCGTGTGACTGAAGAGAGAAAGTATGATGTGTCATTTGGCACCTGCGAAACTGCGAAAAGTCGAAACATGAGTCATGACGGATGCCAAGAAGGGGAGCACTATTCGGGGGGTTACTGTAGAAACGGGCGAAAGTGGTACAGTGTAAAGTGAGTCAACCGATCCGAGTGTCCATGAATCATGAAGAAAGAGTGCTCTCGCGCTTCTTTCCTCGACAAAAAGTGAATGAATAAGGAGCCACTCCGCCCGCCCTTCTCTTCTAATCAAACAAATTCTTCTTGCATCCATCGGAGCCCTCCCTGTCTGCCTCTTAAGGTTCTTCGCCTTCTTCTTCGTCTTTCTCGGCGCTCGCGCGGGAAAGAATCGCGCAGCTCCCGGTCGGCGCGCGCGCGGGAGGAAGGGTGAAGCTTATTATGCAACTATGCATATATGCTCCGCGAGAGCTTCCACCTCAAGCATTTCCAATCACGATGTTTTATTTGGTGACATTGAAACAGAAGAAGACGGAGAAGGAGAAGAAGGAAACGACTGTCTACGGATCTCTGAGGACAGATTGGAGCGCGCCCGCGCGCGGCCGGCAGCAAAAAGGAAAGATCTAGCTGACCTTCCCTTCCCGAACGCGTTGCTTCTCATTCGCCTTTTTTCATTGAGACCACCAAATCTTCTTGTAATTGGCGTGTCATAATAATAGCCTTTAGACGGGCCTCCGTCTTGTTCCAACATTGTTTTTCAATTGGGTTTCACCTTCTACCATCCCCCCGAGACGACGACCTTTTTGTCACCCTGTGTCCAAACAGCCTCGAACACTTTATGCGATCTTATTCGTCTTCGGAAAGGGGATTTGGATTCATTCAACAAAACGTAACAGCAAAAGAAGCATTCAACAATAAAGGGGGGAAGGGGCGACGAAATCAAAGCAGAAAAGAGTGGCCGGGTTTGCGATACTCCTCGGTCTTCATCCGTTGATGGAGAGCCGAGTACAGTGAGCGAGCCGTCTTCTGAGCCATTTCCAGCATGTCGTTGACGGATTCGAGTTCTAGGAGGCCACCGCCGACTTGCTTCACACACGTCACTTCGTAGTCCATTCCGACGTTTCCCCCTTTTTCAGCCGTCTCGCTCGCTCCGGTGATTCCGATGAGCAGTTGCGATCGGACACAGGTTTCTTCTTCCGGCGTGCAGTCTACGACGTTGGCGGTGCCGATTTTAGAAACGGTTAACAGGAGAGGGCACCGTTGAACATCGAGCTTCCACATCGCTACAGGGACTTCTTCGTCTCGTACGTTTCCTCCCTTTCGCGGCCGCTTCAGCACAATCGACACTTTTCCACCATCGTCAGGCGCCACCTCCACCTCGGGAATCTCCATGTTGCTGAGCGCTCCGATTACAGCCAGAGAGATCGCATCAGTGACACTTCCATCCCATTGCAGGACAGTGACATCGACGAAGATCTTCCAGCGATATCCTTCAGCGAGTTGCGTTTTTCTCAAGTTCGGCAGAATGTCCAATGCTCTTGAGTACGCCACTTGGAAAGCAGCGGAGAGCTCCTCCGCGTACTCGTCACCACCTTTTCCGGCAAACTGACTGCTCGCATTCGCCGAGAAGTCCACATAGAACTGCATCCGTTGCTTGGGACCCGTTTCGATGACAGGATCGTAGGATTCTAGGTCCAGCTTGATTCCCGCCTGAAAAAAATCGTCGCTCGTTCTCCTTTCTCTCTATGAAGCCTCTTACCAGCACGTCAGTGTTCTGGCCGAGCTGAACCCGACAGCTTCCGTTCGTGTTGGACAGAACGCCACGTTCGAGCACAATTTGACGGAAGTCGGAACAAGCGCGACCATCGTTTCTGATATCGGTCTCGACGCCAGTGATAAGAAACAGTTTTTCGTCGTCGCTCAAATGAACCTCCATTCTGCAAATTTTGTGCTACATTCTGCAGATTACTGAGAATTGACATTTTCCGGGAAATGTGAAGGTAATGACGAATGGGAATGAGTGACCGATCCAAAAATAGAACTGATGATCATTGAAACAGCGGGAACTTCAATTTTTATGCGAAACAAGAACAAGAAGAAACAAAAAAGAAAAGATTATTCAGCTAAGATCCTACAAAATGCTCGACTTTCGTTATTTACGCCCTCCGGCCGGTGCGCAATCGAATTTTCCCCGCACAATGTTCGCTTTGACCGAAATCAGATCTCGTCGACGTCCGCCTTTCACCAGAACCTGCAAATGAGCGGATCTGTCAGAAAAATGTACAGAAATCATAAAATACCTGGGAGTGCTCCTGCAAGTTGTGTCCAACATTTGGAATGTATGCGCACACCTCGGCTCCAGTCGACAATCTCACGATGGCACATTTGCGGTTTCCAGAATTCGGCTTTTTAGGGTGACGGATGACGGCTGAAACGCAGTTCTCAATGAAAAGCATGTGAAAACTTGCAAACTCACTTTTCAGAACGATTCCTTTGTAGTGGCTGTACCCACTGATGGCACTCTTGTCCTTACTGCGAGCTCGTCGCTTCGGCGGCCCATTTCGGTAGTGAATGAACTGAAACCACGAACATTATTCGTTAGGTTGTTCAAAAAAACTGAAAAACCTGAAGGAAATTGTTTCTGAAAGCTGGAAAACTTGTCGAAAACGATGAAATCTGTGTCTGAAGTGGTGTTCTCGGCAAAATAGAGCTGATTGTGCTGGAAAACCCTGTCAGAAGGCCTCCGATGCGGGAGAACATCTACAAACATCGCAAATGACTTTTCTAGTCATATGAATACAAATGCATGCATTTCAAAGAGAATAAGCGCGGAAGTGAAACCAATGACTCAAAATATCGATTGAAAACCTAAGCGAAAGCTAACGTTTTTATTCGATGTATAACAATAGAAATCTCCTTTCTGTAGCATTTTTAGAGAAAAACCTGTAGAGCACAATCGAAAAGGTAAAGAAGTAAAAAGAAGAACACATTGACAAGAAGAAGGCTGGCCATTTTTTTGAATTCGTGTCCTAATAGAAACTTTCGTGGAGTAGCGACATTATTACAGAGAAATAACATTAAAAATATAAGAAGTTTTCTAAATGGTACAGATTGCAATTATTCAAAATAGTTTTCAGTGGTAATTATTAGTATAGAGAGTATTATTAAAGTTTACATTAATCTTTTTGGCTTTGCTGGGGAGGCGGCTAAATGTGAAAAGATGAACACCGATTGGAAAGAAAAGACACTTCGGGCGAGAGAGTGAAACAAAGCGAGCTTTGGAAATCAAGCGTTAGTATTGTTGACAGTAAGTCTGCTCCATTGCACATCGAACGGATCGACAGGTTTGGCTGGAATTTGAGCCATCTGAACCGGGTTCGGTGAAGAATTCCAGTTGATTCCGGCCGGTGAGTCGCGAGCCTGAAATGATCAGAATTGTCCGTCTGAGTTAGATTTTAATGCCAACTTACACTGTTCGGCTGATAGATTGATGGACTTCCGTTGGAGACGGCTTGCTTCGTCGGGAGTGGTGGCGGCGCGTGAGCTGGCGGTGGGCCCGACTTGGGCAGCACGGAGTACGACGAAGAAGTGCTCGGACCTTGGGAAGAAGTCGTCGGCGACATGCTCATTGAAACACGGAGCACGTCGTCGAGCCATTCGTCAGCTTTCGAACGTGATACGACGGGGTAGACAGGCGAGAATCCAGCGTGTGTTGACGTCGGAGTTGCTTCACCGGAAGAGCTGTTCGACATCAGCTTGACCTCTTCAAACTGCTTTTGTAGCTTATCCAACGGAGATAACACTGGTTGCTGTGGCTGTTCTGAAGGGAACTGCGTCGGCCAACTAGCAAAGTTTCCGTTTGCGTTGGTAGAGGTGATAATTGGTGCCGGAACTCCTCGGAAGTTCAGATCGATACCATCGAGACTATTTTGAGCAGCAGGCGGGGCCGCTGGCTTCGTTGCAGACTTGATTCCAAGCCCTAGAAGATCCTCGTCTCCCTCGTAGATAGGTTCGTTGTAGAGCGGCGTGCCGTAAGACTGAAAATAGTCGCTTGTGTATCAGAAGCATTGAGGAAGCTCGATTTCTACCGGCAAACTCGTTCTGCGTTGCACGCTTTCAGGGAAGGGGCTTATCAAAGAGCCGCTAGACTCAATTTCATATCCATAACCAGAGGCAGTAGTATTTACATCTACACCGGCGTTCCGGAAGTCTTGAAACATTAATCGCTTCAATTCAGCAATCTCTTCGGCGCGGTCACTCTGGTTTTCTATTTCGTATCGAATCGCGAGACTCGGATAGAATTCGCATCGTCCGTCGATGTAGGCGGCCTTTTCGCACGCTTGGGCATATGATCGGAGTCGAGCTTGTGAGTGAGCAAGTTTGATGGCTCTCACTTTCGATGCCACCCCACGACGGGCCCGATGGCTGACATTGTGAACGACGGCACGCACGTATTCAGTATCAAGGACCATTTCGGTGGGACGAAGAGAGGAGCGGGCAGAAAATACCCGACTCTCAACTTTTGACACCTTTTTTCCCACATTTCGCCCAGGATTATGGAAATTTGAAGCCAGTTTTGAATAAAACACTAACCTTCTTTTCTCTGTCGACACTTTTTCCGGGCCGGAGTGACAGGTTGCGTTTGAATTGATCCGATGATGACGGCATGTCGGGCGCTCGCAACGATCCCTGTTTAACGTATGATTTCGATTCGGAAACTGACTGCGTTTTCTCACCTGTCGTTGAAAAAGAGCGGGATTCGACGCCGGTCGCGGTTTCGCCGTTTTTTTGAACTCTTCTCCGTGATTCGTGGCGGGAATGTCATTGATAATGACGGACTGTGGATCTAGGTACCTATCCTCGATGGAGACGTGTTTCCGGAAGGACTGATACGCTAGATTCGACCTTTGCGAAGAGGAGGCAGCTGGTTGATCGTCAAACTTTGCATCCTCCCAGTTCGGGTTGAAAACGTCGGCTTTTTTAGAAACGGCCGGAGTGTCTGTGCCGGTCGGATTCGTCTCTTCGTCTCGCTTCTTCTTCTTCTCGAGGCAGATTGAGAACGCACATCCGACGGCATGCGACAATCGCTCTCCCTGAAAACGTTACGATAGAAAAGAAAAAAATTGGAAAATTACTGTTTCTTTCGTCGCCATAAACCCGTGGCACATCCATCGCCTCGATGCTCCGTCGCGGCAAATATAGGCGAAGCCTTTGTCACTTTTTCGATCCGGTGCGCAGAAAGAAACCTGAAGTAACTGAGTTTGGACGGAAGAGTTGAAAAAAAATAAACCTTTTCAATTGTCTGGTCGACGAGCAATCCTCGACTGTTTCCCTGATCCACGACTCGGAGGCCATCGCCTGACACGTATAGAACCGCTTTCACCGGTTTTCGCCGCAAGGCTTTCATTGCTTTCAGCGCATTTTCGCAAGTAGTCATGCCTCGCGACTCGTAAACTTCGATTCCGCCCAGGTATTTCACATTGAAACAGCATGTTCCGCCACGCACTGCGCCTTCATCAGGCTGCCATTGTTCTGTCTTCGAGCCGCCAGTCACCTTAACAATTTTTGTGATGGTTGAGAAGAAAAAGGCGAAAATGTGTGCTTACGTCCGGGCTGAGATGCCTGTCATGACTGCGGTCTCGTCGTTTTGGTATTCTCAACGATCTTCGCAATCGGTCCATCCCCTTTGAGAATATAGTGCTGAAAAATAGAAAAAAATCATAAGTGAGTTTGGGAAAAGCACGCAGTAAAAGTACTAGCGCCTTGGGCAGTAAGTGGTTCGTCTAATGAGGTTTCTCAGTAGAGCGCGCTTGCACTGCACTCCTCATCCACATAACACACACACACACATACACAAGGGGCCCTGTCAGCCCACATGACAGAAGAAAAGACAACACTTGATGTTTTTAGCGGCGGCGTGAAAAGTGTAGCTAATTGGGTGACAAATACGCAGTATATAAGGAAGGAGAAGAGAAGAAAATCGAGATTGGTCTCCACCTTTTCTCGCTGGGCATCGGCGTCGGCAAAGGAGGTGGCGCGGCGTCGAACGACGGTTGTTGTTGCAAGACCAACGAGTTTTGCAGGCTCTTTGCCTTCTTTTTCCGGCGGGATATGCGGGAAAGCCCCCGAGTGAATATGTTCCCTTGATTACTGCTCATCTGAAAATCGATTAATTTGCTATTTACATCGAAAAACTTGGACGAAAATCAAAAAAGTGGAAGCGGAAAAGCGGAAAAAGTCGGCGGTACTGTTCCTTTTAAAGGCACATGACTCACTCGCGTTGGGGGGTCTCGCCACGAGTCAAAGCTTTGTGCGTCTGATTTTAAACAAAAAAGACCTAAATTCGAAAGAAAAAGAGAAACTTTCTTATCAAATGCACACACCCCGTGAGCATCAGTTTTCGACTGTATGAGAAAGGTGGGTGCCTGTGGCGAGAGACTCGGCGCGCTAGACGGAAAAGAAAGAGAGGAAAAAGATGGAAAGAACCGATACCCTGCCCGTACTTCCGCCGCACAGTGCGGGACGCGACGAGACTGACCTCTTTTTCATTGATTGATAAAAAGGACGGACATCGTGGACGCAATGAAATTGAAACTTTCATGATTTATTTGAGGGAATCTGTCGGAATGTTTGTCCCGCAAACTAGGATGGAATGTGGCAAGACGCAATCTTATTGTGTTTCTTTGCAATTGTTTCTTTTGTGCTTTACCGTACTTCTATAAGACTTTTTCCGCTATGATATAGAATTTCGCAAATCTACTCAATATAATGAAAACATTCAAAGAAAAAGAAGCAAAAAACCTTACCTCAGAAACACCTGGATTCGGAGACGTGTGTATCGGCGGATTGTCCCAGTTCTGGTAGACTCCGCAAGCTCCGGATATCTCAGGATTCTTCTTGATCGGGCTCTGCCATTCGTATTTCGAATAGTGACGCACGAAGGGGACGATCATGGCGAAAGAATTGTTCCGATCCGAAGACCCTGCTAGTTCGTCAGAAGGTGGCGTCGAAGCGTCGGACGAGAAGTGAGGTCGTCGCAGCGGTACGTGGTACCGCGACTGCTGCAACGGAATAGTAGTCGACAACAATCTCGATAGGTATCTGCGAGTGTTTCGCTCCGAAACCGCTATCTACCAGACTAGATACAAAATTTGCAGGCCCACCGCAAATGTGTTTTGCAAAGTAGGAGAAGCATCAGAGAGCATGCGGAGCAGTGAACTCACACCGGAAACCATAAGAAGCGCTTTCTTTTGATTGAGGACTTGAGCTGAAATTATAGACGGAGCGGAGTGGTCGGAAACGCGCGACGACGACGATGTGCACGACGACGGGAACTCATAAACATTCTAGAGTGCACTGCAGAAGCTGAGACACAGAATCGCGGTTCGAGATTTCGAGTCTTTCCGCCTGTTTTGCCCTCGAAACAAGGAAGTTCCAGTTAACATGCCATTCTTTCCCAGGATAGGATATTTATTTTCTAGCAAGGTTGATTTCTTGACTTTTTTCTACAGTTCAAATGTTCAATTCGGCGAGTATCAGCTTATCCGCTTTTCAAACCCCTTACACTCGTTTTCACATCAGTGTTTTTCGGCCCGTATTAATCATACTCTGCTCATACCCGGCACCATCACCACGCTCCGCTTCGTTTGCCATTCGTTTTTTTTTTTTCTTCTTCTTCTTCTTCTTTCTCCTCTTCGTCGTCTTCTTCGCTCGCCGATGACGTGCGGTGTGAGTGTGTGCGCGTGTGTATTCGTGTGTGAGTGTGTGTGTGTGAGCGTCGGCACAGCTCTCGGAAAACGCAGACGACGTGAGCCGCCTCGTATCGATCCCGGTCGGCTCGCGCGCGCGCGTGCTCTCGGGGAGAGCCTCCACTCTAGACGTCCGTCGTCTCCTACACTCGACGTGCGCCTCGAGCCGCCAGCGAGCATTCACATTTCAGCACCAAACGGTCTCCTCATGTTAGGGTCCGTTTCTCTTGCTCTTCTTGTCGCCGTCACAGTCACCCATGGCCTGAACCTTGAAAACGTAAGGATCCGTTAACTTACTTATTTAGGAATTGGGAAATTAGTGGGTTTCGGTTTTACTTCCTTGTTAGTCACCACCCTCCCATGAGTCATCCTATTGTTCATTCCAGCCGGGAGACTTCGTCCTCCCATCCGGAGATTTCATCGATCTGATCTCCCGAGATGCCGAGAACATTCCGGATCTGTCCAACTACGGCGTGAAGCACATTTCGGGTGGAGCCGGAGAAGGAGAGCAAAAGTTGCTCGAGGAGGACGAGTTCCAAGAGCGACAGGAGGTCAAGTCCGACAACGTCCTGCCCGCCTACTGCGAGCCGCCGAATCCGTGCCCGGTCGGCTTCACCAAGGATCAGGGTTGCATCGAGGAGTTCGAGAACTCGGCCGAGTTCTCGCGCAACTACCAGGCCCAACAGCACTGCATCTGTGACCAGGAGCACATGTTCAAGTAGACACCTCTTCTCTAGAGACCAACTGACTAATCCCGTTGTTTTAGCTGCGCCGAGAAGGAAGCCCAAGACGTGAGCGAGTCGCTGCAGAAGATTCTCGAAGAGAACGACATGCACGCCAACACGATCGCCAAGAAGTTCCACGACAAGAGAAACTCCGACGAGTACGTGCCCCGACGCAAGCGATCCGTCCCGACCGGCCACAAGTTCAACCCGTACCTCCAGGGCGAGCCGTTGAGATCGATGCAGAAGAAGAATGGCAAGCATTCGTGGTAGACTCGCCGTCGCCTCTTTCTCATTCCATCCATTTCGTTCAATTTCCTATCTCTCTTCTCATTAAGCCACACCACACCCCCCCCCCCTTTTTGTCCATCAATCCATCCGCCATCCCCGTCCATTCGACTTGAGCACCCGAGTGTAAATTTCAACCAACCCGAAATAAACTCTATTTCTTGTTAAGAAAAGCGAAAAAGTGATAGTGTGTATGATCGAGTGACCCGAAGCTCGCGAAGAAAATCCGTTTCTTCTTCCTTTTCCTCTTCCTCTTCATCTTCTTCTTAATCCGATTTGCGTCCTCGTCGTCGTCCTCCTCCTCTTAATTCCTGCTCACGACTGCTTTTCTTCTTCTCGCCATACTCTGGTTGTTATCCTGACAGACCGGCGAAAACACGTAGCAGTTGACGCCGCCGGAAGACGCCAGACAGAATTCGTCGGTGTGGGCGATATAGCTGAAGAAGCCGGTGCCGCAAATCGCATCGAAGAAAAGGCCGGTTTCCGCTTCGGCGGCACTCTGAACTGCTCGTTTCGACGCCTCCGCGTCGCCATTCACAATGTTCTGAAAGTGAATTCCAGTCTTGAAGACGTGGGCGCTCTCACATTGAATATAATAGTCCGAAGACGTTGGCTGTTGCACTTGTCGTCGTCCGACTCCGGTCTTCCGCCTCCGCACTGCCCGTTACACTGAAAAGAGAACCGGGGAGGGTGCTTCTCGGAATACTGATTGTGGTGCACTTACGTCATTAGACGGAAAATTATTTTCAGGCATCGGCGCAAACGTGGAGTACGTAAAAGGTGGTGTTGTGGTTGTAGTTTGATAGATTATCTGGAATCCCTCTCTTTCCTTCTTCTCTTTTCGACGAATTCTGAGTCACACCTGCGGTTGAGCGACTGGAATCGGTGGCAGAATGTGCAATTGAATCGGTTGTTGTGGCGGGCTCGCCTGCAAATGAAAACAAATGAAACAGATGTGATTTGCAAAATCGAATCTCGCGAAGTGAGTCATCTATGTTTGTAGTAGGAAGAGAATAAGCTACAGTGACAAGGTAAGAAGCAACTGGTACGGGCAGAGTTTCCGGAAGACGTTGCTGTTGCTGTGTCGCTGGCACGTAGACGACGGGCTGACGGTTCGAGGTACGGTAGGCGTAGCGTATCTCTCTTGGTGGATAGGGTCTGAAACGCTGAAACGTTCTCGGGATCACGCAGAAACTTCCCATACTCTATAGGTGTTTGAGAAACTAGAGGAGCTGGTTCCAGTCCGAACAGTGGGATCAACTGAAAGATGATACAACTTGCACTTTGAAGTAGGCATCAGAAAGCCCACTTTTCCGTTTGGATCTCTTCCGTAGGTCTGAATTTGTTTCCCAGCTACCAGCGACTGCCAATTCGGTTCTGTTCTACTCAAAATGAGTTGGCGGTTCTTGTCCATGATAGTAGGCGTCGCATCGTTCATCTCAATCACTTCCTCAGCTGAAGTCAACAATCAACAATACCAACATGTGTTCAAGTGCCCTCAAGGCCGACTTACACGGCGACTTTCTGATGATCCTCGAAATCTTCGACCTGTTTTTGAAAGCCTTGTAAAGCCGCTTTCGCCAATCGCGTATGGAGTCCAGAGTGGACTCTGACGTGATCCGCCCCTCGCTTCGGATTTTGCTCGTTGGAGCTGTGGCGAGCTCGAGCTCTTCCATGGGGTCACTGGCCGCAGTGTGTGGGATGAGGGTGGGAAAGTCGGAAGGGGATTCGGTGACCTGAAAAAGCCAACTGAATGCCTGAAAAGTCGTGGAACTCACCGAGTTTCCATCAAACGAGGTGTCCTCTGCTTCTTGTTGCCCGGCGGGACCTGATAACATTTCCAGCCGTTCCTCGCCATTCACCGACGGAAAGAAGTTGTTCAAGTTCTCGAGAAGGCGTGTCTTCAGAAACGCCTTGTTGCTGGACTTGCTGTCTCCGTCGAAAATCGAGTCGTTTTTCAGCAGCTCGAAGTCGCTGGCACACTGTCCCGAGTCGATGAAGATGAATAGGAGGCTGATGAGAAGCGGCGTGAGACACATTGAAGAGGCGCGAAAAGAATAGATTAGCCGTCCGAATTCGGTGTTCTCCTTCAGGATGGACATAGCCGCACAGAAATGGTTCAAGTGGGCGAGTGTGAATTCTCACAAACTAGCTTTCTATATAACTTACTTCACCACCACCACCAAGACCGCAGCAAGCGCGCGCGCGAAACCATTCTAAACACACGCACGCTGTTTTGGAACGGATGACACAGACGCCTAATAGCTTATTTGTAGAGGAGGACGCAAAACGTTTTGGGTCGTTAGAAAGCAAACCGAAAAACGATTATTGACCGCTTACGGATGAAAAGAACGACTACAGGCGGCTTCTTCGCGTTGCGTAAAGTGTGCGGGGCGAAACTATTGCGATAAAGTTCGAATGCACATCGCCCTGACGTCTTCAGTTCTTTGTCTTTCCCTTTTTTTAGTCTTCTCGAAACTTTATCTGATAGGCTTCTCCAACGGGTCTTGTGGTAGATTTGAAATGCGAAAATTCAAAAACGCTATGGCTTCCCACTCGTCTCCCACACACATACACACCTTGAAATCTCAAAGCTGACACATCTATTTTCAACTCCTTCGGAAGATGTCTGTTTCTTCTTCCTATCTGTTCATTTTCATACCCATACTTTTGCTTCCGACGTCCGGAGATGGGGCGATTCTTCAAGTGGGCCTGCTCACCGCCGCCGACAACAGCACAGAGCTGTCGCCGTTTATCGGTTGGAGCAACGTGGCCGGAGCACTGGGAGTCGCGTGGAGCCGCATCGTCGAGTACGGACTGTTGCCTCAGTATGACACAATGAAGTAGGCGGCTATTCATGAGAATGCAACAAATAGAAATCTTGTTTCAGTTTGACTTGGGTTCTGACAAACTGTCGAGAAGCGGATGCGGTGGGCTCTGTCATCAACTATGCGGAAGGAAAAGCTCACGTCGTCCTTGGACCACCCTGCACAAGACGTAAGAAACTCTAGAGCATAAGGAAGTTATCTGATGAACTGATTTCAGCCGCCCAAGTCGCCGGCTCTGTTGCCAAGTACCTGGACTTCCCTCTGGTCCTATGGGGCCCACCGTTCGACTCTAGCCTTCTGAACCAGTACGAGTTCCCCACCATCGCCTCCACGACGTCGAGTACTCTTTAGTGAGAGCAATATCACTTCAAACCTAGAATGCCAAAGTTATCGTTTCAGCCAAGCGAAATCTCTGATGCGGTTGCTGGCCTATTTCCAGTGGACTGAAATCGCACTGATCTACTATGTGGCCCGTTCTGATCTGATACCCAGGTGTAGCCCGCTCATTTCTGATTTCGAGTCGTTGGTGAACAATAATGACAATCTGACGATCACTTATCGGAGACAGATGAGTGTGATCACTAACACGAGCTACGCCAGTGTTCTTCGAAATCTGAAAGATTTGGCAAGAGGTTCATCACTCTGTGGAACCTTAGTTCTCATGTTTTCATGTTACCCTTCCAGTTGTGGTGGTTTGTCTCGAGTCAGATGACGCGCGACGAAACCTTATGGTATCCATCGCCGAGCAAGGAATGGACACCGACGAGTACGTTTACATCATGGCCGAATCGCGGCGCGCCGGATTTTGTAAGTCTTCCCCCGTTTTTGAGAATCCATTTCGAAATCTGATCTCAATTCCCAAATTCCTCAGCAACCACTTTCTGGAACGGAACCGACGGGAAGAACGAGCTGGCGTTACGGTCGGCGAAGAAGTTCTTGGTGATGGACAATCAGAAGTACAACGACACGACGTCGTTCGTCGGAGAAGTGAAGGCGGCGTTCGCGAGACCTCCGTTCAACTGTCCGAACTGCACAAGTATCGATCCGACCATCTCGCAAGTGGGGCCGTTGGGAGATGCACTTTTGCTGTACGCGTATGCGCTGAATAAGTCAATAGCGGCGGGAGTGCCGAGTCCAACGGGCACTCAATTATGCAACGTGGCAAAAGGAATGGAGTTTCTAGGTTTTGAAAACGATTATGTAGTTGAAGGAAAGAATCATTCAGGGTTCACTGGAAAGGTGATCATCAATCAGAACACCACTCGGACCCCGATCTTCACCGTTTACAACCTTGACTCGACGGATAAAGAGTTCGCAGTGATGAGCATTGCCGAAGATCTTGATGACACGAAGGATCCGGTATCCGCAAACCAATATGATGTGAATTCATTTCACAGAAGGCTGAAGCTCTTTTATTTAGTGCCCGAGCCGCAGTCTTCTGTGAGAACCGACTTTGAAAATTGATGAGATGTTCAGATCACACTGCTCTCGACGTCGGCGAAGATCTGGGAGACGTGGGGAGGGACAGTGCCGCTCAGCACGCCAATCTGCGGATTCACCGGAACTGACTGCCCGAAATCGTTCACAGATCAGTATTTGGCGATCATTCTCGGATGCACGGCGGCTGCAGTCATTCTGATCATCGCTGTGATCTCCACAGTGATCTTCTTGATCCGATCAAAACGTCAGGAGGAAGAGAGGCTCAATCAGTTGTGGCAAGTGCATTTTGCCTCTCTGACGAAGCCTCTGCAAAAGAACACGATGCACAGTTCGAGAAGTCTTCAAAGTACCATCACTACTAGCACCAAGGTTACGATCAACTCGAAAAAGGATACTGAACGCCATTCGTTCTTCTTCCTGAATAACGAATCAGTGGTAGCAAGGAAGCACAATTTCCGCGCGGTATTCACCAAAGCGGATAGAGCAATGTTCAGAAAAGTTGGAATTTCCCCCAGTTGACGTCAAGTAGGAAGATGTTTTCAGATGCGGAACATCGATCAAGACAACTTGTGCAAATTCATCGGAATCTCACTGGACGCGCCCACCCTGTTATCAGTTTGGCGCTACTGTTCTCGTGGATCTCTTCAGGATGTGATCGCGAAGGGATCGCTTCAAATGGATTGGTTCTTCAAGTACTCGCTGATGCGTGACGTGGCAGAGGCCATCTACTATCTCCATCACTCTCCGATCGGACCGCACGGCTGGTTGAGCTCTTCCACGTGTCTCGTTGATGAGCGATGGCAAGTCAAAGTCACATTCTTCGGATTGAGCGCCATGAAGCAGTTCGAAGTGAAGGAGCAGAAAGATTTCCTGCACACGGCTCCGGAGCACATTCGCGACATTCATCTTCCGCCCACCAAAGAAATGGACATCTACAGCTTTGCGATCATCTGCTCCGAACTGATCACCAAAAAAAGCGCGTGGGATCTGGAGAACGAGAGGTTCGACATTGAGGAACTGATCTACAAGATCAAGAAGGGAGGACGAAGCCCACCGAGACCATCTCTGGAGACCGAAGACGAGCACAACGGATCGATGTCGTTGTTAGTGCGAGACTGTTGGAACGAGAATCCCGAGCAGAGACCGACCAGCGAGCAGATCAAGACCCTTATGAAGAGCATGAACCACAACCGATCTTCCAACCTGATGGACCACGTGTTCAACGTTCTCGAGCAATATGCGTCGAATCTAGAAGACGAGGTTCAATCGAGAATGAAAGAATTGACGGAGGAAAAGAAGAGGAGCGATGTGCTGTTGTACCGAATGCTTCCGAAGTTTGAACTGTGCCCTGTTGATGGATGTTCTTGATATCTGAATTTCAGACAAGTCGCCGAGAAGCTGAAGCTGGGACAGTCCGTCGAGCCCGAAACCTTTGACTGCGTCACTATCTTCTTCTCCGACGTCGTCTCGTTCACCACGCTGGCCTCCAGATGTACCCCTCTTCAAGTCGTCAATCTTCTCAACGACCTCTACACTACGTTTGATGCAATCATCGAGCAGCACGATGTTTACAAAGTCGAAACGATCGGCGACGGATACCTGTGCGTTTCCGGACTTCCTCACCGGAACGGAAACGAGCACGCGAAGGAGATATCCGGAATGTCGTTTTCGCTTCTCAAAGCCATCAAAACTTTCCGGATTCCACATCTTCCGAAAGAGAGGATCAACATCCGCGTGGGATTGCACACCGGACCAGTAGTGACTGGAGTCGTCGGAATGACAATGCCCAGATATTGTTTGTTCGGCGACTCGGTGAACACTGCTAGTAGGATGGAAAGTAACGGAAAACGTGAGTTCCAAGTCAAGATTGACATCTGAAAGACAACTTCTAGCCGGAAGAGTTCACATCAGCACCGAATGCATGAAGTTCCTGACCGAAGTCATCGGCGGCTATCAGACCGAACCGAGAGGCGAGGTCATCGTGAAAGTGAGATCCCGATCTTCTTCGCCTTCTCTCCCACACATCCTGATTTGCAGGGAAAAGGGGCGGTCCAAACGTATTGGCTGCTGACCGACGAGGAGATTGAAGCCAAGAACAACGATCCCTCGCTGTGATCCTTACTGTTTTTTCTTTGGTTTTTTGAAATATTTTTCTCGCGGAACAATAAATAACACATGACTCATAAGCCATAAAGCAAATCAAAACTTCTTCCGTATAAGGGACAAAAAGGAGGAAGCGGCAAAAGAACAATGGTCAAACAATGGTGTGTAAACACTAACTACCAGCTTAGCACTTTGTTGGTATCAAATTAGTATCAGATTTGGAAATCTTGAAACAGGAATGTATCGGATCGTGGCGGAGAGGGCTATCGCCCGTGTTTCACTTTCCGTCTTCTCACATGCTTCTTCCTAATATTCATATTCATATTATTATTGAATTTTTGAAAAACCCATTGCATAGTCGATGACAACAAAGGTTCGTCCTCTCGTCTCGTATCGGTTCGGGAGCGTACCAGTGAATCACACAGAGCGCGGAGAAATTCGTCACACGCGTTTATACAACGCCCGACTGTACTATTCCGGTTGCGGTTTTCGAGGTTCAGGATGCTGAATCCGGCGCGGCGAAGCAGGTCGGCACTGGTTTCTTTCAGTGAGTTTTTCAAAGATACTGCTTATCAACCAGCGCGCTCGTCTCAAAAGATCGCTTTCTTTGCCCGAATCGCGGTCACTTTTTCGTTGAGAAAACCAGTCTTTTGGGAGGAATAAGGATAACTGTCGATAAGATCGGATCAATGATGATGAATGTTATCAGTTTGCCGAATTATCTTCACCACTCTTCTCTCCCTCTAGCGGATCTTTCTTCGCTACAATTCCCATTTTTTTCTCATGATCGCAAAAAAGAAAAGGGTTTGGCACTTCCGAAATCGCCACCAACGCTTCATCCTCTGGTTTTGGTGATTGTTGACACTAGAATGACGGGGTGGGAGACGGAGCGTCTAAGCAAACAAACATACATGTCTCTTCGGACACCGCCGGAGTGTCCTCCGTCCAGTTTTCTTTTCCCTTTGCCCTCCCTCCGCCCGTGGGGGATTTTCAAAGATCGTTGCAAACGAGTGCTGCTGGCTTACAGATTCGCGTGGCGACTCGGCTTGGCGGTTCTGATCATGACCGCACTCCTCATACTCGTTCTGATATTCGCCTCGCCTGTCGTCAGATCGGAGACGTTCGTGTGGCCGGCGCCGTCGGATGCCATCGAGAGGAAGTTCGAGAAAGCCGCGCTCACTTCGGATAATGCGATTTGCTCCAAAATCGGAGGGTTTGTTTTTATTCTTCCTCCCCTTTAACGCCTGACTTTGTAATTCAGTGAGATCCTGCGGAAGGGAGGAAATGCCGTCGAAGCGTCGATCGCCTCCATGTTCTGCCTCGGAATTGTGAACCCACAAAGTTCGGGAATCGGAGGCGGATTCCTTATGACCTACTACGACCAGAAGTCAGGAAACTGCTACTCGATTGACGCTCGTGAAACCGCTCCGGCCGCTGCTCACCGGGATATGTTCCTGAACGACAGCGACGGCTCGAAGTACGGCTTCAAGGCGGCTGGCACGCCTGGTGAAATCGCCGGCTACTGGCACGTTTTCAAGAAATACGGATCGGGCAAAGTGAGCTGGAAGGAACTCGTTCAGCCGTCCGTCAAATTGGCCAGAGACGGACACCCAGTTTCGCCGTACTTGGCCACTGTGATGAAAGTGAAAGAAAGACACTTCAGACTGTTCCCCAGTGTCAAGTAGGGCTAACTAGTCGCTCAAACAAATTGTTTATTGTTCGTGTGTTTCAGACACTGGATCAACCCCGAAACGAACAACACCTACCAGTCCGGCGACATTCTGAAACGACCGAAGCTTGCGAGAACTTTGGAGAGACTCGCAGACTCGCCGGATCCGGTTCAACTCTTCTATCACGGAGAAATGGCGAAGACGATGGCGAAAGAGTTCCAGGAGGGCGACGGGCTGATCACCGAGAAGGATCTGGCCGACTACAAAGTCCGTGAATACGCCAACTCGAACTCGAACGACCACTTCAGAGGGACACTGACAATGTGTGGAGGGCCCCCTCCGAGTTCCTTCGGGGTCACTCAACTGATTGTTTCGGTCATGAGCAGTGAGTTACAATCTGGTCTTCAGAAGGCAACTAATTGGAATTCTTCAGAACTTTTCCCCGAAGGACACACTGACGACATCTACAACGATCCTCTCGTTCTTCACAAATACATTGAAGCGATGAAGTTCGCCTACGCTCAGAGAACTCTTCTGGGCGACCACGACTATGTCAAAGACGCCCTTGAGCTTTCGAAGAATCTGACGACTCCAGAATACACGCAATGGGTGATTGACAGAATGACTGACAAGGCTCAACCGTCCAAGAACTACGGAGGTATCGCCCAGTACCAGCCACCAGATCACGGAACTTCTCACGTCTCGGCTATGGATCAGTACGGCAACGGAGTTTCAGTAACCACGACGATCAATAGATGGTTAGCGGAAGGTTCCGAAAGAATTAAAGTCCCAACCATGTCCTTTCTAGGTTCGGAGCTGCCGTCGAGTCGACAGAGTACGGAATCCTGTGGAACGACGAGATGGACGACTTCAGCACACCCGGAATGGAGAATGGTTTCGGGTTCGCTCCATCCGAGACGAACTTCATTGAGCCGGGAAAACGGCCGATGAGCAGCATGAGTCCGATGGTGATCTTCGATCACGTCTCCAAGAAAGTTCGCATGGTGATCGGCGGATCGGGCGGTTCGAAGATCATTTCGGCGCTAGCTAAAGTAAGCAACACCACTTTCTTCCCTCCGACGTCTTCTTTCTCCCACTTTTCCCCCAAATCCATTATGCTTTTAGTCAATCGTGCGCAGCCTAATATTCCACGATTCGATCAAAAAAGCGATCGATGCGCCGATGATTCATAACCAGTTCACGCCCGACATCACCCAATTGGACGACGAGTTTCCGGGGAACATGAAGACGATACTCGAGACGGAGTACCTGCAAAAGTTCCGAAACACCACCGGCTTCGAGGGTATCATCCAGGGCGTCAACGTGCTCGAAGATGGAGTTTACGCGTGCGGTGACTATCGGAGGAAGACCGACCAGGAGCCTGCCGGATTTTAAGGGTATCCGCTATTTCGTCTCAGAAATGCGGAAATTAACTTATTTGTGTGCTTTTCTTGATAATGAATAGTTCTCCTTCTTGTTTCTCATTCTTCAACTAGAAAAGTTTATTGTTGTTCAACCCGGAAGAGCAAGTACAAAAGTTGACTAATCGAACAAAGGACAGAGGAACCCGTACACATTCAGTTCAAAAAAACAGGGAAGAGCCACTAGAAGAACACGACTAAAACGGCGGCGATTACAAAGAGCGCCGCCGACGACGTCGTCGAAATTGCCGAGTTGCATAAATCACCGCCACAACAGCAAATGTAGCCGAGGTTCGGAATCGTGTCGCACGTTTCGACAATTCGATACGTCTGGCAGATTGATGAGACGCCGGTGCCGTCGCAGTAGCGCACCTGTAAAAGAGGAGAGACCTTGACTTCACACACACACGGCTTCCCAGATAATTACGCAGGATGCGCGAATTCGGAATTCCTCCCCGTCGGTTTTTTTTTCATTGCGAACGTCTAATTATCGGAGACACTAGCTGGTCCCCCCCCCCCTTGACCACTTGTAAGTCCTTGAGGATTTCGGCGAAATTGTCACTTCATCAATCATTTTGAAAGGATTATGTTTCAACTTTGGGGGGGGGGGGGGGGTGTCCGGGGACCCGCCACATCAAAAACGCGTCCCTTTTCGGGTTTTCGGGGGAAGAAGAAGTGGAAGTTGCGATGTTTGTGGTGTGCATAATAATTCTCGCCCTCCTTTGCCCCACACACACACACGGTACGCCCTTTGCCTCGGAAAACGCAACCTAGCGTGGCTAATCCCTGGGGGGGGCGTTTTGTTGTCAAAACACGTACCGTATCCAAACCCAACGTTTGTTTGATACATGACATTGATGGGCAGTTGATGACTTGCAGTTGAGAACCGGAGTAGCATTCGATCGCATCGGCGACCGTCGGCAGCAGCACCAGGAGGAGGAGGACGGCGAGCGTCGTAGTCGTGCGGCGAGGAGGGCAACTCATTCTGAATTCAACTTGTTTGGAGACGTTAAAGTAAAGGAGAGGAGCGATTGAATTGGATAATTGGCGGCAGAGACGATCTCTTTCTATTGAGGTGACAACAAAAAAAACGACAGTTTAGAAGTCATGAAAATCTTCTGTTTTCCTGTGGATTCTGCTGTACAACTAGCCAAAAGTTTAGCGGCGCAATTTCAGGGAGAAATATGAGTTAGGTCAAGCTGACAGCTGTTTCCTTGAGAAGAGAGCTAGGGAATTTGTTTACTTTCGAAAAAAATTGTTTTTTCTCCGATCTCCCACGAAAACGAAATCGAATCAGAGATGAGGACTCCCGAAAACCGAGAAGAGAAAAAACATGTCTGAATTCATTGTGACGGGACTAAAACGCGAGCTCCCTCAAAACTCTTCAATGTGATTTCTGCCTATTTGAATGAGAAGGAGGGGGAGGGAAAGTCTTCGAAGAAAAGCATCTTCTTCTTCTCCAAGCCACGCCCCTTTCCCTTTCTCCCTCTCTCTCTCTCTCGACATCCAGAATACGTAAGTAGGGGGGAGATGGCGAGGGGGGAGGAGACAAGACATAAAAGGAACTTTTGAAGGAGTCGCGTACGAAACAGGATCCACGCTCGAGGCCCCACCCGAGAAAAGAGGGGAGAAATTAAGAAGAGGAAGAAAACACTTCAGAATTTTACGGGCGGTCTTCAAATTATTGGGCATAAAAGTCAGTCTGGTCGGCGCTGCTACCAGTACTATAGGGTGATGCATAATTCAGACGAGAGACCTCCCCGAAACTTTTCCAGGAGATATTGAAATATTTGGAAAACTGCGGAAAGGGAGCACAACATATGTACATGCAAATCGAATTGCCATACACTCACGAGAGGCGGAAAAAACAGGATTGGATTCTTTAAAAGGGGGGGGGGTGGGGTTGGATGCCGGAAAGAGTCCGTGGAGCATCCGTCACGAGAGCTCGGAAGGGCCCCCCATTAGCAAATGAAATAGGGGTGGATTTATTCCCTACACTCGCTCGGAACCAACCAAATGAGCCGAAATAATAGACAGATGCTTATCTCGTTAGTGTTATGACACCTCGAGGAACTGGCCTTTCCCCCGGCCCGCAGACACCCTTCGTTCCCGACGAAAGATATAGGAACACATTCAGACGGACAGCTCTTTACTTCTACTAGAAGACGTGTCGTCATCGTCGTCGTCGTCGTGTGCACGCTCTTGGAATTTGAAAAGGAAGCGCGCAACTAACGGAAGCGCTAAAATTGGCGGACAATAGGATGACAGATTGGAGATTGGAGCAGCAGCAGCCGCAGTAGTAGAGTAGAAGAGTAGGGAAGCAGGAAGCGCGGGGACACCTCCCTTTTTGCTGTGTACACAACTACAGATGGTTGGATGCGTGAGTACAATGGAATTCGCGCAGTAGGAGATGAGAAGAGGGGGGCATCTTTTGTGTTGGCGAGTGGCACCACAAGCCGTGCAGGGTCGCCGGATAAAAGGGTGTTCTTTTCACCCCTTAAAGTATCAACACTTCACCGAATAGGAAAGAAGACCTCGAAGGTGAAAGAGAACCATAAATAACCTGGTGGTTGAGGAGAAACGGAGGAGGGAAGGGGGAGGAGGACAGCAGGAAACGCCCCCTTTCTACCCTAGCTGTCCGGCCGACGACTCGACGATTAATCCGACCATGTACCGGAAACTACGCACAGTGTTCCCTCTCTCCCTCTCCCCCTCTCTCTCTCTTTTTCTAAGTCTGTGTTTGTGTGCGCGAGCGCCCTTTTCAAAGAAACGACAAGGTCCTTGGCGGTCGGAGTGTGTAATTTGAGACGGTTCCTAATTGTGTGACCCGTCCGGAAACTGTTCGTGGGGGTCTGGGGACCCGCCAAGAACAATGTTTTGATTTGCCCCCCTACTAGGAGTGGGCCACTACCCACAATTAGGACCGCCCCGCGATTGGCTTCCTAATCCTATAAGTCATAAGCCAAAACGGAGAGAAGCAATTGACCGAAATTGGCCAGGTGCATGACACGGATTCGACCGCACCGGGAAAGGGGGGAGCACACGGAAATGCACGATTGAGAGATGTCCCACTGCCACGATTTGGTGGAGTAGGAGGGAGGGTAAAGCGGTTGTGAAACGAAATGAAACACAAAAACAAGTCAAGGGGATAATAATTTCGATGATTTACACTCAAAAAGTGTAGAAAGTAGAAAAGTATGGCGCGTCGGTCGGCAACCAGTTTGTTTCCATTTCGGTGGGGGGCCCAGGTACGCCGATTATGATGAGACTTTCGAAAAAAGAGACATGGCGAGAGGATCGAAAATCCGATTTGGCTGTTTAGGCTGCTTCCCGCACTAACTAATAATAATAAATAAACCAGTAAGCGAGATGATTCAGGTTTCGTGAACCGGTAACCAAGGAATTTGGATTTTGATTTTGAAACTGCGTACGCATTTCAAATTCCGATGCGCCGTGCATATCCGGTTATATCGATGTTTGTCATCAAATAATTAGGTGTGAACTGAATGAGAGCGCAAATAGGCGACCATTATGTGATAACGATGAGCCGGACGGACGGACGGCGGCTCGGCAGGCAGAAAGCAAAAACAAAGAGATGATCATTCGGACTGTGTGCAGCTTCTTGGCACCTGTACTCGATTCCTCTACGACTATGACAATGCTGCGCTGTTTCGATTTGAAAGTTATTCTATTTCTTGCTTCAATAACTTCTTTTACTACTTCGAAAGCCGAGTGGAATAATTGTAAGGGCAATAAAACGCGAGATCTCTACTGAATAGGAACACTTCCAGGGAACTGGGGCAACCAACCGCCTCCGGTACCTAACAACAATGTGGCAATTGGGTACCCGACCGCGTATGGTCTTTACGCCGGGAGGGGATTCGGAAACTATAATTATGGAGGAGGTGGAGCGCCGGTATGCTTTTTTTGCCCGCCTTTCTCTCTTGATGGTTCGCTCTTTGTTCAGCCTGGCGCCGGTTCAGGATTCGGAAGCCCGTTGCGATGTCTGAACGGAGGTGCTCACATCGGACAGTGTCGGTTGGACAAGGACTCAATCTGCATTGCGTTGGGAGGCACTTGCACACATGGCGCTTGTTGTACAACACCTTTTGTGAGTATTATGGGCGCTTCAACGACCGAACCGCCGGAGGTCATCGAGGGTGACACTACGAAAAAGAAGCCGAGGACCAAAGTGAAGTATGTGACGACTACTCAACTTCCGAAGACGTCGGAGGAGGACGATGATTCGGTGAGCTTGAGCTATCAAACTTCGACTTGAAATCCGGGTTTCAGATGACATCTAGCGAGCTGGAAGAGTGGAACAAGCTCATTGAACGCGCCCGAACTTCCACGACTCCAGAGACCATCACTGTGGAAGTGGTTACTGTAGCGCCGTACGTGGAGGAGAATGAGGAAAGAGTATGATTCTGAAAATGAGCCTTATCCTCTCTAATCTGCAATTCCAGAAGTGCGCTTCGGGACTTCGCTCTGTCGGACCTTGCTCGGACGACTCCGACTGTCCCACCCTTCACCAATGTGAGAAGGAGCAGTGTTGCTACTTATTGCTTTGATTTGTTCAACAAAACTTTATTCCCTCCCATCAAATTCCATAAATTATCGCTGCTCAGTACTTCTCTGGAATCACTTGAACTGGGTACGGGGGTCTAGGCCGTTTTCCGTCGGCGCTGGAGGTCGTCACGAAGAGCGGCTCCAGAATGACTTTCTCAGGGGCTGCTCCCATTGGCACGACTGGAAGTTTCTCTGGTTCAGTGATCTGGAAGACTTTGGTTAGCCACTTTATCTGAAAAATTTCAATTACCCGAATCTGCTGAGTCACGCCTTGAGCAGTTGGAGCCCCCAGTGTGCCCATTCGGACTTTTCGCTGGAAGCGCCGATATTTGCACCTGGAACCAGAAAACAGGTGTTATTTTCATGTTTTCAATTTGTTTTTCAATTAGTTTTCGTGGGATACTGTAGGTTATTCTTACCCGCACATGATCGTGTCACGGTAGGAGGGAAGGATGATGAAGGTGAAGATGAGTACGGTAGGACCGAAGAAGAAGTTCCAGACGCGGGTGGCCATTTCGTTGCTCAGAACCGCGTAGTCGCTGGTCATATCGAGAAAGAAGGCCAGCGAAACGAAGCAGTCTGAAAGTATTGGTAGGGCAGGTACAGTATACCACGAACTTACAGAAGCAAGGGTAGACCGATATCGGAGCAAAGATCGCGTAGAGCATTGACCATCCCAATCGACTTCTCGCGTCGTAAATCACCGGATCCAGCATGTCCATGGCGATCTTCTGTTTAGCACAGCAAGCGAACGTCATGCAGCCCATGCCAATGAACGCGAACATGAATCCGAGAGCGATGATGATCAGAGCGAGAATCGCGACTAGCGAGGGAGCCGCATAGGTGGGCTTGTAGAACATGTTGAAGATCGCGGCCAGTGGGAAGGAGAGGATGAGAATCAGGAGGAAGGGGATCCTAAAGTTAGAAATTACCTTGGACCGCCTCAAAATGCCTACCAAGTACAGAAGCCGTAGTTTTGCTTCCGCGAGGTGCCCATTCGCATCGCCATGAACAACAGGAACGGGAGGCCCTGCACAAGAGTCATTTGAGCGGTCGTGACCGAGGTGGCGTAGGCCATATCGATCAGCCACGACTTTTCGATGTCCCTCGGGAACAGAAGATCCCAGACGAACGTTGCGATCTTCATGACGGTCGAGATGGAAAGGGGGACGGCGACAGAAGACATGTAGGCCTCGGTGAAGTCTCTCTGGATCCAGATGTTGCAGAACCAGAGAGCGCCGAGAAGAAGGACCTCGATGAGGTGGAAGAAGCATCCGAAGAAGGAGCGATAGAGGATGCTCTCCACATAATAGAAGACGGGGTATTCGCATTCAATGGTCACCAAACGGCCACGAGAAACGTTGTAGCAGAACGAGGCATTGTACGACGTGCCGGGGTTCAGAAGACCGTCCAACATCTCCGACGACTACGTTAACATGACTGTCCGATTGTGCCAAACTCGGCTGTCACACTCTTCGGATCCATGGCAACGGATAGAAAACAACGCTGAATCACCTGCCACGTCCAGGTGGTTTTCTACCGTAACTTTCGTATTTTGTCCGCTCGGTGTCGATGTGTGGATGTTTTTCTCTATGTTTAGCAAAAAAATATTTCATTATTCATCTGTTTGATGACGATGTCATGTGCATTAACAATTGCAGTGACCCGTTGCTTAAAGTAGGCAGAGCAAAAATCAATAGATACCGAGAGATTGGGGATACAACAAGAAAAAATAACAGTTAGTAAGTGATTAGTAGATACATTTACAGTCAACAAAGGATATTAGTTTCACGCGGTTAGAGTTTTTCACTGAATCTGGATAACGTTGAGGAGTACATTGTGGGCGTTCCCACGCGGCTCATCGGCTTCTTCGGGCTCCGGAATGAGCCCAACGGAATTTTGGATCGTTGGAACGGACTGGCTCTGGAGAACTGCAACGGACTTCCAAAGTCTGGCACAGTGCCAAAGTCGAGCGAGGCCAGTGAGGATTGACTTCCGAACGAGCGAAGATCGAGGTTGGAGATGGCGTGCTTCACTTGCAACTTCTTCATGACCAAATCGTTCGACGACGGCATCCGTTGAATGGGAATGTTCACGACTGGTCGCGGCGCGCTGACGGTCCGCACTTTCTCTTTCAGTCTGTAACAACTTTCAAAATGATTTTCAGTTCTGAATCTACAAGCAGCTTACTTGGCTAAATATATATTTCTCTCGCGACAAACGATGAAGTCAGTTCTCACGATGCCCTCTTCAGCCATCTCGAGCTCGTCTTCGAGCTCTTCAAACTCGGCGAGCTCCTCTTCTTCCTTGATTGCGTAGGCCACATGATCAAGTTTCAGCTCGTTCTCCAATTCCTCTTCCACCCGTCTCACTTTATCCTCGATGACGTCGAGGTGGGAAACTTCGAAGAAGCTGTTGGAAGGATCACATGCGATGTCGAGGGGACTTCTGGAAAGATTGAATATTGAGCATTGAGGAAAAACACATTCGGATCACCTCGGTCTGCTCGCTTTCGAGTTCAGATCTTCGCTGGAACTTCTGCTCACATAGCCGATGTCGGTGTCGGAAGAGTCGTTCGTTTCCTTGCTGTACTTGCCGTGCTTGAACTGGACAAGGGCCTCGTACAGGGATCCGTCCGACTTTCTCTTCTGCTTCTTTCCATTCGAAGTGTCCTGGAGAGGTTGCAGCAGCCCTCGGGCGGTTTGAATCACGTTGATGAACTCGCCGTAGTTGAACAGGGAGACTGGAGTTGTGTCGAATCTTCCGCAAAGTTCGACGAGACTTTCATACACCTGGTTTTGAGTGTTCAGATGGATCTTGATCTCTTGCAAGTCACTGATGTACTTCAATCCGATCAGAATCTCATCGGCGTCGATGGACGACGTGTTCCAGCGATCGCGTAGCAAAGCCGACGTCGTCTTCCAGCTGTTCATCTCCGCATTCGTGGCTCCCATGGTCTTGGTGATGGGGTCAAAGTTCAGCCACAAATAGTTGACGCCAGTGGCGGCGATATCGTTTCGAGTGGCCAGGCACAGAGAGTACATTGAAATGCGATCTGCGGATATCACTGACATTGGCGTCAGCGAGAGAATGAAAGTGGCGATGATCTGGCAGTCGGAAGCGGCCAGAAGCGACGAGTTGTTCACGAAAACGCTGAGCGCAGTCACTGCAATTGTGTTGGCGCACACTTGACTGTTGTTCGAGATCGCCCACGCCGTCAGCTTCACACTTTTCGCCGCTTCCACATCGCACGACATGTTGATCCATTTGGAATCCACGTCGATCTGCTTGACATGCTTGAAGCTGCCTTTCAAGGTGGTGCTTCGCTTGCAGAACACGGAGAACTTGTCCAAATTGAACAGATCGAGTTTCGAATGGATGTTCGTCGAGTGGATGGTGACGGTGGTGTCATGCTCTCCTTGAATGTGTCCGGAGGCCGTCAGCGAATCGCAGTTCAAGCTCACGTTCCGGCAGCTCTCCACTTCGGCGTTGTAGACGCTCAACTCGGCACACTCGACGCACAACTTCTCCACATTTCGGATCTTCTCGTTTTGCAGTGAAATGCTCTCTCTTGCGAAAAGTTCGACGAATTTGAAGTTGCCCAACTGCCCCTTCACAACCATCTTGGTGGCTTCACATGCGATCTCACTTTTCGGCGAAGAGCCGAGCACGTTTCCGCTCAGACGCACGACTCCTTCCCGTGACTTGATGAACAGCTTCTTCTCAAGGAACAACGTTCCCTCGACGTTCATGTCTTCTGTGACGATCGTCGTCGTGTCTTCATCTTCGCACGCCTCCAATCTTAGGATGTTCTCGTTGAGCACTTCGAAAGAGCTGCACTGAAGCTCGTCGACTCTCACGACGGAGTACATTTCGAACGAGATGCTGGCACTCGGAAGGACCATGTAAACCGCTTCCAGATTTCCGGATCCGATAACAGAGACCTGGAAGCAACGACTACTTTTCAGTGATCAAAGTCAAACGAATCCTTACCATCTTCACATTTCCCGCAAATCTCAGCCTATTGCAGTTGACGTCTCCGTCCAGTAGAACCTGCACATGCTCACTCTTCGAGGTGATCAGAACCGTGTTCGCGATGACGTTAGCATTCTGATGGACGGCGAACGTTGAAGTTCGTTTCGACTCGCTTTCAACTCCCAGAAGGACTTCCAGACGGTCCAGCTGCATTTGACAGTCGATTGCCACACTCTGCTGGGCAGCACATCCGACGGACAGCTCCTTCGATTCATCGACGACGTCGCTGGAGATCAGTAGATCGGTTTTGGCGGAGAAAACGAGCCGCTTATCCACAGAGAGGTTCTGGACGTTTCGAATAGCCACGTTCAAACGATTCGCACACAGATCCACGTTTTTCTTCGCTTTGATAGATCCGCCGAGCTTCGTCCACTCTTTTGAAACGGCCAGCAGCTTCATCGAGTTCTTCGACTCGATCAGTCCATCGTCATTGTTGAAGTTCCGCAACTTGATGTCCATCGACTCGACAGCATAGATTCGATTCGTGTTCTCGAGAATGCCGTCGCCGACGATCTCCAGCACGTCAGAAGCGAGGATACCGTTGTTCAGAAGGAGCTCTCCGATGTGAATGAACAAGTTTCTGACGTGGTTCTGCTTGTTCTCGACGTTCGAAAGTCGTCCCTCGTGCACGAAGACCGGCGCCAGAATGTTCACTTCGTATCCGCTGAATCGGATCTGACCGCGATGGTAGAAGGTGGTGGCACAGATGACGCCTTCGCATTTGATCCGCTTCCCGGCGGCACAGTTCTCGTTGGCCATCGAAAGGACGACGCTCTCCTTCTCGGTGTAGAGGGCGCCGCAATTCATGAGCACGTTGAACTCCTCGGTTTTGTAGGATTCGATCCCGTTCAGTCTGAAATTGGAGGTTTCAGCACTGAAGTTATCCTCGAACAATCTCACCTTACTACCGCGGTTTCAGTGATGTGCACTGAGGCGAAGGGTGCCACGATTGCAGCGGCAGTCAAATTGCAAGCCACGACGAGTCCGGCGAGCACTGGCTCACGGAGGTTCTCCTCGGAAACTTCTAGATTTCCATTCACGGTAAGAGAGCCGGCGACGATGTCCGCCTGTCCTCTCAGTGTCACCATCGACTGTCCGACGTAGGGAAGAGAGATTTGCATTTCGTTGCATCGGATGAGACCGTCGAAGACGCAAGACTTGAGACTTCTCAGGAGGATCTCGCTGGAGACGAGACGTCCGCCGAAAAACTCCAGACACTCTTCATGGATCACGATGTTCATCGAGTACTTCACAAAGATTGTTCCGTCTTCTGATTGCTCCAACGATCCGGTGATCATCTTCAAGTTCCTCTCCACCTGCCACAGTGCGTCGTTTCGGAAGCATCCGGTGATGACGTCGGCACTGCTGACCACCATCACTTTTCCGGTGCACGTCGTGATCAGCTCGTTCCGAACGTACACCGAAAGATCGTTCACCGCAATCGAGCCGCCCATCGTGCAGAATCCTTTGCAGGTCAGCCTCAGCACATGTGCTTCAAGTCTTGAGGATCCGAAAAAGTGGGCGGAGTCTTGGAGAATCAGGTCCATTTTGTCGGTGACGTGGCAGAAGCCATTGAAGTGAAGTCCCAAGGCGGAGATGTTGGCCGACTCCTCGATGAAGAGTTTCGCGTTCGGTTGAACGTTGAGCATCGCAAGAATGTGAGCCCATCCGGAAGTGAGCTGCCACGTGCCGTCCACTTCGCAAGCGCCTCTGCACTCGAGCTCCAACTTCTCCGATTCCATGTAGGAGCCCTCTTTGAAGATGATGTTCCCGATTGTTTCAATCACGAGGCTCTCGCCGGAGCACCACATTCCTTCACACTCAAATCTGCAATTCCAATCAGTTGCAACAAACAACCACACAAAACGCCTCTTGACTCACTTTACACAAGCGATTCTTACGAACAGCTCGAACGAAAGAATCGCTTCGTTGGTGGTGAACACGTTCGCGTCGGTGTGCAGAATCATAGTGCGAGCCTTGGTTTGTCCGTGGAAGTACACGTGCTGCTTCGCTTCCAGCTCCACCCACGTGCTGCTCCAGATCGAATCCTTCTCGCACGTCGTCGTTCCGCCCACTTTCAGCTTGAGATTCTTGGCGCTGAACTGAGCGACATCTTCACAATTCCTGCTGATGGTTGCCTGAAAAATACATGTGTATTTCGTTAGGGAAAACAGTGGAACTCACGGCAATCACACTGGCCGAGATGCTTCCACGCCTCCAGTCGTGAGCCACAAACAGTGCATTGATGAGGGTGATTCTCTCTCGAACCGAGTTCAAGTTTGACTTCTCTCGCGCTTCCTTGTACTCGCTGATCGCCGACTGCCGCAACGAGACCCGCTTGTTCTTCTTGGTCCGTCCCACGGTGTCGTTCAGATCGATGCCCTTCTCGATGAGGTTCGCCACGGCGCCTGCGTTCTGATTCTGGATCGCCGTGTGCATTGTGCTGCTCGACGGAGCACACACGTTGCCGCCGTCCACCTTCCTCAACTTCTTCAGCGCGTTGTATCCTCTGCCGGCGCTGTCCAAAGATCCGTCGGAGAGACTCATATGGTTGCCGTGCACCGAGAGCTCCATCCTCTCCTTCGCCATAATTTTTCCATAGTTCGCCAGATCTCCAGCTATCGACATTTTCAGATTTGTCGCCACAATCTGCTTCTTCTTCTCGCCCCGTTCCTTCGAAACTCCGATGCTTCCGTCCACTCCAATATGCACCAAGTTACAAGAAAGTTCCACAATCATCAGCTTTGCAACGTCATCTTCCACGTCTTCCAGCGGGAATATTCTTCCGTCATTCTGAAGTTTTCTGCATATCGCTTTGAAGACGTCAGTGCTGAGAAGTGCTTCAGTCGAGATCACAATGTTCTGCGAGTGGACGTTCAGCGATCCGGTGGCTGTGATTTTCGCGTAGACGTGCATCGTTCCGACTGTGCTTTCGAACGTCAAATTGTGACCTTTTAGAATTCCAGACACTTCTAAATTGGATCCCGCGATGGTCAACTGAAAAACTCATCTACCTAACTTGTAAAGAAGTAGGTCAAATCTCACCTCGGGTATCCTCGTGTTCACTTCTCTGACAGTCGTTTTGATCTCCTTCTCGTGCACCAGATTCGAGGCGAACACCACAAACTCGGGCTTCTTCTCGTGCACATGCTGTACCGTAATCTTGTACTGTTGCTGCATTCGCTGCAGTTTCACTTTGTAGCCGCTGCCCACATCCTGTACGATCGGCTGATAGTTGACTGATGTGTCAAGTGGAACGTAGATCTGAAACGATGCGAATGGGCGGGAGACGTTCCATTGTGCGGCTCACCTGTACACTTGACGTGGCAGCTGTGAATGTGATCGCCGGACGTTGTCCTCTGTCTATTCGTATTACAAGACGCTCACTGCTCGACATACTCATCTGAAAAGTGGGAGAAGCATGAATCAAAAGGTGTGAGTGTGGGGAAGTGTGAGTCAGACGCATGGAGGACCGCCCGCAATACGAATTAAGCGTCTTTTGAAGTTGTGCCGACGCGTCGCTAAAGGAGGGCGATAAAGTTTCCACTGCCACATCATAAAAAGGAACTAGATTGTTAGTGGGTTAATAGTTGATCTTATTTATGTTCCCTCCCCCGTTCCCCCTCCAACCTACTGACAGCTCGAAGGTAAATAAGAAACTGAGTGTCTGGGAGTGAGTGTGTGTGTTCGCAAAAATCAGATTCGCATTACAAAACGGGCGCCCCGATATATTCGAGATAATGATCAACCTGAGAAGACGTGGGGGAGGAAGAGAATTACGCTAATTTATCCGTACACAAAAACTTGACGACGAAGAGTGTGCGCGGGCGCCGTCCTAATGACGATAATTTTTTGTGAAAAGTCGGAAGAGATGACCACCGAAAAGGGGCATACGGGTGTCATACGGTATTGGGAGAGAGAAGGGGGGGGGCGAGCATATGTTAGCCTACTTTAAGTCCACTTAATCCGTGGCCACAAACAGAGCAGCAGAGCAACCGGCAAAGGCACACATACAGAGAGACCGACAGATTGTACTTGTAGTTATGCGAGTATGTAGTAGGTGTGTTTCAAAGACTATGTTTATCTTGTGTTTAGCAGAGAGAGAGGCGCCAACTAAAAAAACCGCGAGATTCAAATCGCAAAACGGTCGCGCCGCCAAAGTTGCATGAAGAGGCCGCGGGGCAGATTTTTTGAAAAAGAGTGACCTCGGGGCAAAACGAGGCGAGGGAGGGAGGGACAGGTGTGAGGGAGTGGAGTGAGTAACAAATCGGCCAGGAGGCTGGCTAGGTAGCGATAGCGATTTCGAAATATGAGAGGGTCAGTGGGAGCCCGCAGAAAAGAATGGGATTATCCCTACACTTTGTCACAGTGAGAGGGAGGGCATTTGAATATTTTTGAGGTCTGGGCCTCAAAGCTCATGGGCGGATCAAGATAAATCAGCGAAGCGAATAGGCGAGCATGTCTAGGAGCAAGCACACACATCAGGTGTCGCAATACGAATTGCTATAATAATGGCTTGAGGGATTGGAAGGAGCGGAGCATCGCGAATGCAAAAGAGCTCCCGAAGACATCATGTCAAGTCGGCTGGCTGCTCGTCGTGTCGTTTGTGTGTTGTAATGGAAAAAGAGTTTGAAGAGTGCTGGTGGTGGTGGGGGAGGGAAAGCTCGACTTGCGGGTGATATGATGATGATAATGATGATGGCTCCCCTACGAATTGGTGGTGTCTCATGGACGGGATATTCGAGGGAAGACGCAAGAAGTGAACTCTCCCGTTGGGATTGTCTCTTTTATACTCCCTCCCCCACTACACCTACTACCGTACGGTAGGAAGGTCTAAATTTGGCCACACGACGGGGGGAGGTCATTGCGTTTGGCGCGGGGTGATAAAAATGAGATAAATGAGATACATAACGATGAAATGCGGAAAAAAAGAGACGACGATGACAGATGGGCCCACCTATCAGTAGGTCAGTTAGAAAGAGGTTAATGGTGTGAAAAGTTATTGTAGGCGACGGCGACAGGAGGAAGGACGGAAACGAGAGAAACAAGGAGAAGAAGAAGAAGAAAGGCGGCTTCGGGAGAGAGGAGATACGCATTCGAAGCTAATTAATTATACTCATCTCCTCCAAAGAGGGCCACTTGCTGACCACCAAGACATCATGCAATGATGCTCGTATGGTGGAAGAAGAAGAAGAAGAAAAGGGATGGAGAAGAAAGGCGAGGCGAAATGAGAAAAGCTGCGGGCACGACGCTTTTTTCCACCACCCCTTCTTGTTCTGACCAACGCAACTACAACAGAGGCCGGACGGATGGACGAAAAGTTTGCTTCTTCTGCTTCTCCTTCGGAATGGGTGCGAAAGAAACAACAACGGCGGACCGGGTGGGAGGAAATCGAGTTAGAAAACAGAGGGGGGAGAGCACGCAAGAGAGCATCTGGCTAATCGAATGTAGCGATAGGGGGCGGGCGAATGGAAATAGATGATGATGGCAACGATGGGTCGGACTGAGGGAAGGAGGGGGGCAGTGAAATATGAGGTGACCATATGCCTTTTGTTTTGAGAAAGGGAGACAGAGGGAGGAAGGGAAAGTGTGGGGAGCGCGCGCGCGCAAGTGCCGCGGGGGGAGCCGAGAAGGTACAGTTACACCGTAAATGCCGTTCTAGAAGAGGTGCCGCTGAAATACAGGTTTTACGGTAAGCGTCGTTCCATCCGGAATCCGCATCGAAAAGCCTCATACACAACTGATTGATGGTATTTATGAAATGAGAATGAGCGCCTCGCCGGGAAGGGGCAGGACACAAGAATGATCGTGCTGCCTCGGGGCCCCCCGATCTGTCTCGCTGACTGTGGGAGAAGTGTGGAGGAGGAGGGGAAAGAAAAAGGGGGAAAGAGAGACGGAAAGAGAGACACTTCTTATGCAAATTCCATCCCCGCTCCCCACCTCCCCCCTCGATTGTTTTGTCACGGGTAGATACTACAGTCCGTGATGTGTGTGTGTGGGGGGAACACTAGAGATAAAAAAGTCAGAGAGAGGGGGGTACTTTGTACATCCAAATGAAGAGTAAGTGTGTTCGCGAGTGAGGAGGCAAATGAGGAACCAGTTCGAAATGCAACGCGCTGCTTCTTTTTCGGTTTGAAACAGTCAATTTGGAATCCAATGTTCCTCTCTCGTTAATGGACTTTCTTGCCTGTCCAAAAAGCTTAACGTCGTCTGGCGTCACGTCGTTCTCTTTTTTCTATTTTAGATTTCGATTTCGATTTCGATTTCGATAATTCTGAATTCTGAATGTGGAGATGAAAGGGGGAGGCGGGGGAAACGGCGATTACATTACATAACATTATAGGATGGTTTCGTATTTATCCGCTTGAATTGCCCTCACAAGCAACGATGCGCGTATAATCATTCCGTCTCGCTATTCAAATACAATTGACTTCTTCTTCTCGTTTATATAATTCGACTCAAACCGAAACCGAAACGAACGAAAAAAGAAAAGGCTTACCGTAATTTCGCATATTGGCAGAAGGTGTACTGTGTTGAGTCGTAGCGTCGACATGTTTTCTTTTTTTTTCTGGAAAACGGTCGAGTTTCAGAGAAGTTTCAGAGGGAAAAGTGAGGTGGGTTGAGAGGAAAAAACAACAGAGTCGAGGGGAACTGGTGTGAAAAGGAAAAGGGTGTTGGAATGAAAAACATGGGGCTGTGTGGGGGGAGAGGAGAGGAGAAAGGAACGCAAAAAGTTAGACTTTGAAACCGAGAAAAGAGTGAAGAAGAAGAAGAAAGAAAAAAAAACAAACCTCCAGAGAGTCATAAATAGTGAACGAGAAGCGGAAGAAGAGGAGAAGGTGTCCCACTGAGAGCGACGAAAAGAGAGAATGACAAAACGGGTCAGTTTGGCAAACGAAATGAGAAATGTGAGTAATTGAGGCGGCGAGAGGGGGCGAGACGAACTACTGCACTTGAACCCAGGTCGCAATATTGGATCATTGTCAATTGATAAATGATAAATGATAACGGTGTGGGTGGGAGAAGCGCGAGGGAGGCGGGAGCCGAAAAAGAGCTACGTCAATGGAGCATGTTATCAATTACGTCCGGGGGGACGTGTTTTGCTCAACTCGATTTCGTTTTCAGCACCAATTGCCGCGAGTCATAGGTCGGGAATGAGAATAGGTTAGGAATTTCGTTGGAGGAAAGGTTGATAGCAGGTAGAAACCGACTGCAAAGCGCATTATCAATCACATTTGGGGAGAGGGCGGAAGCTACCCTAGCCTAGAAATGCGATGAAAAACTAACGATCATTTCTACCTATTTCACAATACCTCTTCGTTTTCCTAATGCTGCAAATGTGTTCGGCGGTGTTCGGTTATATTCGGTTTAGGGTCAGGATCCACCTTGGGTAAGCAAACGAGAGTGTCTAGAGGGGGAAGTGCACGCGGTGGAGCATCCTTTGAGGAAGAGAGAAGGAGAGGGAGAGAGAGAGGTCGAGACAGGAGGACAGGTGGTGATAAAAAAGAACTGCGACTGGGGGAGAAGGGAAGCGGCATTGATGGCATGCTGCAATGGGATATCATCCAAATCAGTCAGTTCTTCCCCCCTCGTAACCGGTTTTTCGGCTAGTTCGTTTTCCGAATAAGAGTGTAGCCCCTTGTGTTGTGTTCTGATATATCTCACCCGGGCTGCTGTGGTTCCGAGAGAGAGAAACACACAGACACTCGACGTGTCTTATGTTTTGATAAGTTTTTTGATTCGCGGAGATAAGATGGATGGATGGGGGAGGAAGTGGCGCGCGTTGTGGAGAAGAGAAGAAGAGATGAAGTATCAAAGTGTAAGGTCGTCGCCGGGTTTTTGCAGAAGGATGTGTGTTCTTGGGTCGTCGCTTTTGAGTCAAACTTCATTTTCCAGCTTACTGTAGCCGTCGAGAGTCTAAAAAATAAAAACCAGCCAGGCCTGTCAATTTCAGTGCACTCGTTCATCAATCTTCGGAATATACATATGTCCACTTCAAAAGCGGCCTTCGCTCTGATGTCATTCGTATTCGTGAACTTTTTTGTGTTTTTGAGCTTGTTCCGAGCGCCCACTTCACCAGTTTTCCAAGGATTTCGTGTCAGCCAGCCAACTACTAATTCATCAGCTAAATTGACTCTCCACGCCCGTCCGCCGCCCGCGTTTTTTATTTCTTTCCCGTTTGTTTTTCCTTGGAATCTGCCCGCCTCCTTGGCCCTTTCTGAATTCATTTCACTCGTGTTCACTACTGTGTACGCTTTCTGATCCGGTTCTCCGACTTCAACCCCGATTCGTCATGTTCACCTTCCGTCTTCTGCTTCTGTTCTCCGTCCTGCTCGTTCTGGTTGTGGTGGACGGTCAGCGAGTGTTCGACATGATGGATGACTCGAAGTAAGTCACCCCGCCCCCGCTTCAGAATCTTGACGATGACTTCAGAAGCGCCGCGTCACGCGGTCCCTCGGCGTTCTACCAACGCAAGTCGTATCTGCAGCCGTTCTACACCGCGCCGAGCCAACTCTTCTGGAGACGACAATGACACGGAAGAGGCAGAGAGAGGGATAAGTGGATGTAATAAAAACTTTTATTGCTGTTATTACATCTTCAAACCACGAAAATGTCAATGTTATGAGCATCGGATTGCCTTCTCGGAGCCGTGGAAGAAGCTCGTCGAGAAGTCAAGTTAGTCAGAAGGCGACCACTGAAAAGGAGCGAGAATTAGTGAGGTGGAATAGTGATGAGCCGCTTCTACCTGGATATGTATTGCATTTTGATGCGAGTGAGACGATCTTGAGGGCGAGGTTGCGAGGAGAATATGGTGGGACAGAAGAACTCACTGAAAGTCGCCAATGTTCGATCTTCCGGACGATCTCTCTTGCTCACCGTAATGCCCATAAATTGAAGCAGAGCCATGAAACGAGACACGTGATACCGAAGATTATATACAAAGTTTCGCGATAGTCGTTGAGCTGGGATAAAATTGTGCCAGCGTTCTGTAAAAGCGGTATGCAGCACATTTGTGTGATGTGCAAAGAAGAAGGCGATGCCGGAGAAGTGTATGATATCTCGTGGTGATCATTTATTAATGGGTCCTCTCAGTGACGAAAAACGAAAGAATGGCGGTGGCGGCGGCGCCAGGGAGGCTTCCTCCTCTTTATTTTTGCCGATGAGCTAGATGGAGATGAGCTAGAAAGCGAATAACTAAACAGGGAAGGGGGAGAAAAAGGTAGTCTAGTCGCTCGGCAAGGCATCCTAGTTCTGCCCAAATTGGGTTACACCGCCAGTTTAGGCGCGCCTTTTTCTTCGCCGGCCTCAAGACAGAGGGGAAGGAAGAAATTGGTGGGCGGCGACGACGAGGCTCGGGGCGGCTTAAACAGGGCGAAAATTGGCCGGAGGGTGGGAAGGAGGGGAAGGAAGGATGGCGCCGACGGGAAGGGGGGACGACGACCAATCGTAGGTATTGGGGCGACGAGAGTTCCAGAGCTAACGAGCAAAAAAGAAGAAGAAGAAGAAGAAGAAGAAGAAGCAGAGAGGAAGGAGCCTCCCCCCATACCACCAGTGCCGGTGGGGCCAGGAAGTAATCTCTTTTGCCGCCAGCGCCCGATTTATGAGCTTTTTTTGCGACGACCAACAGGTGAGAAGAAAGAAGAGAGAGAGGATGAAGGTTGATGAATGTGGAGGAGCGAACTGGGAGTTTGCCCCAATGTTTGATCATTTGCTGGTTAGTCAGAAGGCGGGGCGAAGAAAAAAAGTATAATTTATTATAGTTCTTGGAACCGGAGGCAACCCGCAAATCATAGAGAAGAGATGTTGTCGCCTAGACGATGCTATCCCGAGCGCACAAAGGATCGTCATCCCACGGCGGTGAGATGGAGGTGGAGAACGACTGATCTTTGAGATTCGCCACGTGACGGTAGTAGGCGACCGACAGGAGGCACCACCACATCTCGCAGCCACCTGAAGAGGAGAAGAAGTTGGAGAAGACGAAGAAAAGTCCCCCTTCTCTTCTCAAGTACCTGCTACAGCCATCATTGAACTCAGCACGATACTCGACGGCAAGAGCATTTTTCCGCCGACTCCGAGAGTCATGAGAACTGCAAAAGCAAGAGCACGTCGTTGTTTTAAGTGGGAATGGGTAGGGGGAGGAGGGGAAGCGGGAGCGAAAAAAGAAGAAGAAGAAGCTAAGGGGCAGAGAGACGGGGTGGGAGGAGAGGCGTCGCACCGATAATCGCGGAAACGGAAACGATGATGAATGTGAACTGCCAGAAGACGTGTGGTAGAATGAGCCACGGCATTTCGCACCGCGAGCCGATGTAGAGAAGCGCCGCCGACACGATGCACGTTACACATACTGCAATCGAAGAAGAATTCCAGAAAACAGATTGAGATGGGGGATTTGTGGGGCTTACGGGAGACGTGAAGGCAGAAGAAGAAGACGCCGCCTCCGTCGAAGAAGCCGAGGAAGTAGAAGTAGGTGCCGTTCATCGTCAGCAGATCCGGCGCCTGGATGAGCAAGATGAGCGCGAAGAAGATCTGAAGACCGGGTAGTGCGATAGAGCGCGCTTCCATTTTCCACCAAACCTCGATGCATAGGATCAGGTGAACCGAGTGAGTGATGCTCAAAAGTCCACACAAGCACATTTCCTGCAAAAAAATGGAATCATTCCTATTCGTCACAATTCGGCCACTCTTTGTGTGTGAATGTATATGTTGCGTGGGACTGGCGGCTAGACACTCGGAATGAAAAGCGAATCGAACGTGTGTCAATAGGCGAGAAGAAGAAATCCGAGAAGTTGTTCCCTTTTTGTCGCGGGTCCGGGCGCGCCGCGAAAGGGCAATCAGATAAACAAGTTAGGTGGGGAAAGGAAGAATGGATGGCTGAAATCGGATTGACTGGGAGAGGGAGACAAGAAATGACCACCGAAAGGTTTCTCGTTTCCGCCCGTCAACCGGAAGAAGAAAAGGGACAATGCGAGTGTGAGTTTTCGAAAAGCAGGGAACAATGAAAAAGCTCCGGGGGAGAAGAGAGGAAATTCCAATTTCAAGCCGCGCACGGATTAGGTATGGGATTTCCGATGGGGTCGGTGACCAAACAAAGTCGTAAAAACCGCCCGAGATAATGATAGAAAATTGTTTCGCTCTTTCGTTTTTTCTCCTACTTTTCAATTTTGCGCTCGTAAATAATAAAATTGAGAAAAAAAAACCAACCGACCTGAGCATCTAGAAGAAGTAGTTTGCTCCGAAACCGGGTGATTGTCCGTCGTGTGATCGAGTAGCTGCGTTGCTCGGCTCGCCGGTGCCCGCCGGATGGTTCTTTCTGAAAATGAGCCGGTTAGGGGCGAGAAGGAGCATTTGTTGACCGCGCTGACCGGACGACATCTTCTAATCTTTGGCTTCGGCGCCGAATATGGAACATTTGATCGGATAGGGAGCATTTGAAATACTAGCCATGAAAAAGCGCACGAGAGCTCTCACTCTTCTTCTTCCTCTTCTTCTTCGCTTTCTTCTTCTTCTCACTTTTAGCGTACGCTCGAGATTTGTTTGGTTAGAGCGAAAAAAGGGGAGGAGGGCACAGGGACATAATTAATTGGGCAGGGGCCCCCGGGAAGCGGTGAGGTGGCACGGAGCAGTTCAAAGAGCACTAAAAAAAAGCGGGACGCATAGAGAAGAATGGAAAACGGGGACGCGAGCGTTTCGGTGCTTCTGGTGGGAGGAAATTATGCGTTTCATCCATTTTTCCAATTATTATGAGACATTTAGAGGAGTGAAGCCCATTGTTTTGGCGAGAAAGTCTAGAAAAGAGGCTCCCGCCAGATGAGACTCATTGTTTCTATTCTTCTGACAAAACGTTTTGAGAGGAGTGGAATTTGGGGGAGGGGGAGAAATTGGGCGAAGAAAAACAGAGCCTAATTGTTGATTGCGGAAGTTTCAGCCAAAAAAAAAGTTGGAAAAAAGGCAGACGTTCTTCGTATGCAAATGCTCTAGAGCTCTAGAGGAGCACGACGGAAACCGTGATTCAGAAGGTGTTTTTGTGTCGTGTCCGAAATACTAGGGGGGACTTTCACCAAAAACATGCACTTCATCACTTTCAGATGGTAAGCAAACCTGGAGGACAATCCTGCGAGCCGGAGTCAGGGCGGCCGGCTCCGAGTGTCGTTGTCGTGGTTTGGTGGCAAGAAGACCTCGTAGTTCGCTTCGACTCATCCTTCTGGAAACACTGACCCTGCTTAGGAATTCTTTTGAACTTCGACACCTATTCTTCGGAAAAGAAAAGCCGGAAGTGAGGAGTTAAGAGAGGCGGTGAAAAGGCGAATTTGATTTGGAGAAGGTATGAAAGGGTTACACTTTTGACTCTCGCCTTCTTCCCGCCTCAAAACGTCATCTGTGATGTTTTCGTGGAGGAGGATTTTGAGAGAGAACGACGCGAATTAGTTGCCTGGTGATGTTGCCCGGAGGCACACAAAGAGAGAGAGGCTCTAAGCGGATTTGAATAAAAAAAGACGGATGGGGGGAAAAGAGGAGTTGAAATTGGAATGGCGAAGGGAAAGAGCACTTGGGAGGGGCGGCGAGCAAGGTCTTGAGCTTTGATCCATTTATAGGATGGACTGGGCGCGAGAACTGAGTGGGATAATGAATGCAAATATTCTGGAGCAAACATGATCGTTTCTTCGTCTTTTTTCCCTTCTCTTTCTCCTTTTCTTGTGCTTCTAGTACCCGGAAGTGCTAAATGCAGTTGCACCTGCTTCGAAATGAGGAAGAAGACGAGGAAGAAGAGTGTAGCGGTTCGGCGAGCGGCGGGTAATCGGAAGGCGTTCGTTCGTCTCATTGGGCTTTGGACGAGACTCAATTCCCATAACGGCATCCATCACTTCTCTGTTAAAATATTTCTTGTTTTTTGCTTTTTGCTTTCAATTCTCTTCTTTTCACAGCACAAAGAATATAAATTCACCAAAAAAAAAATAACAAAAAAAAATTAGCGTCTGTGAACTTTCGCGACGTTTCTCACGATGCATTTGGTCATTACTCGCTCTCCATCGGGTTTCCTGTCTACTGGAGCACCTACTCGAAATGCAGAAACTTCCATTGATGAGAAGGTATTTGAGAGCTTGTGTCTTCTGATGAAGGTATAAACATCCCAGATCCTTCCACACGACGGCCGTGGCTGGCAGCTTCCAATACGCAAGTATGGTCGTTGAAACGACCACCAAAAAGCAGCGGATCCCCAGCGACGTGAGAGAATAAACGCATTCAGAAGAGAGAGATGATGTCTCTTCCTTTCAGCCGGCCAAACTGGGCTTCGGACGATACTTTTCGAACCATATGATCGACATCGATTGGGACCACAAGGAGGGCTGGTTTCCGCCGCACATCAAGCCGTTTGCCAACTTTTCGCTCCATCCGGCCGTCAAAGCTCTTCACTACTCGCAACAGATATTCGAGGGACTGAAGGCGTACCATGGAGTGGATGGAAAGGTACGTGAAGTGTCTGAAATTGGCTGGAAACTTTAGCTTTCTCAGATCCGCGTGTTTCGGCCCGAACTGAATATGGAGAGAATGCGACGGTCGGCTCGCAGATCGACGCTTCCCGATTTCGATGTGCGAGAGGCGTTGTTGCTCATGGACGAGCTGATCCGAGTCGATGCGGACCTGGTGCCAAAGACCGACCAGGCGTCGCTCTACCTTCGTCCCATGATGTTCGCCACCGAACCGGCGATCGGAATCGGAGAGAGTGCGACGGCCAAATGGGCGTGCTTCTCGACCATCACCGGCAGCTATTTCAACTACGACAAGGGAATCCGTCTGCTGGCCGATCCGGAGAACGTGAGATCCTGGAAGGGAGGCGTCGGACAGTACAAGATGGGATGCAATTACGCGCCGACGATCGCCATCGGAAAGTGAGCGTGTGGCCACAGCTTCAGCAATATCGCTGAAATTTCAATTCCAGAATGGCGGCGATGCACGAGTGTGACCAGGTGATGTGGCTTTCTGGTCAAGATCGTCAGGTCACCGAAGCGGGCGCAATGAATCTTTTCATGCTTTGGACCAACGAGGAAAACGAGCTGGAGCTCATCACCCCGCCCACCGATTCCGGGCTCCTTCTACCCGGAATCACGCGTCTCTCGGTGCTCGAGCTGGCGAAAGAGTGGAATGTGATGAAGGTGTCGGAGAGCAACTTCACGATGGCTCAACTGTCGCGAGCCTGTCAAGAGAAGCGCGTTCACGAGTTCTTCGCCGCCGGCACCGCCGCCACCGTCGGTCCGGTCTCGGAAATCGTCTATCTGGACAAGGAGCTCGAGAAGCAGGAGAAGCTGCAAATCCCGACGCTCACGAGCAAGTATCAGTTCCACAAAAAGCTCTACTCCACCCTGTGCGACATCTACTATGGACGGGTCGAGAAGAAGGAATGGCAGCGCATTGTGGAAGTCTAGATGCTCTCCGATGTCCCTCCGTGAATAAATGAAAGAATGAATCGTCGTCTCGATGTGTGTGTGAGCGCGCGCGCGCTTCTTGATTGGCTGTAATCTTACGCCTCCTCTCGCCTTACAGAAAACATCATCGGACAGGACATAATGCTCAAAATTTAATCGAGTGGAGCGCGAGCGCGCGCGCGCGCACGGACGAGCGGAGAGTGGGAGGAAACACACGCAGAACAAAAATACAGCGAGTGAGCGCGCGCGCGCGCGCGCGAGCGAGAGTGAGGCACAGAAACGTCGTCCTCTGCCTGTGCCTTTCTCCTCCCACTCGCCTTCTGGCAAAACAGTACAATATAGACATGCTTTTTGGCTGGTGGCGTCTGCCCCGCGCCTCCTCCTCTTTCTCCTCCTATTCCTACCGCCCTGCGCACGCGCGCTGCTGATATCAGTCAGTTATAGCGAGAAACGTTGGGAGGATGGTGGACGACGACGACAACACAAACACGTACTCTACCAATCGCACCACCTCGCGCATCAAAAACTTTTACTTTTTATTGTTTCAACTTGTGTTTGTAGAACTACTACTTCATCTAGCCAGCACACCTGGTTTCGACCACCACCACCACCACCAAACTCGTTTGACGTGGCACGAGGTGGCATTGGTTGGCAAGAGGGTCCACACACACACTGCGCGGCGGACCAATCCTGCCCGCTCTTCCTCCCGATTGTTTATAAGTCTCGGTGTCTGATTCCGTCCCATTTTGTGTCATCTCTCGTCGCACTCGGCCTGGAAATGAGTCGGTCGGCTCCCGCCCCGCCCCAACCGCCCAGCTGCCATAGTTTTGAAAAATGAAGAGCGTGTGTGCGCGCGCGCGCACGCCGCGCAGACCATACATATTGCCTTTTCATCATCCACATCCTCATCCTCATCATCATCATCACTTCGTTTTTTTTTCTCGACCATCCCCATTTTTTGTTGTATGTGTTGTTGTAACTATACTATACAGGTTCCTCCTATCATCCTTTGTGTGTGTGTGTGTGTGATGGGTGTCCGCTCTGCTGACCCCTCCTGTCCCAGTGCCCTCCTACTCCTGCTACTTCTCCTCCTTTTTGACATACCACCACCACCTAATTTCATTGGTTCCCCGCTTCCGCCCGTTTTCAGCCTCATTCGCCATCACCGCAGCCGTCGTCGCCGCCGTCACCGCCGCAGAGCCGAAAGAGCCTCTCCGCGCCTTGTTTTTGTTTCGCCTCCCGGTTGTCTATGCGGCGGGGGCCTTCTTCTTCTCGTCCTTCTCCTCCTCCCGGGTGCATCACATTCCCGGCTCCCGCAAGTCTTTCGCTTTCTTCTTCTTCTTCTTCCTCTCTTTGAGTGGTCCCCCCCCCTCCCCGCCCTTCTCGCGCAACTGCGCAACGACGAAGCAGCGCATCCTGCGGGAAGAAGTGTAAATTTCGCATCCCGACGAGGCAGACTTTGAAGATTTTTGCTCCACACTCGAAACTCCTCGCCGCCCGGCTCGTCAGGACATATAACTTTTCCGAGTGTTGCTCAGCGTCGTCTTACGCGCACTGGACTCATTCCGACAATCATAATAAGCTCCCACCTTTTTCATGCCTCTCGGGGTAGTCATGTTTATGATTGTTTTCTACTTTCCAACACCTCCACGCTCTCTCTCTCTCACTCACACATTCTCTCCCTCCATGCCTCGCTCTTGATAAACGCGCACTCGCCATTCCGCGCAGCCAGTCGTTCATCAATGCCACGTCATTCCACTGCAATAGGTCATCGCTCACGTTCTCGTTCTCTCGTTTCGTAGGCTCTCCGTTTTCCTAGATAGACTGGGAGGTAAGCATCGGCCTAATCCTAGCTAAGAGAAGCGCCTTCATATGAATAGAATAGGATCCGATTCTAATGCCCCTGGTGAAAGTGCACGGACCCCACAAGTGAAACATGTGAAAGTGCCACTCTGTCGACATAGTTTGTATATAGAATTCCCCCCCATCACCACCACATATTGGAATCGTCGAGCCTGATCCATGTGCGCGTGGTGCTTGCGCGCGCGCGCGTGCTCCACTTCGTCAGTTTGAATCGGCGGGCATGAACAGTTGCTCTCGCCGCGGCGTCCTTCCTCTTCTCGTGCTCATCTGGTGCCCGGGCGCATTTCTGCCTCCCGAGAGCCTTCTGTTTCTCTCTCCCCGCCTCTCTCACTCTCGAATCCTTCTTTCCCTAGGCAATAATAGATTGAATGGGAAGCAGCGCGAGAGCGTGGTGCGCGCGCGCGCGCTCTTGCGCGGTGAGCGCGCCACCGCCCGCCCGCCCGTCGTCGTCGTCGTTGTAATATTATTTTCAGTTTCAGACGAGACAGCGGCGGAGGGAAACTGCAGGAGGAGGGGGAGGAGGATAGGGGCCGAGAGGGAGGCGAACGAAAAAAAGAACGGGAAAGAAAGACGAAGCGGGTTCCCGTGGGGGGAGGGGCCCGTCCGCTTTTCATTCACTTCCCAGGTCTCGTGAGGTTCGTCCTAGAGCTGTTTTGACTGTCCTCCGACGGGAACCTCTAAGGATCCCGGTACCCATCACTGATCAGACCAAAGGATCTGAAAGTCGGATCCTTCTTCCTCCCAGTCTGATGATATAAAAACCATGCGGGCGGGGCGGTCTCTCCGTATCACACATAATGTGAATATTCCCGAAACAAACTATCTGCGCGCCGTGTCGCGCCGCCACTATTTCGCTGGGGACTCTCGCGGAATCGATTATTGAATTCCTCCACTCCGCCCGCCCGTTGTCTTCTCTTGCCGTCCCTTCTCACTCTCACAGCCCCCCGCGCGACCGTGCACACCTCCTCGTCATCATTTTATCAATGTTTTATAGTTCTTGGGAAAGAGAGCGAGAGAGGGGGTGCGCGAGCCTCACCGCGCGCTTCTCAAACTGTACATACATATGCATTCTTATCTATTTTCTTTTTTTCGAAAATTGAACTGTCCCTGTATGTATTTGCGCTCTCGCCAACATATTTGGTGGTTTTCACTTTTTTATCGCGCGCGCGCACCTCACCTCGCCTGTTCCCTCCACCTACGCGCAGTCCCCCCCTCTTCTCATTCGCTTTTTTTCAGTTGTTGTTGTTATTTCAGCCATGTCATCAGACGTTCGCAAGATCGATGCGAGTCCGTACAGCAGAACGCTGAAGGTACCGTAACCCACGCGAGGCCACCCATTTAAGTTGACTTCCAGCAGTACTCCATCGACGAAAAGCTCCAGATTATTAGTCACGCCAAGTCTCATGGGAATCGCGCCGCCGGCCGGGAGTTCAACGTCGCCGAGAGCAGCATTCGAGAGTGGCGGAAGAACGAGTTGAAGCTGATGTAAGTGAAACGGCATCCAGATGACAAGTTCCACCATCACGCCGTTACAGTAACCACAAGAACAATGGACCCGGTAGTAGTGGTCCGACGGGTCAGAATGGTGGAGGAGGTAACGTCGTCAGTAACAACAACAATAACAACGTGACAAACCGGAACGGAAGTCTCCACCCCTTCCAGAGCAGGATCACGGATCGCGACCTTTTCCGAATGGGCGTGAGTGATGAAATGAAGCATAATGTATTCCAAACTCCAAGTTGTGTTCTCAATCGGATGCTCTTACTTTCAGATTCAACAGTTGGCCCATCTGACCATCATGAACATGAGCTACAACGGATTGTCCAACTTCAACTTTATCATTCAACAAGCCCAACAACACCAGCAACACCTTCAACAGCAGCAACTACAGCAGCAGCAACAGAAGCAGAAGCAGTCGTCGCAATCCTCAACATCGTCGTCGTCACCGGACTCCACGTCGGGCAGCGCCGTCGGAACGCCGAGCTCCGTGTCCTCGTCGTCCACACCGCCGCCGTCGACGTCGCCGGCGCCAGCGACTTCCGGTTCCGGACGTCGAAAGTTGCGAAATCCGCAGAAGATTCTCTCCGAAGAGCACGAACAAGAAGACGAATCGATTTGAGCCGTCCACCCAACTTCCCCCTGTGCCCTTTGTTTTCTGTAAATAATCACTTCTTCTCAAGAGTACGGAGCTGGAACTCTGTAGTGACCCTTCCCTCCCCACCACCACCACAAACAATCCCATTCAGTGCCTTAAAGGACTCTCGTCTCAATCCGCCCCCCTTTAAATCCCCTCCCACCGGTTTCGCCTAGTGATGTTTTGCCCCAATGAAATAGTGCCTTCGCCCTTCCCCCACCTGTCCTCTTGCCTATATCAGGTTTCGGCCCTAGTCGATTCGAAAGATTTGTGCCACTCTTTTATATTGCCCGACCCCCTTGTCCCTCCCCCCTTCATCCTCTCGATTTCTGTAAATGCGTTTCCTCTCTGCAGTGCTCGAATCCAATCCATTTCATTTCCCTCCGGATCTCGACACACACACACACACCACCTACACCATCAATAAAAGTTGACCGAGAGGGATCGGAATCTACATTTGCTTTATTCATTTTTCTCTTTAGCTGATGGTAAGTGAAAGGAAGAGAAGAAGAAGGGAGCTCATTCTCAAAGTCATCGTCAGCCTCTCACAACGAATGACAGCGAGTGTTGGGGTGGGGGGTGAAAGCATGAAAAGAAGACGGAAGAGAAACGGATAGGTGGAATGGGAGTGGGGAAGTGCTTTGTATGGAGGGGATAAATGTTGGCACCATAAAGAGTCAATTTAGAGAAGAGAGAGGAAAAGCGAAAGGGAGAGAGAGGGATAGATAGTGAGATTCTAGGAGAGACGGAAATACATTAAATCGAGAGCGAGAGAGATCGCGGCGAATGGTGGTCCAATGGAGTTAGTGGGGGGAATCGGAGCATATCGGCGGGGAAAGGATGGAGCGGTTACTGGGCAGGTGGGACTCCAGAAGCGTCGGCCGGTTGTCCCGACGCCGCTTGCGCAGCAGCGACCGCAGCGTTCTGAAAGTGGAAGCATCGGAATCAGAACCGAAGATCGCGAAGTGCGAAACTGACCGGGTCCGACTCGTGGTTGCCGCCCGGGATGATCTTTCCGATCGCCTGTTGCGCCTGCGACGCGTATCCCTTCGTCGCGTCGGCCGCCGTCGACAGCACGTCCTTGGTCTTGTCGAAGATGGAGGAGAGGGCGTTCTTCTGAAAGTGTGTCGGGTTCATCATCGCCTGATGCGGCTAGAATGGGAAACCAACCGCAGCGTCAGCCATTTCGTTTCGTTTCCGTTCAGTGAGGAGCGGAGTTGAAGAAGAAGAAGAAGAAGAAGGAGAAGGAGAAGAAGGAAAAAGTAAAATGCGCGTGTGGCTCTGCTATGTGTGTGTGCTCACATGGAGCTCTTCGAGTGGGCGTGGCCTCTTCTCGTTTCTCTCCGCCTCGCAAGCGCGCGCGCACGCTGCTGCTGCTGCGACGACGCCGACGTCGCCATCGATTTTGCTTTGCGGCGCGCGCGCATTGCGTTTTTTCGGGTTGCCTATGTATATGCATGTGCTCTTTTCCCCCTTTTTTCAGCTGTGTGTATGCGCGCGCGCTCCCAATCCTCTCTTCTCCTCGTCACACTGCTTCTTTCTCTTCCTCGCCCCGCTTCTCCTCTTCTTGCCTGCCATTTTGAAGAGGCTTGACAGGAGGCACGACGAGAGGCTCCACGAGCCCAGAGCTCGCGAGCGCGCGCGCACTGCGCCATGCTCCTCCTCCTTCTTCTTCTTCTTCTTGGGGGGATAATGACATTAAGCGATGCCAGGGCTCTCTCTCTCTCTTCGCCGGGGGCTCGCCGAGCACACACACACACACGCTTACACAGGGAGAAGGCGAAAGAGAGATCCATACATATAAAAGCTGCATGTTTTTTTTTCCGGAAAGCCAACGGAAAAGCTTCTTTAATTATATGTACGAGTGAAGAGCGCGCGCGCGCGCCTCCTGGCTCCTCCGGATCCCCTCCGATGTCTGGATGTGGATGTGTGTGTGTGTCTGAGCAATTTGTCAAAAGGACTGCAGTTGATGTGTAATTGGTATCCCCTTCCCGCGCGTCGCGGAGCGCCGAAAAAAGCTCCGAGATGTAGATGGATGTGGATGGATGGATGGATGGATGGAAAAGGAAATTGTCCGTGAAAGGGGAGAATGGCGGAGGCGGAATTGAGCGGCGAGCACGACGACGATGATATCTTTGATCCGAGGGGTTCCGAAAGGCTTCCTCTTTGACTTAGTTGGAGATGGCAACAACATCATTATTCACACACACCCGACGAGCTCCCGGCTCCCATCCCCATTTTAAGAATGTTATGGCGCTCGCATAAAGATGCCTCAGGGGCTTCATTAGTCAAAACGCTTCAGGTCGGCTGGCCTCCCACAAACCGCTCGCCTTTCTCCTTCCGTCCCACTTTGCTGCCTTCCGACGGCAATTGAATCCGCACGGCCTCCATCCGTCAACTCCCCTCCCATTTCGTCCATCATGACGTGTACTTCAGAAGAGTGCTTTGCCTGAGCGCGCGCGCGCGCTTCTCGCAAAAAGAGCCGCACATCAAAACGCTTTGAGCTTTGCTAAACTGACAGACGTATTTATTGAAGGAGGAGAGGAGGGGAGGGGGGAAAGTGGGGAAAGAAGAGGGACGAAGAAACGAGAAGTTTGTAAAAAAAAGAAGGAATACATAGGGAAGATTGTTCGTTGGAGGAAGCAGTGGGGAGAAACAATACCAAGATATACAACTATCACTAGGAGAAGACAGGGAGAAGGGAAACGTTGGAGTTTTATGGCATGATTCGGGTTAAAAGTACAACACACACACTCACAAACACACGTTTTGTACTACAAATTCTTACTACATATTCGGAAAGGGGTGCGGTTTTTTTTTTTCCAGAAGTTTGGGAGCGAGGGGAAAAGATGAAGAAGAAGAAGAGGCAATTGATTTGGAATTTTGTATTGGGAGGGAGAGAGGAAAGGTAAGCATGAGTTATGAAGGTGTGACGTCTGAAATCGAGAGCGCGCGCATGGGGAGGAAAGGGAGGGATTAAATTATATTAGGAGAGCATCGGAAATTGGGAATATTGGTCGTCGTCGTGTAGCACTTGCTGTTGCTGCCGCTGCTGATTGGGCGTCCAGTAGGGATCTTGTTGGAACGGTTGGTACTGGTTGGCGTACATGTAGTCCACGTCACAATCTCCAGCGCCGTTAGGCATCATTCGCTTGGCTGGTGGTCTGTTGGTCTGAAAACAACGCTCATCTTGAACTATTACACCAGTTTGCGATGGGGCTCACATCGATATGTACGGGCCTGGCAGCTGGCATCGAGGGGACCGCCGGAGTGAAATCGGGAAGATCATAGAGCGCCTGAAGCTCGGGCGGAAGTCCTTCATCAATCTGCATCATGTCGCAAGTGTCAACAAACGGCGCCAAACACGACAAATCCGGCTCTTCCCATTGAAGATCGTCTGAAATTTTGAAGCCATTTCGGTGTGTCGGCCTTGATCCCTCTCTTCTTACCACATAGAATCGGCTCGCAGCCGGCTAGTGTTGGCGACGAGTTGTCCTCGCCGGCACTGAGAGAATCGGCAAAAGGCATAGTGGCGAACAAATCGGCGCCTTGCAGTCCGAGTCCGGATAGTCCAGCGGGCGACACATCGAGAGAATCTGGTGGTGGAACGGCGGAAAAGCGTCGTGACGAATCGGTCTGGTCGAGGCCGCTGACCATAGATCGAGAGTCTCCGTACATGACTTGGCGAGATTTGACACTGGAATTGAGAAGGCGTTGGGAAACTAGCAATTGCGATGTGGGATCGTACCTCGGGGGACTGTTAAGTCCACAATTGGAAAGTCCTTCGGCGAGGGGCGAGTAGTTGTGGTGGCTGTTTTGCGATCCCGGCCCGCCGGTGGTGGTGGTACGACTGCCGGTACTTTGGGCTCGACGACCGTACGAGACGCTCGAGGCGGCGGAAGAGTTCTTCGAGCGGGAGGCACGAGATGACGAATCCACGAGTTGCGACGTGGCCAGAGTGGAGTCGATATGTGACGGCGGGACAGGTCGGAAGCGTTCCGCGGATCGGTTGCGTGCCGGCGGCGGACTGCTTGGCTGGTCGCGAAAAAGCCATTGAAGAACGTCATCGTAGCTGTTTTTACGGGGTCCTGAAACAACGGAGAGGTGTATGAGAAGCTGATAGTGTTAAAGCGCGACACGAAACGACGAGGGGGAAGGTTACCCGAACAGAGACACCGAAAATGCAAAGAAACTCACGGGAAGAGGACAACGGAGGGGAAGAGTGTTTTGCGTCTGTGTTCAAAACGTTTTATGAATGTCATTCACCTCTCCAAAGTCCTCTTCCCCAATCTCCATTTTCTCCTCGGGAAACGGCGCCAGCTCGACGTCGAACTCGGGCGCGAGCCCAAAGTCCTCAATGGATTCCGTATCCGACTCCATATCGCTATCATAGTCGGCCATCTCCTCTTCCGTCGACACTTTTCCATACACGCGTTGCTCATACTCGTCGGTCACCGAGTAGATGCCTAACCGAGTATGAAGATGTACAACACAACACTGAACGGTGCTCATGCTCTATGCAAAACCGGCTTACCCATATCAGATGCAGTGGCTTTTGCGGTGTGCTCCATGTGAACCGGCTCGCAACCGAACGGATCGTCGTTGCCGACCAGCGGAGTGAACTCGACGCACTCCACAATTTCAGGCTGGCGACCAATGTAGTCTGAAATGAGCTTTCAGTAGGTGTCCTTCCTCTTCTGATTTCCAGCTACCTTTCGTGTCATCGACCTCCTTCTTAATGTCGACCTGCATTCCGGCCGGCATCTGGTCGGTGCACACAACCAACGACTCCTGGGCTCCCTGGATTCCAAGGATGAAGTGCACGCAGAGCACATACTGCCCCTTGTGTCCCTTCGTCGTATGGTTTATGGTCGTCGCCTCGGTCTGCACCCAAACCAGTGTGTTGTTCGACGCCACCAGACGATAGTACATCGTTCGGATGTGACCCTTCTGGAACAGCTCCTGCATCGACTTCTTCAGAATGAGCAGATCGTCCGGATGGACGAGATCGTAGAAACTGGTGCCCATCAACGTCTTCAGCTCGCTCTTCAGAATGTAGTTGAACTTCTCGTGCGCAAAAGTGAATCTCATGTCACAGGTGTGACGCGTCACGAACGATCCCGACGGAGAGTCTTGGTACTGCAAAAATTCGAGAAGATGTCGTCGCTCCCTATACTTTGCTCCTCTCTCCTCTTTGCTCCGCTTTCTGTGCGCGGTGCATAACGAGCCGCAGAAGAAGAAGAAGAAGATGACGCCAAGTTGCATGTGCTTCTGCCCCCCCCCCCCCCCTCTCTAATCCCCTTCTCTCTCATGCACGAGGTGCCAGGAGCAAGCGCTTCTGACTGAGTGTGCTTTGCTCAAAGCTAGTGCGCGCGCGCCAAGAAATGAGATCAAATGATCAAGTTTTGCGATTCGCCTTCTTCTTCTTCTTCTCCCGCTTCTTCGTCTTCCCCCGTCAAAGTGTAACGTCTGTGAGCGACGTACCTTTGTGACTGCTGTCGCACTGGAACTAGTGGGTCCCTGTCCGGCAGGGATGGTGATTCCTTGCATGAACAACACGTGTCCGCCCGTCGACACCTTCGAGTGCACCAGGAACGTCACCGACTGTAAATCTCGTCTTTTCCGGGTATCCGACCTAAAGGTACCTTGTACAGAGCGCCCTTCAAATTCAGGCACCTGCCACGCGGGCTGATCACCGTTTTCATTCTCAACATCACGTTTTTGCCGATCTCGTCGGGCTCCTCGCCGGGCGGCTTATGCATCAACTTCGTCTGCGTGTCGAACTCGTCGTAGTCGGCCGAGTGGAGGAAATCCTTCAGCGAGCGGCCGGTCAAATCCGTCTGTAAACCGGTTTCCAATTTGAACATTGATCTCGATTGCGTTTTCGTTTTTTTTTCTGTCGGTCGGTTTGCATCTTTTGTTGATTCGTTCGAAGAAGTTAGAAGAGGTACTACACACCTGAGTGAGTCCGAGGTACACGGCGACACTCTCGGTGACGTAGAGGATCGACAGGTCGCTGTCGCAGATCATCACGAATCCGTCCAAACACTCGGCGATCGTCTCCTCGGTCCACACCTGATTCGGAACCTCGGCGCCCAGATCGTTCTCCAGCACTGGAAAAGTCAATGTGATTTCTGATCTGGGCGCTGTCGAATGTCACTTACCATTACCGGCCGAGTGGCGCATGCGACAAATTGTGGCGGCGACGCGGAGAAGCGCGATTCGGTCGAGATGGGTTACGGTACCCTCCTCGACGATCGGAACGCAGTCGCGAAGCTCCTGGAAGATGTCGGCCTCCTTTCCGCGTCGGTCTCGTGCCGCGTACCGCGACGTCTCCCGACGACGGTCCATGTTTCTGAAAGAAAAGGCGAAACGTTGTCGTCGTCGTCCTCATCACCCATCTCATCACCCCCGATTCATTTCATATTCGATTCGGAAATGCGCATTTCCGATTCGTAGCCCAAACGACTACGGTAGCTTAGGAGACGCCTTCTAGCCCGCGCGCGCGCTCGCCCAATCACTAACCGTTTTCGATTGTCTTCCATGTTTCCTTTTTGCGAAAGTACAGCTCTATGAAGCTTCTGTTGTAGGCGTGGGGTAATTCCCCGTGATGGCGGGGGTGTTCTCTGGAAATAGGGTTAGTGTGCGAACATACTGATGAGTGTATGTAACGATAGAAAACAAAAAGGGCATGGCGCCGAAAACAAGAGGGTCAAGCTCTATTTTTTCGAGCAACGAACGAGCCCCCCGACTGGAAAATAGGAAAATAGAGCGAGTTGTCGAAAGTCTACCAGACAGTGGACTCTGACGACGACGACGACGACGACGACGACTACGGTAGATGATCATAACGAAGTCAACGAGAGTGCAATTGGCATATCCTTTTGGCCGCCGTCAAGCGGAGAAGCAGTTGGCGCTAGAGATAGAGAGGGAGAGCAAGAGAGATTGACGAATGTAACAATGTTGCTCCCGGTGATAGATGAAGAATGTTTCAAAGTGGAATGAGAGAGAGAAAGAGAATCGGCAAGAGAGCGTCTCAATTGATTAGACCGTTTGGGTCATGTGATAAGAGAATACGCAGAGGCGATTAACTTGATCGGTATTTACAGGAACCGCGAGCTGGGTATCGTCAGTGGAGTCTGGACTTTGGCCGAACTTTAAGGGGGATCGGATTGGGATGGGTGCGCTGCTTCCAGCGTACGCATTCATCATCACTAATCCATATTGAATGGGCAGACTTTGATTGAATAGGAATAGGAGCAACTTGCATGGAAACGCATTTGAATCGGGAATAAGTGTCGATCAAAAGTTTAGAGGAGGAGCTGATAACAGATGGCAGGGAAAAAATGAGGTGACGGGAGACGATCAATAAGGAATGGATGGGTGATCTATCGATTGGTACTATGCCTTTATAAACACACACACACACAGATTGTCATCTTCTTCTCCTTCTTCTGAGGGACAGAAGTGATAAGGGAAGACGGCGATGAAACGGGCTGTGTGCGCGCGCGCGCCTCCATCTTGACTTCACCCAACACAATTTTTATCAACGAAAAACCACTTGGTATTTGGGCAGAAAGAGCGAGAAGAAAGGGAATTGAGTTGATAAGCCGAAGAAGAAGAAGAAGTGGAAATTGACAGGTGAAAGAATGGGGTTACGGTATCACCCAACGTCATCTCGCGCGCCACGATTGATTGCAACTCGAGTTGGATGTGGTGGTGGTGGTGGTAGTGGGCGGGGACAGCTTCGGATGCAAAAATAATTCTGATGAGTGTGCGCGGAGCATAAATTAGAAGATGAAGGAGAGGTGCCGAGAGGAGAAGCGCACCCCCCTTTAAGGGTAGAGATGAGATGGACAACACAAAGTTTTTTGCTGCTGCTGATGGGCCTTAGAGCGAAAGACACGAGAAGGGAGAGAGAGAGGGGGGCTGAAAATGATTGAGAGGGGAGCGAGAGAAGAGAGAGAAGAGACGGGGGGCAAAGCGAGTGTTTGGTTGGCAGCGGCGGTGGCGAGACAGTGTACGTGATAGAAACATTCGGGTCGCGAAGAGATCACCGAGAAATGAGATGCGCAGAGATTTGCCTCCGTGACGAGGCAGTGGGTGACCTGAAGAGACGTCTTCTTTTGGCGTCGAGCGTCTCTCCTTTTCGCACGCTCTCTCGTCGCCGGGCGAGACGTCACCACGCGGCTGAATAGCGCCGCACGACGTTTTTCGCGATGGTCAAGAGTACACGACACGTGGTTTAGGGAGGAGAGGGGAAAGAAAAGATGGGCGGCGCGGTAAATAGGGGAAGAAAAAACGAAGGAGATGGAGAAAATGGAATTGAATCGAATTTTCACACTCCACTCGCCTTCCTCTATTTCTTCGATGATGATGAGGTCGCGCGATGCGAGCCGTTGGGAGAGGAGATGGAGGCGGTGGTGGTGAACTTCCGATGTGAAATGCGGAAATGGAAACATTTACCAGCCACTTCTCATCTTCTATCTGTTTTTTTTTTTCCTTCATCTTCTTCTTCTTCAAAGACTCGCCTTTAAACGGGTAGAAGAAGAAATTGATGGAAGGAAGCATCGAGGGGAAACTGGAACTTACGACTGCGTTTGCCCCCCGCGTGTGTTACGAAATAGATCTTCTGAGATCCGCTTTCAGAAGACGTCGAGAGTAGAGGATAGTTGACACCGTGATGCAATATTTTAGGAGGCAAGTCACACTTCTGGTCGGCCACAGAGCCCCCACAATGGCGTGACTGCCGAACTGAAAGCGGCGGTGTTATCATCCACAAACAGTTTATGGGAAGAGAGGGACGCAAAATGCTCTGATAAGTCGCTGCACATGCTCCGATGGAACTGTCACTCGTGTACCCTGCCCACTTTTTGCAGGTCTCTTATCGTGTCCGGTTCCGGGACCGAAGAACTATGTGATGACAACAAACCACGATCCAGACGATTTTCAGTCGCGGGGGAACCTAGAAGGTTCTGTGTTTTCGACAACATCTTCTTACCCTTCGCTTTTCCACGTCATGAACAATTTTCAGGCGGGCGCGCGCGACGTCGCGCCGCGGCGCCCAAGTGCAAAGAACGAGCGGGCGAGAGAGAGAGAGATAGAGAAGGAGGCGAGTATGTTTGTGAACTTGTGCGGCTCCCCGCATCCATCTCCCATCCTCCGGCCCGATTGCAACTGTGAGAAAGAACTTGAAAACTTTCTCTCCCGGGGGGTGGGTGCGCGAGGGGAGCGATGGTGTTAGGTGTTAGCGGGAACAGTTTGTTCGTAGCGTGGTCTTTGTGCTCGGAGGAGCGCGTGCTCGGCTCCCCGAGCAAAGCGACAGGTGCAATTAAAACTGGGTAGCAAACGATTTCCGAGAATCGAGAAGAAAACACCTTTCGCGCGAGGCGACCACCGAAATCAGATGGTGTCGTTAGATGGCAATCAACAAAGATTGTAATGAGTAAGAGACAAGCTGGGAGATCATGTTTAACGAGAAGAAACGATCGATTGGAAGCGAGGAGGGAGGCATAAACCTATGCCTGTTTCTAAGAAGGAGGAGGAGAAGGAGGAGAGGAAGATGATGATGATGTGGGCCGAATTGGAGTGTAGCGAAGGAACAGAATAGAACAAAGGCGGGAAGGCGAGAGACGCAGAAGACGTCGACGATTCAATCAGAAGAGAAGCGAAAAAGGAAAGACGACTAGAAGAAGCCTAATGACTGCTGCTGCTACCCGACAATTCCTTCAGATTTTTCTCGTGTTCGTTGTGTGCAATGCGGTTAGTTCTTAGTTCTCCTTCTCCCACCAGCCCCACCCCCTCCAATTATCCAAAAATTGACACTTTTTTGTTATTCAGAACACTGAGAAAACACCCTCGTTGAACCAGATCAAAAGTCTACGAAATAGCGATCTGGACGAGATATTCGGGTCGACCGTAACACAGGCACCACCTCCCGATCTGCCCGAAATGGGGCCACCCCAGGTCGGAGCACCCCCGGATCCCGTCGGTCGCTACAATCGCGGTCCGAGTGGGCCACGCGAGGTGCCCATTAATCACGGACACGCGTTGGGTCCCCAGGTGCAGCCGAACGGAGAGTTCCAGCAGCTCGCGGCTCAAGGAGCAAACGTGCTGGCCACCGGAGCCACCGCATTCTACAGGTGAGCGAGTCCCGTGAGAGCCGCGTTTTTCAAAACGACCTTTGGCACTCTGCAGAGGCGCGGTGAATGTTGGCGAGGCGTTTGGCATTCCGACGAGCAACTATCAGGTTCCCCTGTTCTCTCAAGCGGCCTCGCTCTTCGGATGATCATCTTTGCGTGAGCCGCCGTGTCTCTAGAAAACTCTGTTTGTCTGTTGTCTGTACATAACAATAAATTTTGATGCCTTCTCTTCTCTTCTCTCCCTTCTTCTCCTCACCGACTTCGGAGCCAACTGCCTTTCACTCTGAACTCGCGGGTCATGAGTGCTCGACTCGGATGTCTTCTGCTATCGATCGCCTTGATCGGTCCCTATTTCTGTTCGGCTTTCTATGTGCCGTCCAATGAAATTGAAAAGTGCGATCTGGGCGACGCGTTGGGAATAATTGTGTGCATCTCGGTTTGTTTACATTTTACTTCTCGAAGTAATATGAATTTTCATTTCGTTTTCAAATTTCAGCCAGTGACCAGTTTGTTCGAGAACAACCTCAACTTGGCAAACATTACGCGAGCCCGCGGGCTTCGCATTCTGGACGAATGCCGAAACGCAACGGTACGTCAAGAGAACAAATGTGTTCGGCACAAGCGTCAGCGTCGTCAGAACCGGTTTTTCAGACGTGTATCTCGCAATACTTGTGCGCCACGAATGTGAAGCTGGACAAGACGTTCGGACTGCTTTGTGACGCCTTCTCGTACTTCTCCACCGACTTTGCGCCTTGCCAGAAAAAGATTCTCGCTAACATGCCGCCGTGTATGAGGGAGGTCGAGAAAGTGTTGCTGCGACATGCCCGGGTACCGGAATGAGAATCAAAAGCAAAGAAAAACACAAAGAACTTCAGGTCCAAGATCCCTGCGAGCTGGTCAGCAAAACGAAAGAGTGCTTCCAGACGGAGGTGTCCACCATTTGCGGCGAGTCGTACTGGACTCCCATTCAGAAAATGTGGTCGAAAATGGAGCAGTACTCTTTTATGAAATGCTAGCTCGTTTATTAGTTGTTAGTCCACTACTCAACACAATGAAGAAGATTGTCACTCTCATGGATGACACTGGCCACACGTGGCTTTGCAGCAGCTCATACTGCACGCGTAGTACGGGTTGTTACAGTAGGCGGTGTACATGTAGCAGTTGGAGCACGTGTCGAAGCATCCCGGGCAGCACCAGCCGTTGTTGCACATCGTTCCGTTCGGACACATCTCGTTGATGCAACCTGGGCTCACAAAATACTCCTACATCTCCTGGCGGGCACTCTGAATACCTCCGATGGCGGCTCCGTTGCAGCATTGCGAGTATGCGTAGGCCACCAAAAGGCAGAAGGAGATTATGGAGAAGAGCTGCATCTCGTGTTTGAACAGCGTTAGGAGAGGTCAGGAATTTATAGGGAAAAGTTTTGAACGAGCTATGAATTATTTATAGTTGACAGTTGACACAGGTTTCACACGTGGAACTTTGATCCTTTGTCATACTGTAGTCCTTCCGCGAACTTCTGCGCTTCACGAATACAAAGCTTTCCCGGAGATGCTCGTATAAGTTGTAACTGGAATTTCAGACAATTTTTCATTTTTCAGTCAAACTCTAATTCCACTAACAATTTGGCCCGTTCATTTTGAATGTACTCGTCTTTTCTGGAATTTTCCTCGAAGTTCTCATCGAGATCGTCGAAATCTTCGTGAAAATCAGAATATCTGATTTCCATTTCAGAATTCTTATAATTTTCGATTCGTCTATTAAACGGGGAATACGGATCTGAAAATCAGAAAACCAACGATTCAATATTAAAAACCTGAATTCCACTCACATCTTCCACCGTAGTTGCTCGCGACAAAGCACTGCTCACCGAGCACCATATAGTTTTTCGGAGGCCGCACGAAATTGTAGACGACGATCGTGCTCGGATTTGCGACAGGAGACTCCTTATCGCCTTTCGACGATTTTCTGTTCTCTTCCAGAAAGTGAGAGTAGGTTTGGCCGAAGATTGAGTTTTGCTGAAGGCGTTCGTAAGAAGTCGTTCCATCTTTGTCCTTTTTCAATCGATGAACACTTCGGATGAGGAAGTCCTTTGGAAATCGAACGATTGGACAATCTGAACTTGGATTTTCAAAAAGGTTCAGCCAGCTCACTCACATTTCCATTCGAACGTCTTCAGATTCACTCTTTCAAAAATGAGCACATCCGCTTTTCCCTCGTGGAAGGTGTAGGCGTCGTCGAGAAGTTTCGCCCCGATGCTCCATTCGGTTTCCCATCGCTTGCGCTTGTTCAACGAGTAAATGGTCGACGGCACCAGGTCGTCGTGCAGGAACGTCTTCTCGTACCTCTTCTGCTCCTCTTCTGTCCATCCGCCGTCTTCCGATGACACGTGGATCATCTTGATCAGAATGCCGTCGGTCTTCAGATGAGCCATGCCGAGATGGGCCGACGCATTCCGGACGATGTCTCTCCGGAAGATGATGTTCCGATTCTTGCTCCTGTGGAAAAATTAATCAATAAGAACCTTTTGAACTGATTCTTACCAAAAATAAAGATCATCGTCCATCGGAGAAGACACCGATTCGCGAGATTTCTCGTGCTTTTAAAGGCGGATGGAGAAATATTTCGAAATCGCGGTTTGTTTGCTTCAAGCTGTTATCGATCAGGGAAAAAGGTAAATGACGCTTTCATTGTCCTGTTTGACTCATGGAATCAAGTAAAATATCATGAATTTACAATAATCCAATCCTCTGATCGTTTCCTTTTCGATCGCTTTTCGGTGATATGCTCATCCAGATCGTAGCTGTAAATTCAAAAAATAAACTAGATTTGCTGTCTCAGTGACCCACAATTCTTTCCGTTTCGACGGTACCGCCACAATGTCTTCAAACTCAACGTCATATGTCTCTTCCCGGCTCTCGTGCTCCCCGTATCGAAGCTCTTCGTCGATTGCTTCCCGTCGCTTCATCCGTTGCCATCCAGAAGTATAGGGCCCTGGATGGGAATGACATTTATTTTTTTTTTTTGAAGCAAAGTGGAGAACTTACAAGAATGTGATTTAGCGCTAATACACTTCGTGGCAAACAATCTCAAATGGTTCTTGGGAGCACTGAGAAAGTTGTAGGCCACAATCGATTTTTCTTCCTCTTCCTCCTCATCCGGACGCTTTTGGGGCAAAAAGTTACTGTAGTTTTGTCCATGTACGGATTTCAATGTTGTCTTCTTGTACGTCTTCTTCCCCTGCTCCGTCTTCAAACGATGTAGCGCCCGAATGCGAAACTGTTCAGGTAGGGTTTGCTCGTAGTAGTCTGAAACTTTACAGTAGTTTTTTCAAACTCTGCTAAAACTTCGTGACTCACGTGGCCAATCATACGGGCTCGTCCGTACTCGCTCCAGAATTATCACATCCACACCCGGCTCGGCGACGTCTTCCAAAAGATCCACACCAATCGATTCTTCCACTTCCCAGCGTCTTCTTTTGTTGAGTGAGTAGGGCAGGAACGGCGTCAAGTCGTAGCTCAAAGCAAGGCGTTCTTGCTCTGCTCTGGTCATAGATTCGAAATCCACGTGGACAGTCTTCACAACGACTCCATACGTTTTCAAGTAGTCCATGATGTGCTCGGCGAGAGAGTTGCGGAAGGAGCTGTGCGGTCGCATGGTCACGGACGGGGTCTGACCTTATGGGAAAAGTGGTTTCAGTTAAATATACTGGCATCAAAAATGTGAGTCATGAAACCGATAAGGAAAGGTTGGACTCCAGTCATAGTGACGAATTTCTGCGAGGCGAGAGACCACAAACAAAACAAGAGGAAGCCAGACGGGTTGCAAAAGATTTCGCAACAATAGGTGTTCTCATATATAAACCGCACAAATGGCTTCACTTTTTGAACTGGAAGTTCCCGAAACAACATGATGGACAAGAACGTCAATTACACTTTCAACAGCCTTGCGAATCTTTGTCTCCGTCGCATGAAGCGTTACGGATCTCTGTGCAAAGTGTTGCATGCAAGTCCGGAGGTTATTGATGTGAGTGTTTCCATATTAATGACTAGTTCTCTTAATTCCCCAATTTCAGAGCACTTCTGATAATGACCTGGTCCTTTTCGTCCTATACTCCCTGAACAAGCAGAAGCGATGGGAAGTTTGCGACCAAGTTGACGAGTCGTTTCTAGATCATCTCTACGAACTGAATGATCGCATGGAGACGTTGGTTCTCGACAGACGTTTCGATGATTCTTTCCGAGCTTACTGGGCTCACATCGTTCCCCACTTCTATCACGTCATCATCGGTGCGAAGATCAGAAACTGCTATGAGAAGAGGGGCGTGTACAAGGAGAGCCACTTCAGTGGAGCCGGCACATTTGTGAGTTCCTACTATTTTTTGATTAATATACGTTAAGGTTATTCTTTTTTTCAGTTAGGAGGTGACAAAAAGAAGAAGAAGGAGGAGACGTCCACTATCCAAGTTATCACCTACAATATCGTCCGAGCTCCTCGAAACTACCAGAAAATATTTGCACACTCCTTCCGAAATTACCCCCGATCGAAAGGTATTCCGCCTGAGAGTTACGCCGACAATTTCTGAAATTTCGGATTTTCAGACTCCACATATCGGCGAAAAGGGCAATACGATACGAGGACGGTGCGCCTTGATTGGGGAGAATACCGGCAAACGGATTCCGTTGATCTCGACGAAGACGTGGTGATTCAGGACGATCTCGCTCAGCCATCCATTCCCAAATTCTACAATCTCTACGATCATTTTGTGATCTCTACGAAGCGTCGGAAGACGAAATGCAAAACTGAAACAAGAGACGGTTTCGTTTTCATTCAATAAACCGTAGTCACTTTTCCCATAACAATAAAATGGTCGATGAGGGGGGAAGGACGGTATAAAAGGGGCGCCTTCGGACTCCTTCCCATCACACGATGAATATTCGCTTCCTCGCTTTCCTTCTCGTCGCTTTTCTCGTTTTGGGTCATGCCGAGCAGGAGGTGTTCAACTTCTCGCCCAAGAAGCTGGGCGTGCTCGAGAAGCCGAAGATTCTGATGAAGCCGGAGCCGAAGGTGGTCTTTGAAGATCTTCCCGTCCCCACCGCCCCCCTGGAGCAACAAACGACTGTGGAATCCGAAGAGATCTTGGGTGCTGCTGAAACTGGCTCGAAGCAAGGAGCTCCTTCTCCTACGGAGGTTCCGATCCCAAAACCTGTGATTCTTGACGATGTTATCGCCGGCCGTCCGATTTCCGCTTACGACCAGAAGAAGAAGAAGGCGGTCACTTTCAAAGAAGTCGTCGACGAATTCGCTGATTCTTTCAAGAGCGGTATGTGATTTTCCATTGAGTTTATTGATTGGTCTTCATATTTCAGCTCTGGAAAGCGATGATCCATCGGATTTGTTCGAGAAGTTCATGTTTTTCTCGAGCGCCCCGTGCCTCAACGACTTCTTCTCGACCACCAGATACTTCAACAACTTCCACGTGTCTCCTGCTGGAATCAGCGAAGACGACATGAAGTTCTCACTGAAAATCCACGGCGAGCTAACGACTCCGTTCGCGGGAATTCTGAAGGACGAACTTCAGTTCAGTGCTGTTGGCTTCGACACGTTGAAGATTATGATGATTTGTTAACTGGATTTTATTGATCAAAAGCATGATAAAGTGTCAGAGACGCAGAAACAGTGGAGTAACAGTGGGATACAACAAATAACGAATGAAAACAAGGGGGAAAACAAAAAGGGTGAAATGAGTGCGGAATCAGATGACGCGGCTTCCTTTGACGACTTCCTTCACCGAACGCTTCTCGACGATTTTTCGTTTGAGACTGCGCTTGAGTCGCTTTGCGCGGTCTCCACCGATCGGCAGCATGTTTCTTCTTTGCAAACTCTTCATCCGATCCTCGAGCACGTGTCCTTGCGGTTTGATCTGGCGAAGATTGCCTGTCAGCTCCTCTTGCAGAAGGAACGGATCTTCGGCCTCCTTGAACTTTCCGCGTCCAAGCTTCTGACGTTTCGTGAGCTTCTTCACGATCTTCTTGCGCTTGCGCTCCTCGGCAGCCTCGTGAATCTGCTTGTCTTCCTCGTCGAGCTCTTTGTGGATCTGCTTGGTGCTGAAATCATCAGATTTTGCTTTTTTTAATGGTTTAGCTTTTCCTACCGATAAACGTTATGAGAATCTTGCTCGCGGGCCTTCTGCTCGAGACGTTTCTTCTCTTCCTTTTCAAGACCAGCGGCCTTGGCCTTCTTTTTCTTCTGATCCTTGGTGAGTCTTTCGCAAGTCACAGGCAGGGACGTAACTACATCCTGCTTTTCCGCGGACTTCGTTTCATCTTCTTCATCTTCTTTTCCATACTTCGGATGGATTCTCAATCCTTCGGCCATCTCCAGGAATCGCTCATGCTCCGTCGTCACCTTCTCCCACTGCGGTTCGATTCCTCTCTTGATTCTCAATTCCGAATCGATCAAGTTTTGCTCCTCCTTCGCGATTCGAGAGACGTATTTCACGTACTCGTCTGCTTCCGGATTGTAAGAGGCTCCGGCCTGGGCCACTTGAACAGCCGGCAACAAACTTGTGATCGCCTTTCCTGGAGTCTTCGGCTGCTTCTTTTTGATAATCTTCAAGAAATGCTCTGCGGCTACTTCATTCTTCAAATCGACGGTCGGCGTCAGATTCTTCGTCCAGACGTCGTACTCCTCCTTCTTCTTGGCGACCTTCTTTGGCTTCGCCGTCAATTTCAGAATCGCATTTCCGCGCGGCAGCTTAGCTTGTTTCTTGATCCCCTTCTTCGGAGCAGGCAGCGAAACTTCTTCGCGGGTGATGTTTCTCGAGATCTTGTCGAGGGCTGCTTGCTGCTTCTTCGTGTACTTCTTCTCGGCAGACTTCTGCTCCGTGGCGGTTCGATCGATGACGAAGAGCTCGTCATCCTTCATGTCTTCAATCACTCCTCCAGTCTCCTTCTGGCGATTCGTGATGTCTGCAGAATTCAGGTAAGTAGGAAAGAAAAGAGCGATGAACTCACGAATGGCATCTTCGATCTCCTCAATGTTCACTCCTTTTCTCCAATACTTTTTGTTGTGGCGCGAGCCTTTCGCAGCTCCAGTGCGCTTTCCAGAAACCGCAGAAACCATCTAAATAGAATAAAAATTAAAATGATGAACTACAAGGAATAGTGAGAAGTAAAAATCAGGCTGAAAACCCGATGAATGAAGTGAAAAAAAAAAAGACAATAGAAAAAAAAACAATCAAATTCATTGAAAAACGAAATCTACAAATCTACAACACCTATTGTTCACTTTCTGGCCAATCGGCAGAATCGAACCACATTGACTTTAAGGGCCGGCCATATGAGCATCAAATTCCTTCGATACCATTCTCTGAAACATGGTTTTTCCATTAAAGAAATTGAGCTGGAATCCGAAACTCACTTGTTATACGCCATCATTGCCACGTGTCGATTGTTCAGAAAATCTCGATAAAACTCGCTTAGATCGTTCGCTGATACGTGCTCGAGACGTCCCAAGTCCTTCTGTTTCCGCTCCACGAACGCTGCCTTCTGCCTTTCGAACAACGTGTTGTGCTCAGCCCAAAAGTCGGAGTTCCATTGATTGAGTTGCTCTCGAGCCGTCCGATACTCTCGCTCGAGTTCCGACTCGTTGTCCAGCCGTCGCAGCATGATCTTGCGAATCTTCGATTTGGTATCCGGCGGTCCAACCCAGTCGAACCTCCGATCCATCCGAACGTTTGACGTGGTGGATGAGGATAGAGATGACATCTGAACTTTGCCATTAGAGATCCATAGAGAATGGGAAAGGGAAAAATGAGTAGGTAATCGATCTGGACTGAGAACCAGTGGTCGGAAACATACAGGAATGTGGGAGGAATGTAGAAGGAGTTCATCAGGTAATCAACAACAATTATAAAGCTTAACAATCATAATAACAACAAGAAAATGAGAAACTACAAGAAAACAGGGAGCAGTTAGAAATTTCAGTCAAATTCCTTCCGAGTTCTCCAACGACGCACGAATCAATTTGAACATTCTATCATACTCCGACATGTTGTGACTGGAATAATTGACGTTTGACTCAACATTGATTTCATCAAACTCACATGACAAGTAGAATAGAGGCGAGCAATTCCTTCGTGTTCAGCAAGTGCTGGAGATATCCTTTCGTGTATTTTGTGCACGTGTAGCATGCACAATTATCGAAAGGCTTCGTAAAATCGTCGGCAAACTTGAGGTTGTTAAAATCGATGACTTCGTAGTTGGCAGACTGAGGGTAGTCGTCTGCAAGGCAGAACGCCGTGCCTTCTTCTGCCAGTTTGATGGCATAAGAAGAGTCGAAGAGATCGATGCCTTGCCGGACGAGGAACAACACAGATTTTGGATTGAATGGTCCGGCTATACATCGGAGCTTGGTAGGAGGTAGTGGTGACTGAAGATATAGCCTGCATTAAGTTATGGAAGCCTTCACTCACGAATGTTTCGCTTAGGAGCTCCTTCATTTCATTTTCGTCTGTTTCTTTTCCCTCTACGAATTCTCGGAACTCCACTGTATACGCTCCAACATTCTCCGTCAGGCCAATGTCGACGGCACACTTCCTCCGATAGTATTTGCTGAATCCTCCTCCAAGAGCAACAATGCGTTCTCCGCGAACCTTCTCGTCCTGCTGGAACATCTGCTCGAAGAACGTCCTCGTCCGATCGGCGGCTTTCAATTGTCGCTTCGTTCCAATGTCTCTCGGCGAATCGTAGTCGACAAGGTTTTCAAAAGAAGAGCATCCGAACGAATTCACAATCTGCCGCCAGCTTTTCACATCCAGAGAAACTTTTCCGTTCGCTGTCCAAACTGCGATTGATTTCGAGTCATTGTAGCCGCCAGGAAGTTTTCCGAGCGGATCCAGAGGCGTCAGATGGATCGCTGCATTCTTGGGCATTCCACAAAACGCGGGCGCTCCTTTCCCGAACTTTTCGATAATCTTCGCGTTTGTGGCGAGTGTGGGAAGTGTCAGCTGGTAGATCTGCGTTTGCTCCAATGCGAGCTGGTTTGTAGCAACTTCCCAGGTGAGATGTGGAATGTGGCCGGCGCGAAGGTACGTCATAAACGACGGCGTCGCGTGGTTCACTTCTACTGCACCTGAAATCTCAAATTTTTCAGATATTGAACAAAATATGAAGTTTCAATTCTCACCCCACGAGTCGATCTTTCCGAGCCTTCCGAGTATTGTTTTCTTTTCGATGTTGAACTTTACCATGTTGGCAAAATACTTTTGATTTCTGGTTAAAGTCAAAACTCAGACTTTGTTGAAAACGATTCGGACAATAAGTATTGGTGGTTTTGGGAAACCAAAGAAAGGAAAACTAGAGTCATGTTAAATTTACAGGACGTTTATATAATTTACTGAGTATCAAATTGAAAGGGAATATTAGTTCATAGAGCTGGAGCCGGCTCCATCTTCGTCCTTCTGTTGCGCGGAAACCTGGTAATTGCAGTACTCCGGCTTCAAACACCACATGCTTTTGTGTGGCGGGGCAGTTCTGTAGGTGGCGATCTCCTGGAGCACCTCTTTCACGTAGCTGACTGGCTGTTGTGTGAGCTGTTGCAGATCTTGCAGCCTGTTTTCAAGTCAACCATAATTTCACTGCAATCAAACGGGTAAAACGTACCTGTAGTAGGAGTGCTTCTCGAAGTGTTTGAAGAGCGTCGCCCTGAGAACATCCTTGTCTGCTCTGTACGTCTTCACGCCGTCCTTCTTCGCTTTCGCGCGAATCATGTCTTCTTGGTGCATCGACACCGGCTTGAACTTGATCGCGGCCTTGTCGATGAGTTTCACCTGCTTCTTCGGTTGCGTGTTCTTCACAATGTGCGACATCTTCATCTTCATGTACTTGGAGGTGGCTGGCGGTCGGCACTCGGCCTTCTTTATGATTCTTCCCTCAATAGCGAGCTTTCCAGTTTTCACACTGGCATCACCTCCGAGTCCTTGTTTGTTTTCACTGAGCACACTTAATGTCTGATTCCGGACTTCGTTCAGGAGGAAGTTGTACTGAGTTGGAATCTCCGAAGCCTCGGGAGACACTAGAATCGGCTTGCCGTCATCGTCCAACTTTGGTTTCGGCTGGTTCAGTCCTTTCGCAGTGTGAAGCTCCACTGGTTCGCCGACTTTCAACCTTCCAACGACATTTCCCTCGTTCGCTTCCCACAGCTCCGATAGGTATCTCGGAACCTTCACGAGCCAAATGCTCCGCTTTGCGAGCTCGCAATCGACGTCGTTTTGATACCGCTTTCTTGACGACATCTAAAATAGTTTTGAAAAACGCAATAAGAAAACAATTGGTTGAAAGGTATTGGAATGGTTTGAATAACCATAGAAAATGATCACAGCGAGATGAATGAAACTGCTAAAGTGGCGTTCATGAAGAAAAAATTATACACGGCGGTTAATGAAGTCAAGAATTTTCGAATCACTGACACCTTCCCAGCCAGGAGGCGTCGGCAACTTGAAGTTGGCCATTGCCGCGGATATTTGAGCGAGAGTTTCTAAAGATTTTGATTAACAAAACCGAGAAATCTGTGGAATATGATTACCTTTATCCAATGGGATCGTTTGCAGCTTCTCTTTCGATATTTCTACTTTTGTGATATCCTTCCGTTCAAGACCAGGAGGTGTGATGATGAAATTACACCAGAGGCCAGAGCTTGAAGAGGAGTTTGTGGGCCAATCGAAATCCAGTGACAGCGGACGTTCTATAACGCCATCGTCCTCCGAGGGAGAATCGGCGCAGAGCCCAATACCGTCACCAATCATCCGATAGCCCCGATGTGTCGCCACGGGGGTTTCAACAGCTGCAGCCGGGACCGAGAAACGGTTTGTAGTACTGAAAGTTTGGAATGAAAATTTACTATGTGAAAATGAATTTAGCTTACACTAGCTTTCCCGTTTTGAAAGTTGTCGTTGAGGTTCTAACTTGGAGGGGAACGTCTTTGGCAACGAGCTTCTTATCGACGAAAAGAGTGGGCTCACGGCGATCCTCCTCAGCTACTCCGTACAAAATCTGCCCATTGTCACTAACGTCATCACTATCCCTTCGATTCAATAAGTCTCGGAAATGTTCATCGATTTGCTGTGGATTTTCCTCATCAGTGGATGGGTCGCTATCAAATCCGCTGCTTTCGTTGCCTTCTTCTGGATTTCTCACATCTTCTGGCTCCTCATCACTACTTGCAGAGCTATCCTGCGCTGAAAATCGAATTTTTTGTTTAGAAAAATCGATTTTTCAACTGTACCTGCCGAAACACCGACGCCGTTGTATTGCACTCCGTACCCAACGTACCAGCCATTTGGAACATCTTCCGGACGAGGAGCTTCAAGAGTGAAACAGTCGATTTGCAGAATTTCGCACGGGGTTGTTGACTTTTGCGCTGCTTTGTGCTCTGCCATCGTTAGTCCTTGCTTTCCCAAAGCGTTCTTCATTGTTCGCCTTTGTTTTCTGGTAATCGGTGGTCTCCACATTTTACCTTGAATTTTGAGAATTGTTTTATGCTTTCGAAGTAAAAAAAATAGACGAAAAGGGGAATAATGAGAAAAAAATGTAAAAAAATGTTTCGAAAGATCGCAATGTGTGCCAGCTATGGCTTTGCGCGATATTAGTGCCCTTGGCGCGTTTCTCGCGCCCGAACAAATTGTTTCGTTTTCCGGTTATTTGTTCACGATTGCAAATCGATTCCCATGACAGAAGAGGAGAAAAAATCGCATTATTTTTCTAATGGAGATTTTGAAAAGGTCGCAGCCGATATTATAAGCAGTCCTCGCCGTCTCAAGCATCAAAGTCCAGGTAAGCAAAGCTCGCTATAAAGTTAAGAATTCATTTGCAGCCGACTCCGACTCATTTTTTCGAATCAGCGAAAAGCAGCAGGAGTACTATACAAAGTGCTTCCGACACTTGATAAAGACGACACAAGGTGCTGTCGATCTCGCTGGAGCGCTCTGCGGAGGAGATCAGCGCATCGTCGCTTTTTTCAAAAGAAGCTCTCTGGATGTGGCATCTTTATCTAAAATATGGTCGCTGGCCGACGTGAATGAAGATGGATGGCTCGATCTCAACGAGTTCTCCATCGCAATGCATCTAGTGGTTCTCCGGGTGAAAGGAGAAGTTCCTATCCCAGACTCCCTTCCGGCCTTTGCCAAGCCCCCTTTATCAGCTCAAAGAGGAAGGAGCCAGTCGAGTCGGAGCACTGAAAGACCGTTAGTATCCCCATGGGCCGGTGGAACAGCAGAATCGGACGGCGGCAGACTTGCGACGCAGCCAGCCATCAAGCAGTTCTCAGATACTCCTCCTCTTCTTGTGGACAGCAGACCCACCGCCATAAAGCATTCTGCTCTTCTCGCTTTAAAAAGCCCTTCTGGACCACCACCAGCACCACCAGCAAGGCCGCAACAACGAGGTCACAATAGGAGTGCCAGTTTGGATTTGAAGCTGATCGCATTGAATCACGGCAAGATTTCGAGCGATCCGGGCGTCTTTCCACCAAACACTCTTTCCTTGTGGTCATCTCATTCCGATCCTCAACCTCCTTCGGTCAGCACTACCACAACAACTACGTTCGCATCCTTTCCAGGTGCCACTTCATGCCATTCACTTAACAGCAATCAGTTCAAACTTTCAGGCACTCCGGACAGCATCCCGCCGCCCATTCCACAAAGAATAACTCCTTCTCCACTTCCAGTTAGTTCACTCTTTGTTGGAAAATCACCTCAATAACGGCTTCCAGAAAGTTATCGAAGAGGAGAAGGAGAAGCGCACCAGCGACAGCAGTACGCAAACCGATGGTGTTTTCTACGCCGAAGAAGACGTTAAGAAGTTCTTTGGAAACCTCGGTCACCAAATCGATGACCTTCTTGGCGAGGAAATAGCTGCCACAGATGGACACGGTCTCGAAAGATGGAGTAAGCGATGCACGGCTCTTCGGCAACAGAACGCTGAGCTGGAAGCAGAACGGGCGCGTCTGGCTCAGGTGCGAATTCAGCTCGAAATCCGTCTTCAAGAGTTCGAAGAGCGCTCGAAAACGGCCTGCTCCTCGTCAACCCTATAACCAAAATTCCTCAAATTACCCGTATTTTACCAGCACACTGTGATATTTCGAGATGATAATTGTTCAATATAGCTGCATCCATTTGGCAAAAGATGAAAACTGTGATAATCATGATATGAATCGGCATAATCTGTGAATATGTGATAAAAAAAATAAATTAGAATACAGTAAAACAAGTGTCCCGGTTTGATCTACCGTCAGTTCCGTTTTGATCTACCCGATTCCGATGGAGCGCGCGAGGAGTTCCCAGGCGCGCGGGAAAACAGTGGGCGCTCGCTTCTTTGTCAGTTTCCACTCGTTTCGCTCGCCGGATACACTCTTTCTCCTTTTACTCCTACTAAACAACTCAACGTGCGCAAATGAACCGCGTTTACGACCGTCGCTGGGAGCAACTGCGAGCTGTAAGTGAAACATTTTCGTTTTTCTCTTTGAAACCGGCTGTTTTACTGTAAATTCGCACGCAACCATAACGGTTTTCAGGTTGAGGCTGAGCTTCTGTCGCCGGCGCCGGAAGATCCGTTTCAAGCGTTTCCGAAGGATTGGGTTCGAGCCGCCGACCTCACTGATAGCGATTGGCTCAAAATGTAAGACGATTCGAATGATTTTCTTGATGAGAAATTTCGCTCAGGTCTCGCGTGTCCGTGTCACCTACTCCCCGTGAGCCATCCCCTGAGAGAGTGCCGATTGTGCCGAGACGTCCGATTCCACGTGTCGGCGCCGCCGCCACAGCAAGCGCACCGCGTGGACCTCTTCTCCCGATGCGGCTCCACGAGCGTCGCCTTCAGAGACAGGTGCCCGTGTCGCGGCGAGCAGGCCGTTCGCCACCGGTGGTTCACATCGAAAACGTGGCTCCGATCGAAGCGGTTGTTCCGGTTCCGATGGAAGATTTGCGTCGTCGTCCGCTTTCGCCAACTCAACTGCCGGGCGTTCGCGCGATACCGAAGGACTACAATCGGTACTTCAGAGGACTGCTCTCGCCCGGGGAGTACTTTGCCAAGTGAGACGCTGAGAATTTTTCCCCAACTCTACCCGAACCGCTTTCTTTTTCAGATCGCAAACTCGGTATCTCGGACCATTCGAAGCGTTCCCGACGGAAGAAACGCTTCCTTCTGGAGACGAATACATCATTCTCCAGAGAATGGGACGCCTGCCGGACAGTGGAAAGTCGATATTCCGTCAAGTCGGAAATCTGTCCACATAGTCAAACCCTGCCCCAAAGTCTTTTCGAACAGTATCTCAATATTCTAATCAATTTTTCTCTTCTATCGTCGCCACGCTGTTCAATCCGCTCATGTCTCAACATAATTGTTATATGATGTTCTAATTTGTTTCCTCATTAACGAAACCTAATAACCTTATTAACGTTCTTACCATTTTTTCTTTATAGTTCATATAGTATCGCCTCGCATTTCCTCGTTTCAGCCGGTGACACATTTACATTCACTCAACACCGTTTTATATTGATACAACTATAAATCTGGTGTGACAATACGAAAAACGTTTATTTTCTATTCAACAAAAGGAAGAAACAAAGGAAACAATGCAATCTAACCTGGAACTAGAAAAGGGTAACTTAGACGGCCTTCTGGATTCCCAAGAGCTGCTTGATGTGTCTGCTGTACTCGCGGGTCTTCTCGACGGTCTCCTCGGTATTCCGATAGTCTTTCCACATCTTTCCGAAAGAATCGACAGATTTCTCATCGGCATCACATTTCAGCCCGTCCACTTGTTTTGCCTTCTCAATCAAATCCACCAGCTTGTTCTTCGTAGTCGATCCTTCGAACTCGACCTTCAGATTGTCAGCTCTTTCCATGAGATTGTCCCATTTCTCAGCTTTGCTCGCCTCGTGGTACAACACAGTCAGAAGGTAGTAAGCGTAGTCGATGTTCTGTTGTCTGGTGTGGCATCGGTCCGTAATGATGGTCAGTTTCTTTGTTTCCTCGTTATAACGAGTTCCTGCTAGTCGGATGAACTTGTCAAGTGCTTTTTCTTCCAGATTCAAAGTCTCCACGTTGACGATCATCGTGACAACACGGCTTCTGTTGTCTCGGATGTTGGTTCCTTGATGGACGTAGGTGTTGTACTGCACACTGATTGGCAGTTCCGACTCGGCCAGCTTCTCGTCTTGCAAAAGCTCCGGTGGAAATGGAGTGCAGAACTCTGAAAAGCCCGAATTGGTGTTGTCAAAAATCGTTTTTTCTTACTCTTGATGGCTTCGCAGTGCTGTTGGATGGCGGCGGGTGTCAAATGCAAGAAGTTCGGAATTTTGACAAGCTCCAAGTTTCCCTCCTTTTTGAACGGAGCACGCTTCTCGACATTCGGACGACTTCCCATTCTGACAGGAAGAGGGACGACGCTGGCGGCGAATGTTCGGGCCGCCGGCCACACATCCGACCATTTCTGATCGGGATCCATTTCCTCACTTCGTGGTGGACGTTCAGCTAGTCTGTCGAAAATATCCGACCGACTTCGCGTCTTCACTTCGGCTCTTCCGGTCGCTTGCTCCAGTTGTGTCTGTCCTCGCAGTTTTCGCTTCGGCATCACGTACAGCTCGCGGAAATCTTCACCCTAAAATCAAAAGAGCAATTGAAACTATCGAACTGTTCACATACGTTGTCATCTTTTGCAGTTGCCGATCCGGTGAAAGCCTGTTGCGATTTTCCGTAATCGTTGCCACCAACTGCTGCTCGCAGCTTATCAGCCAGCGTAGACTTACTCCTGTTCGATATAATTGTCAGACGATGCATTTCGCAAGTCTGAAACCTGCGAATTATTATCGAAAACCGATAAAAACATGGAAAACTTTATAAAATAGAGCTCTTCAAAGTGGGTTTAGGGTTGTCTACGAGGAGTACACAGCGCGTGGAAGAGAAAAGTACAAACTGCATCAAACTCGGCCATCAAAATTTCTGCGCGAAATTTGAAATAAAAATGGAATCTTTCGATTTTCTTCAGAAAGTAAGTCAAAATCAGGTGAACATGTGTATTAGTAATGTTTTTAGACCCTGCTTGCAATTCTCGACGATGTCGCGAAGCACGAAGACCCGGCTGAACGTTTGTGTGACGTGGCAGGAATGATAAAGCCGGAAGTTGTGGCAACAGTATGTGGAATAAAGGTTTATAGAAAATCCAGTTATTTTTAGGCTATTCGATTGATGGAAGTCGGGAAAGTTCGTGAATTGACCGTACAAAATCAGGGAACAGGGAAGAAGTGCCGAAACTTCGAAAGCTTCTCGCAGAAAACAGTTTTCGATCGGAAGAGTGAACTGAAGAGGCGAAGAAAGAAGCAAGCCGAGAATTTAGAAAACCAAGAACCTTGCTTTATTGAGGTAAAAAACTAAAGAGAAATCAGCCCTTCCAATATTTTCAGGTAGAGCATGCGATGAAGAAAGAATCTCTTCAGTTTCTCTACCCCGGGGTCCACTTTTGTACTTGTCGCTACTTTCAAATGGCTGTTCTCGAGAAGCAATCCGATTGGATCTGCGTTCATCTTTTATCCTATTACATCTCACGCAGCTTCTCAAGAACTGAATTCATGAATTGCAGCCCCGAAATAACGGGAATACTACGAAAAATTCTTCTTCGCTCTGTAAATAGTTGATTCTGGTTGTGAAAAAAACAGATAAAGCATCATGGTGACACGTGTACTGCAAATGTAAAATATTTTATTGGGAGAATAGTTGGGGGAACGTTGGGAATGGGAAAGAGACGGAAAGTTTTGGTAAAGCAAGTGTTGGTGTGTATGGCGAGACCCGAATGACAAGAATACAGCCCCACGGATGAAACAGGAAACGTTGGAGATCGAGAGCCGCCCTGGAATCGGGTCTGGGGGATGAGGAAGAGAAGAATGGAATAGAGGAGATCAATAATTATTTGTGTGGAAAGTGTGGGCGAGTTTGAAGAAGTGCTCGTTGCGGCCCCACTCCAGTGCTTGCTGATACGACTGTTGGCATGCGGCGGCTGGAAAAATAGACGACGTGTCTCTAAGGTTTCGCAGAAATACAAACCTTGCGCGCTGAGCGCAGTGTCAGAAGAAGATCTCGGCAGTCCTGTACCAGTAGCGACATCGCCGGCTGCGAACTGCGCTTGCGACACGTCGAGCATCGTTTGAGCCCGGCCGAACGACGGTGTGACGGGAGCGACTGGCTCCTGCACGATTGGAAGCTGCTGCTGCTGCGGCACTTTCGACGAGTTTTGGCCCATTTGGCGTGGATGAGTGAAACGAGCGAGAGATTTGTGCTTGCTTATAACTATAGATCGCTATAGTCTTGTCTGAAATCAATACAAATAGATGAAAAGAAAACACACAATAGCAAAACTGCGAACCTTTGTGCGCGTCTGAAGATGATTGCAGACACGTGTGAGAACGGTTTGAAGCAACTTTAGCGCGATGTCAACATCTAAACGATTGAAAATATTGACATTTTTCACGAGGATGGCAGAGTGGAATGATATTTCAGCGTGTTGTTTACGAGAAATCGATGGAAACCAAGGAAACGAGAGAGGATGAGCAGAGACGGCGGCGGCGCGCGCGCGGAGAGCGATTCGAAAATAAAAACAGATTGTCCGAGAGGAGTACACCAAGGACATGTGCCCAGCTGTCGCGTTCGCTCTGGGACGCGAAGCGCGCGCGTACGTCATGCGCCTTGAATGTAAACAGAGAGAATTATACCAAAACTCGGCTTTATTCACATGAAAAACGCATTAAGACCCGGAAAAAAGACACGTAATATTTGAATAGGAGTGGGCTCGCGAAGTTTAAAACACTTGCAGTTGGTCTAAACTTTTGTCTTTCACGTGCAACGTGGTTTTCCGAACTACAGTAGCCGGTTCGGGATCCTTTTCCCACATGCTTCCGTAGTGCATCCAGCCGACAGAAGTATTGGATCGGGTCAGAGTTAGCTCGCCTCCCAGACGGCTCACGATTTCGTCAACGGCCAAGCCCGCTGTTTCGAGCATCTGGAAATTGTCGTTTGCAATCGCATTTCGAGAAAACTAGGCCAACCTGAGTGTGCAAAAGTGTGGCAAGTGCTGCACAGCACGTGGCAAGAAACAGGAACATGGAGAATCCAAAATGTTGCCGGAGACTTGGAAACATGAAGACCTCGAGCACGGCGATGGCGATCGGGGGCACTTGAGTGAGTTGTGAGACGGTGGCTCGGATGTTGTGAGGGCACATCTCCGAAATCATGATCGGAGCCATCACAAGCATGCCCATGTTCACTGCGGACTGCCCGAGAATCGCTCCCAAACACGCGATGATCCAACGGGACGGGATCAAGTAGCCCATGTCGTTGAACGCTTGCGGAACCGCAAACGCGACCCATTCCAGAGCGCAGAGCCATGTGAGCGTCACAAAGATCGGACGTCTTCCATACTTCTCGATCATCAGCGGAGCGATGAACGAGACGGGAAGTGAAATCGCGGAGATCGCCATGATGGCGAGTGTGGAGTCGGCTTGAGTGAGACCGTAGGAGATCAGAATCTCTACGAGGTACTGAGACTTGATGTTGAGACCGGAGAACACTGGGACCAGCGAGCAAATGAAGACCAGGAAGAGAGAGAATCTGAAAGGAAGCGAGAACTAGTAGAGAAAAACCTGAAGGAACTTTGGCACCTGTGAGTTTTGTGTTGCAGAATGTCGACCACCGTCGACTTCTCCTTGTTCGCTTGCTTATTCTCGTGGATCATTTCCCGGATCGCCTCGTCGATCTCCTTACTGTCATCCCCATAGTAGAAGCGAAGAGCGCTCCGAGCGCCCTCCTCGTTCTTCTGCTGAATGAAGAGCTGCTTCGGACTCTGCGGCAGAAAAATCGTGAGCAGCAGGTGGACAGTGGCGAGAAGAGCGGTGATGCTCGGCAGTAGAAACCTTAAAAGATCACACGTGACGGGTGGTTTTTGTTGACTGTTGTTCGCTTCTCCCTACCACAGGTGATCGGTTCCCCAGACGGCCGGCAGACAAAGCGGAGTCACCAGCAGAACCATAATAACGCCGCCCGAGTTGATAAAAAGTGACGTGAGCCCGCGCTTCGAGTCCGGCGAGCACTCGGCAATCCAGATGATGAGCACGACGCGGAGGCCTTGAATGACGCCGGCGATCAGATGGCCGATGACGTAGAGCTCGAAGCGGTTGAGCAGAAGCGAGGTCAGCATGCAGACAGAGCCTAAGATCCCCAGGAAACTTCTGGAATACATTGATTTCACGCCTTCAAACAATTGGCTTTGCAAGTCACCTCAACAGGATGGTCTCCTTCCTGCCGAGCCCGTCCATCAACTTGCCCATGACCGCGAAAGCGAGCATCAAACCGATGAACATGAAAGACGCGCATGCCGAGAAGATGGTTTCAAAGCTGAAATCGTTTCCTTTTTCAATCTATGATGTAACTTGAAATGCCATGTGATGCCGATGCGGGAAAGTGATAACATGGCCCGCTTATCACTCGGCACGGAGTTCACAATCAGTTCACTAGGTCAACGTTTCCTAAAATAGACTAACTTCTCCTCGCTGGAAACTCCGTAATTCTGACGTAGACTGTCACGGAAGAAGTCTTTGATCGGCACATTCATCAGATTCAGACAGGCCGCCATCACTTCTCCGTACTGGGAGAAGATCGCATGCGACATCGTGGCCCAGAAGAGGCGACCACGAAGTGGGAACTTCATTCTGAAAAACCAAACCAAAGATTGCCTTCTTTTCGTTCGGAAAACTGAAGACTGACGCGTCTGAATATCAATGTGAAAACAAAGAGACTCCAAAATCTAGAGACCTAAGTCAGCAAGTTCAAATCAACAGATAGCGGTGCCAGGCGCGTAGCTGACTAGCAAATTTCGAATTTGTGCATGGAGAAGACTTGGGAGCAAAGAAGAAAAAAAAAGAAAAACGGAGATGGAAGTGAAATGATTCTTCTTTGTTTCAGGAAAGGTGCACTTTTGCACAGAGAGCCGTCTTATCAGCACTGGGCGGCGCCTGTGTCGTCGACAAAAAAGTTTCAGGCGGGGTAAACTGATAATTAGGCCAGGCGCCGTGGTGGGAACGCAATCGGCCGGCGGCATCAGACTGAAACATTCTTCCCACTGATAAGTGATCCGACTAAACTTTGGACCTGCGGCTCGATGATCGAAATTCACACTGGATCCTGCATTTTGACGCTTTCCGTCTCCATCCTCGATTTTCAGTTGACATTCACTTTCCCCCGCCGGATTATGTTTTATCTGATCTATAGGGTGAGATAGGTAATCCTCCGGCTCCCAGGCAATTAACTCCACATCTACACTCTCATTGTCACCCTACTTTTGAATCATGTGATGATCTCTTCTGTACTTTCTCAAACCTCTCTACCTGTTTGTAATATTCTAATTGATCGGTATGTTTATTGGTTCATAAGAATGAAGTCTACAATTACAAATCTCTTGTTAATCAATTCGCTCTGAATAAAACATCGGAAGTCTTCGACTTCCCCATGAAAATGATCTTCCATCTGTCTTCTCCAGCTATGCAGGTCACAAGCAAGAACCAGACGTCTACTAGCCAGCATGTGCGATACCCCACCCTCACTCGCGCCAAAAAGTAAGGGGTTATGATAACACAGAAGATAAGCCGGTCTCCGCAGGCTAGTAGTGTGAACTTTCTGAACCGATCTTTATATCCTTCATTGGGATCCCCGAACATGACAAATCTGTATTTTCTAGTAGTGTTTTTCATTTTTCTGCCAATATTCTCTACGCACACCAAAATCGACGTCACCAAATACGCGACGACAAAGGAAGAGATTCTGAAGTCACCGCACTACAGAGACAAAGTTTTCAACGTCGAGATGTCGACAGAGTCCGGCGAAGAGCTTCTGGAGCACTGGGCCGTCCAGGGCTTCTCCGGAGTCGTGGCAGCCATCGCGACTAGAAGGTGACCTGGAAACTTGTTGCTCTCTGAAGTTTGTTTAATCGGGCTTTCAGATTAGCCCTGGTAGAGGACTACCAGAAAAAGGCCCATCAGAAATGTGCGTCTGGAGCCCAGACCCTGGCGGAGCACGCGAATTGCTTGCTGCAATTGGAAAGAGATGCACATTACAATGTTTTGAGGAAGCGGAGAAAGTTGTTCAATAAGAGAATAAGGAGGCGGATGCGAGACAGGAAACTGAAGTTCGACAGGAATTGGAGGAAGAAGAGGAGGATGAAGAGGGAAATTCAATACCGCCTCCATGATAAAAGCGACATGTGAGTTTGATTCAGAAGAGGTTAGTTCATCAACTTTAACTTTTCAGGAGTCCATTCGGAATTATAACAAGTCAGCTGGCGAGCACTTTACGAATGATCAAAAACAAGACTAGCACTTCGAAGTGGAAGGATACAATTGCGAGAATTTCGGAAAAAGCCCAGCGGATCAAGAAGCGGAAGGAGATCGAGCGTTTCATTCAGAAAAGGACGGAAAACTTCAGTGAGGCGGCTGAAAATCTGAAACCGGTCGGGAAAGGAGACGAGCTCGCCGAGTTCGAGAAGTACATCGAAGACGACGAGTTGAAGGCGATGGTTCGGCGGAAAGCTGGAAATATGACCGACCAGGAGAGGATGATGTTGATGCCCATGAAATTGATCAGAAGTGGTATACATAGTAAAGGTGGGAAATCCTTGAATCCGGGTTTCCAGCTGCTAAACTCGGACTCACTGTGACGGGGTACAATACAACTGACTTTGATAGAAAGATTGTGCGAATCTTCTCACCGAAGATAATGAGCGTCATTCCACCGACTGAGGAAGCTAAGAGAGACCAGGTTATGGCTTAAAATTGATCTGAAACTGACTTTCACGTTTCCAGGTAGACATTTTGTCCCCCTCGCTATTTGCTCTCCATGACGAAGACTCGAAAGCTCCTGGTGACCTAGTAGGCAGGCTATTGGGGTCCATAACTGAGAACAAAGACTCGGAACACTTTCTGGACTTTATTGTAGAAGCAACTGGAGTGGATGAGGCGATGGAGAGAGTTGAAGTGAGCAGGATACTGTAATCACTGAGTTTCCGTGGATTTTCAGGCAAAACTCGAAAGTAATGATGGAATGTACTCTGAAAAAGGGCCGGAAGGCCAGCCAATGTACTTTACGAAAGAGAATATAACCGAGCGATATCCGAAAGAAGCGAAGAAGATTGAGATGTTCGAAGCTCTTGACAAGACGTATTCGACGCAACAACTGAGGGAAATGAACAGAACTGGCTACACTATAATGCGACCTGATCAGATGGAGCTGATTTACGGGAACGGGTCCGTTGCCGAGGATCGCAAGTTTTTGAAGAAAGCGAAAAGGTTGAGCCGAGCAGATATCGATAGAGAAATAATGGGGACTATAAGGGACTTGGCAAAGGAGAAAATTCGGTTTGAAGCGAGAAAGAATGACATTGTTTTGTCGCCTGTGGTGCTCACGAACTTCGTTTTCAACCCGGTGGTAAGCTGATTTCACTTTTGTTCGTCAATATTCATTCTGAAACTTTTCAGGCGGTTTCTCAGCCAACGATCCTCTCGCCGATCCTAATTGTGTCTCTGATCGGCTCGCCCGCCATTTACGGAGTGATGATTCTGTCGCCGTGGGTGATGGTTCCCGTGATTCTCTCTCCACGCCTCTTCTCCCCCGTCGTTCTCAATCCGTTCGTCATGGTTCCCATCATTTTGTCGCCGTTGGCGTTCAACCCGTTCATTTTGTGTCCCGGCACCATGAACCCGTTCGTGCTGTCGCCGTTGGTCTTCTCGCCCTTCATACTATCCCCGCAGGTCATGACTCCGCTCATTTTGACTCCTTTCTGTCTCGGCCCGATCATTTTGAACCCACTCGCGTTGAACCCACTGATTTTGTCGCCCTTCGTCCTATCGCCGACTATTTTGTCGCCACAATATGTGTCAGCTGTTATTCTCTCCCCCTATGCGTTGTCGCCGAACTTTCACTCTGACGGAGCGCTTGTGACTGTTTTCGCATCGCCTAGCTGGTTGAGCTAGATTTTTTTTCGATATAGGAATTATTAATAAAGCTTACTTGATCTTTAACACGCGTTCTTCCAAGACTTCATCGGCTCGCCGGCCAATATGGAGGGCGCGGTCTAGAAAGCGCAGTGCGGAAACTCGGCCACGCACATCGTTGCGCTTTTTTTGCCTGACGCAAAAAGGGTTAAACACGCTTCCAAATACTATATTTTTCCGCGGGAGTTCAAATAAATGGAAGCGGATGGTAATTTTCCGCCGTCGACTTCAGAAGACCCACTAACCGTCAATCAGTTCATCGACGAACGTGGAAGAACGCTGTATATAGGTAAGCTGGAAGCGATTATCGATTTTTTTCTACATTTTATTTTTTGACAGAGAATCCATATTTTTATGAGCAAAATGGAAGCACTGTCGTCTACGGCCAAACTTACGAGGCCTTATCGCAACAAATTTTCCAAGAAGAAATCGTAGAAGAGGAGCCCTTTCCGGTTTGTGGAATTTTGATGGCGCCGTCTGAATTTTTCATCACTTCCAGGCAAATGCTGTCCCGCCAGCACCCCATCCGACGAACAAAACGGCTCTTGTCAAAGAGGGCTATCCGCATAAAACGGTTCTATTGACTGCTCAAAGCCTCGAAGCTGAAAGTGCGTCTCTCGTCGGAAAAACTGGCAAACGAGCGGCCCGCGACAAGGCGCCGACCGATCCGAAGCGATTGAATCAGGAAGGGTCCAGTCTGAACCAGAACATGCCCGGAATGAAGAACATGCTCAAAGTGATTACGGAATCAGCGTTGAAAAAGACAGAACGGTTTCTTAAAACCATACAGCAGCAGGAAAGTATACAACTGGCCGACGATCAACCGATGTCTGTTGCGAGAGAGGAGGAGGTTGTGGGGGAAGATGAAGAAGAGGACGACGACGAATCCGACTCGCCACCCACGATCGAAAAAGTCGGAATGGACGGAAGCGAGTTTCCGGACACGGTCTTCGACGACTGGCCACTCTACAGCAAGTCTGAGATTGATTTCAAAGAGGCTTGTGAACTGCTGATTGGAGTTTTGCCTATTGACGAGGAAAAAGTGTGCAAAACGGTACCGTTGAAGTTCAAGCACGAAGGAACGTTCATTATTGACACTGGAGAAAATCCAAGAAAAATGTTAGACGATGGAAACGGACCGTGGGGTAAACGGATGCTCGTCGACTATTTTCTGTGAACGAAGTAATTTCAGGAGTTCCCAGTGGAAAAATTCGGTACTACAAAGAAACGGAAGAGGGAAACCTTGTTCGAGCTGATGATGGGAAGGGTCACCTGAAAGAATGGGCAAAGGAGTTCACATTCAAGATCAATCTCAAACGATACGAAAACAAGGCGACAAAGACGGCCGACGAAGAAGGTGGTCAGTTTCAGAAGAAGATTTACACCGGAATGAAGGGAGGAGTCAAAATAAGATACACGATTGTCTCTTACTCCTGGCATTCGGGAAGACCTTGGAACTTTGTACCGTTCGTCCCGAAAGCACGAGGGACGACGAACTGGGAGAAGAAGTCGTACGAGAAAGTGGACATGACAAGCATGCCGCAGATGGTTTCCGCGTTCTACGAAGGATTCAACCTCTATTCTCACTGTGTCGTCAGTTTCGACGAAGTCTGTGCGATCATCTTAGGGGCAACTGCAATCGACAGTAACAAGTGAGCCGTTAATCTTACCCGATTCTGCAAAAAACAATCACTTTCAGAATTTGCTCCTCAGTTCCCATCGGATACCGGCAAAACGGAACATTCGTGGTCGATCTGAAGAAAATGGGACATTGCCTTCTAGAGTTAAGGCGGGATGAGAACGGATTGTGGAACAAGCCATCGGGATTCTCAAGATTCTATAAACTGGAAGAAAGTGGTGACGCGGTGCGGGTAGATAAGAGTGGAAAGCTTCCCGCTCACACGAAGTTCGATGTGAAGATCAGCTCGAAGCGGTACGAACACACACAAGTCGACAAGAAGTTCGTCCGAAAGATCTACACTGCGAAGAGCAGCACCACAGAGATGTGAGTCAATTTTTACAATCGAATTTGCATATTTAATAGAAGTTTAGGTGGCCTGGATGCCCTGAGCTCGCGGTAATCGTCTACTACTGGAAAGGAGATCCGATTCCATTCGAGCCAATCTACAAGCAGAATCTAGTGCACACAGATTCCAAGGAGTTCAATAGATTCCAACAAATTGCCGAAGAAGACGAAGAATTTGTGGAAGCAACTGCCGTACAACCGGTGCTGGAAATTGATCCACAACAGTACGATTCGTCCTTACATGACAAAGTTCAATATAAAATTTCCAGAGTTCTCGATGAAGTACAAGAGCCGCAAGTGAAACGAGCCCGGTATCAGGCAGAAGCGAGTCCGGCGATAGTTCAGATGAAAATGGACCTGATCCGTCGAGAAATGGAGAATCAGGATCGCTTTGCCGCAGTTTTAGATCGAGCGGAACAGGCCCTGGCTAGCTTGGAACAACGATTGGGGGTGGAACACGTGTACGCGGCTGAAGCCGTTCCGGAAGAGTGGCACGAGGAGGAGATCATCGAGGAAGAAGTCATACACGATGTCGATCACTATTAACAAATTTTCTCATATCTCAAAGGAATGAATTTGTTCAACTAGATGATCTTTCGTCTTACTTTTGCAGCGGAAGCTTCCATATGATACTTAATTGAGTCGATATTTTTTGAATTAAAGTTATCTTTCACTTCAGGCGGAATGAACGAGTTCATAGAGCAATTGGACTTGCTGAAGCGAATGTTCAGAGCACTTCCCGAGAAGAGCGTCTCCGAAGCTATGGGTTCGTGGAAGCTTCCACTCTTCACCATCAAAACGGAGAAATTGCAGATCTTATCGATCAGACCGTCGAGGAAATGGCTAATAGCGTCGTTTTCGTGCCGTCCCAACAAAACGAGTATCTGGCAGACCAAGGACGATCTCTCGTGGAAGACTTCCTTCAAGGAACCTCCTCGTCCGACCCTATGAACGCAATCGAAGCGGGAATGGATTTCGAAGTCATAACAGAAGATGATGAATACATTGAAGAGACATTAGGTCTGGCACCCAAACACATGCTGGTCTACAGAGAACCTTCCGTGGAAAAACAAGAACTCTTCTGCTACACGTGCGGAACGCAGTGCAACAATCGGAAAGCGCTCTTCAGGCACGGAAAACGGACCGGACACAAAACCAGAGAGAAGATCGCGCGGAGAGCAGCACCTAAGGATGCTCCTGAACCGGAAGCCCTACCAGCAGTTGCCATCGAAATGGAACCAGAGCCCAACATACCTCTAATCATGAACCCAGACAGCTCTCCAGACGTAGAGCTGGTATGCTCTCCAGTTATCGAGCCGGAGCAAGAACCAGAACTCGAGGAGCCTCTAGCCGACATGGTGCAGACCGAGCACTGGAAGGATCCTGTCAAGAAGGCGCTGACATGCTTCCAGTGCCGAGAGTTGTTCGTCAACCGAAAGGCGCTCTACCGACACGGCAAACGGACCAACCACGTTCTCCGACTCACGCGAGCCAAACAGTCGCGAGGCGGCCCCGTCGCGTGTTCCCAGTGCTGCTACACCACTGCCAATGATGCCAATATGAAGCGACACATACAGCGTTATCACTAAAATAACTACCGCCCCAAATAAGACCTGTGAAGTACTGTTTTAACATATTCAATAATATTAAATATGTACGATCTCTCTAAATAACACACATTTTTTGTTTCTTGCTTGAAAAATGTATACAGGCTGAAAGCAGCTGCCTAATTGCTCTGATAGGTAAATAATCGGTTGCGGTTGCTCCACCATCTGTCTATTTCTGCGATTTGAAATTATTACGGCAAGTTTTCATTTTTGCGAACTTCAGTTAAGTTTCAGTTCATAAACCCGAAAAACGGAATGAAAAACTTCCAAAGCACAATTTATTTTTGTTCGGGCCGACCAGGCCGGCCTTGGCAAGGCCTCATCTTCTTTGTGTGCCCTCCTTTGCCCTTCCTCACTACGACTGAGATCAATCACACAGTTGCCCCCAGTTGACCTAGGTGCACGCGACGCGACACGCGAACGCTTTGGCCCAGAGTGGGAGGGGTCCTCTGTCCTTTTTCCCTCTGATCCTGAACCTCGCCCGGCTTTTGGGTGATTTTCCAGGATTGTCACGCTTTTTTACACGTCGTTTTGCAGCTGACCAAGAATGGGCGATACTCATGGAGAGACATTTGAATGCGAAACGACCGACAATTTTGATGGGATCGAGGAAGAGCGGAGGCCAACGGTTGAGCTGGAGAAGCGGTGCGAGTCGGTCGACGATGCGAACACGGAGGAAGTGGAGAAGTTGAAGAAGGAGCTCTGTGAAATGAGGAAACAGTTGGAGGCGAGCAAGAGGTCTATCGAAGAGAAGGACGAAACGATTCGCGGTTTGATCGAAGAAAACAAGACGAACGAAGAGAGTCTATTCAAACTCCTGCCACGAAACGACGCCGAACGTCTCAACTTGCAAAGGTACCGCAGGGTTTTTCTCCTCATTAAACAAAGTTTGCACAGATTTCCAAAAAGTTTCCTATCAGAATGTGGTTCAATAAGTTGCTTATTAATCGAAAAAGTTGCAAAGAAAAACTCGCCGAAAATTTTTACAGATCAATTATCGAATAGGTTTACAGATCAATTACGAATAGGCGCAATCAGTCAATCAATGACCCACGGATCAGGCAGCTTCTCGAAAAGGAGACTCTGGAGAGCCTGTTCAAAAAATGTTTTCAAAGTGTCTTTAGTGTAGATGAAATGAAAGAAATGGAGTATGACCTACCAAAGATGTTACATAAGTACGAAAAGAAAGGCACGTTGTTTGAGGTTGGTTCATATATTATTTATTCACTATGTATGATACATTTCAGAAAATTATCGAAAACGAAGAGTCCGAATTAGAACCACTTATGCAAGAATGCTTGAAGTGGGTCTGTGAAGTAAGTGGTTTAGGGAACGATAAAATCAATATTCATATTTTAGAAGGTCATCGACGAAGGAAAAGATCATTCTCCCGAGAGTATGCTCGCTTTGTCCAAACTGTTCAGAAAAGTTGGTGATATCAAGATTTCTTGTGAGTTGATATGGTGCTGTGCCTTACTCGCCATCCAGGGTAATTTTACTTATATTTAAGTATTTTTGCAACGTATTCGGTTTTTTTAAAGAGTTCATCTCGACTCATCAATTGAAAGTTAAAGCACAGTCTCACTCCGGGAAAAGGAGTTTTGTGAATAAGCTTTCAAAGGACCTTAAAACCCACTTCACCGTGTTCGAAGTGTAAGTGTGAAAATTATGGTACATTATTACTTGTATTATTTGTTTCAGTTGTCACTTTTATTTTCATATAAACGAAGCGCGAGATGTAGACTACGCCTACAACAAAGCAAATGATTTCATCGGAAAGCTTCGGGCTTACGAACTGACTGATGAAAAACGGGCAAAACTAGAACAAGATGACTTTAATTACTAGACCCCGACTTCCCCCGGCCGCGAGTGCCGTTTTCCATGGCCAGAGGATATTTACGCTCTCCTATTTTTCTGATTTCGCTTTGTTTTTTTTTCAATTTCAATTGTTACGCTCAGTTCTTGTGAGAGCTATTGGGGTCACAGTCGAATAAAGAATCGGTAAATACCGTACTTTTCACGTCCAAAAGCACTGAAAACAGCGTTGCGCGGTGTTTGCGGAACTCCAAACACAAAAAAATCCTTAATACGAGCGCTGGCTTTTTGAAATTGCGCAATTTCGAGCGAAAATCGCTCGTTTTCATTACTTTTTTGCGAGAAACTATAAAAGTATTTACGAACAATGAATGATTTTTGTGGTATTATGCTCACAATTGCGTTCAAAACTTTCGTAAAAATTTCAGTTATCGATTCCATATCAAATTTTGTGAAAAAACAAAAAAAAATTTTAATGAAAAACGGGAAGAAACGAATGAAAACGAGCGATTTTCGCTCGAAATTGCACAATTTCAAAAAGCCAGCGCTCGTAAATCGACACACACCGCTGCGGCCTTCGGCCGCCTATTTGTCGGATCTTCGGCCCCACTGTCAAATAAAAAAAAACGGATAATAATGGGCCCCATTAAATGGGGTTATGCGCGGGCCGGGGAAAAGGGAGAACACAGGCAAAAAGAACTTTTCTCCCTTATTCTGGAACCGGAGAAAACAGGAAAAAGTCGGACTTTTCTCCGCACGGTGAAACACCGACTTCTTCCCCGCGTTTCGACTTTTCTCCGCTTGGGCGGGGAAAGATTTTCTCTGCCCGGCCCGCATAACCCCATTATCACTAAAATAACTACCACCCCAAATAAGACCAGTGAAGTACTGTTTTAACATATTCAATAATAGTAAATACGATCTCTCTATATGATGAAATAAGAGAGTTTCCAGTTGTTTTTGTACTTTGTACAATCGATCACTCACTCGATGTATTTCATAATCACGCCATACTGGTGACCTGCATAAACGACTCATAGAAACCCTCCGATTCGTCCTTTTCCGGTTTCCGTTACAGTCTGGCCGTTCTGTTATCTGTGAATTTTATCGTACGGCGTGACGATAAAAGATCGACGGAGCGGCGAAACAACTCATTTTCAGAAGGAGTTCCAAAAATGTGCATCGGATTCATCAAAGTGGCCAAATCGTGTAACGAGAAATACAAACTGATCCTTCTCAACAATCGCGATGAGGTTCTGGACCGCCCGACGACGCCGATGCACTGGCACGATGGAATTTTGAGTGGTTTGAAGTGTTTCAGCCATAGCGGCTGAAAATTGTGAGTTCCAGGAGTGGACGAGCAAGATGTGGCACGTGGAACTTGGATTGGGCTCGATGAACGCGGGAAAATTGGAATGCTCCTTTCGATCACACAACCCGGACACACCAAGCACGAGAATGCGCCGAGTCGCGGAGGAATAGTGAACGGATTCTTGAAGTCGGATTCTGGAGCTTTTCTGGAAGGCTTGAAGGGCAAGGCCGGAAATTACAACGGATTTCAGTTCGTTGCCATTGAGAAGAATCCGGCGACAGGCCTTTTCGAAGTACGAACGCTCACCAATCAGCTTGTAGATCAAATTGAAGTTACCAAATGGGACGATGGTATTAGAACTGTTTCCGCCGAGAAATTTTTCAAATCCCCATTTCAGCTTCCCACGTCTACTCAAACAGCCCGCCACACATTCCCTTCAAAAAGACCGAGTATGGTCAGAAGATCTTTGCCGAGAGCTTCAAGAAGTCGGATACTATGGAAATTGGAGAGATCTTTGAGAGACTGTTCGAAATCGCGAATGATCGGACTAGCTGCTTTCCGGACGAGCAGATCCAAGTGCAAACAGGATTTCCGGGAGACGCCTACAAGCCGCTGACTTCGATCTTCGTTAGATTCCCACCCAACAAACGGTATAGTGGAAATTTCGATGATTTTCAAGCAGCGTTCCCGTTTTCAGGTACGGAACTCGGTCGCATACTCTGATTGTTGTGGATTGGAATGATAAAGTCACAGTTCTAGAGAGAAGAATGGTTGCAGCGGAGGATGTGGAGAAATCGGAATGGATCGATCAAAAGTTCGAATTTCAGATTCCATCCTAAATAGACTTTTTTATTAGCTATATGATAATACATATTTATTTAATAAATCTGTTTTTTTTCAACTCTTTATCAAGGGAATCGTATTTCTGTTTCCGCCCCCTTTCAAAAAATAAAGTTTGACGCCAGCACGAGAAACGCGCCAAGCTGACACCGACTTTGCGCAAATGTACATTTTTCGAAATTGCCTATTTTCACATTTTTTGAAGCTTCATGAAGTCATATTCAAATCAAACATTCGGGGTTTTATCAAAAAATAGACAAACAAGTAAACAAAATCCTTTTCCCCTCTTCTGTTTTGTCCCTCTCTCGCAAACCCTGTAAATACTGTGCATCTTAGGAGGAATGGTCACAAAACGACATCAAGACGTTGTGGTCACCCGAGGAGCCATCGAGAATGATACGATATCAGCAGTGAGTCAACAAAACAGCAGAGTTAAAAAGCATATCGATTTTCGCCAGGTAGCGGCAAAGTATTGGGCACCATTTACCAAGGAACAACATGAGAAGTTCGACGCGAAGCTCGTGGAAACAATCTACGATAACGAGATGGTCAAGACCGGATTCAACCCGCGAAAGATCATGATGCTCGAGTTCAGCCAATATTTGGAAAGCTATCTCTGGCCAAACTATTCCCCGAAGACTGCCACAAAAGCCTACCACCTTTCAATCATTGTGATGGTCAACGAGAAGTTCCGCGAGAGAACGGAAGCGTGGAGGACGTTCTCCGACGCGCCCGATCACTTTCCCGCCTTTTTCCACACAATTCTGACGTTGGCGCTCGACGAGAAGAACGAAACAACTTCGGCCGAGCAGTGTGCGATTCTCACGTTCCTGGTGAACGCCTTCGGATCGGTCGAAACGAAGATTGTGCACGAGCAGACAAAGAAGTTAACATCTATCGAAATTTGGGACGGACTACTAGAAACGCAACGACAAGATCTCTTCAAAAGTCAGAAGAAGCTCAAAAAGATTTGGGAAAACGTGGCGAAAAAGATCGCGGCCGACGATAAAAGTGACAACGGAAAAGGAAAATTCGAGAGGACTTTCATCTGGAATCTGATCGCCAAGTTCAAGAAAACGCTGAAATCGATCGACGATGAAGCTGAAAATGTGGATATTGTCGATGCGATCCGGTACTGTGAGCGTTTTATCGAGCTGATGATTGACCTGGAATCAATCCTTCAAACCCGCCGATTTTTCAACTCAGTGCTTCACTCCACACATCTTCTAACCGATTGCATCCTTTCAAGTCTCATCTCTTCAGAAGCAGGATCCCTCTTCTTCCAGCTCGTCCAACTTTTAAAGTTCTATTCGCGATTCGAAATTGACGATCTTTCCGGAAGGCAGTTGACACATAAAGAAGTGTCGGAGCAACACTACAACAACGTCACGAAGCTGCAGAAAGCGGCTTTCCGTTTCTTTAATGAGACGATGAAGGACTTCTACCTTCTCAACGTCAGTGGTGTCGACACTCGTCGCGCGCTTCAGAAACAGTTCACCGGGATGAGTCACGACGAGGTTTATCGATTCGCCGAGTATCTTCATCTGGTTCCGAAGATCCCCGAGGACGAAGAGGAGAAGAAGGTGTTGCTGGAGAGGTTTCCACAAATGCATCTCGTGGAGACCATCACTCTTCATTGCGAACGACGACCGAATCAGCTGACTCAGCTGAACGAGAAGCCGTTGTTCCCGACAGAGCAAGTCATTTGGGACGAGAACGTCGTTCCCTATGAACACTACAATGGAGAGAGTGTCTTGGCCCTCGACAAGCTCAATTTGCAGTTCCTTACTCTCCACGATTACCTGCTCAGAAACTTCAACTTGTTCCAGCTCGAGTCTACTTGTAAGTTTCCTACCTTAGAACTTTCTCAAGTGTAATCCTTCTTTCAGACGAAATCCGCCAAGATCTGGAAGACGTGTTGTTCCGAATGAAGCCGTTCGCCCACGAGACCCGAAATGAGACAGTCTTTGCCGGCTGGGCTCGAATGGCGCTTCCTATTGAAAACTTTCAAATAACTGAAGTCGCCAAGCCACTTGTCGGTGAAAAGTCTCCGGCGATCGTACGGGGAGTCGTGTCGGTGAACATCGGCAGACGCCACGATATCCGACAAGAATGGGAGAATCTGCGTAAACACGATGTCTGCTTCCTCGTCTCGTGCCGCTCGAAGCAAGGCGCTGGCGGTCGATTCGATATCCGGAAACCGTTCTTGGATCAAGTGGAGGTGACGAGTGTGCGCGGTTGCGACGTCGAAGGAATGCTGGACAACGATGGAAATCTTCTGGAAGAGTTCACCTCGTATGAGAAGAAGGCCAAGATCCCGGGAGATGTGCGAAAGTTCCGCTTGCTCCTCGATCCGAATCAGTATCGTCTGGACATGGAGAAGGTCGCCGAGACTGGAAAAGACGACGTCTACTACTCGTTCAACCTGATTGTCCGCAGAGATTCCAAGTCGAACAACTTCAAGGCGGTGCTTCAGACGATCCGAGATCTTCTGAACACAGAATGCGTTGTGCCGGATTGGCTTACCGACGTGATTCTTGGATACGGAGAGCCCGACAGCGCTCACTATTCAAAGCTGAGCAGTGCTGTATCAGAACTCGATTTCAATGACACCTTCCTGTCGTTCGATCACGTGAAGTCGTCGTTCCCGGGCTATAAAGTGGTTGCGGCGGCTGGAGAAGACTCGAGCAACATGATGCCGCCGTTCAAGCTCCAGTTCAAAGAACTCGAACGTCGCCAGGACGTTGAGATGAAGGAATCCGATTTGAAAACGATTGTGGTGACGCCGTTGACACGGAAGAAGATCACACCGTACGACTACCATCCGAACAAGAACCAAGTTCACTTCACGCCGTCTCAAATCGAAGCCATCAAGTCGGGAATGCAGCCAGGTCTCACAATGGTCGTCGGACCGCCAGGAACCGGAAAAACCGACGTGGCAGTGCAGATCATTTCGAACATCTACCATAACTGGCCCAATCAGAGAACTCTTATCGTGACGCACTCGAATCAGGCGCTGAATCAGCTGTTCGAGAAGATTATCGCACTTGACGTCGATGAACGACACTTGTTGCGTATGGGACACGGAGAGGAAGAACTGGAGACCGAGAAGGACTTCTCGCGCTACGGAAGAGTCAACTATGTGCTGAAAGAGCGTCTTCACTTGCTCTCGAGCGTCGAGAAGCTCGCGAAAGCCTTGAAAGTGGTTGGAGATGTGGCATACACTTGTGAGAACGCCGGCTACTTCTTCCGATTCTCGGTACGACTACCTTTTGTGTGTGACTATATGATCTCAACTTTGTTCAGGTGTGCCGCGCATGGGAGGAGTTCATTTCGCAAGTGACTGCGAAGGGCGGAAAATTGGCGGAAGGAATTGTGGCAGAGATTTTCCCGTTCTCCAAGTTCTTCGAAGATATTCCAAATCTGTTCTCGGTTCGTATTTTTCATTTTAATACTTAAAAAAAGCAAAACAATAATACGAGGAGGCGAATAAAAAATAAAGCTAAAAAGACAATTTTCAGGGTAACAATGGCGACGATTTGAAAGTGGCGCACTCGTGCTGGAGACACATTGAGCAGATATTTGAGAAGCTCGACGAGTTCCGTGCTTTCGAGTTGCTGCGGAACGGACGGGACAGGACGGAGTATCTGTTGGTGAGTGTGGTGCGATTCAGGACGTCTCGTTCTCCTTCTCCTGTTGATCTTCTTCCTCACGGTGTTCATCCTTCGCGGTGCTCACCCCGGCCTTACGTTCACGGACGCGCAGTGCTTGACGCTTGTTCTGGAACCAAATCTTCACTTGTTTCTCCGTCAATCCGATCTTCGCAGCGAACACGCGACGTTCGGCTACATGGATTGTGCCGTTTTGGTTGAATCGGGCGACGAGAGCTTCTACTTGGGACGGGGTGTAGATGCGGCGATAGGGCGGCTTCTGGTCGACTCTCTCCTCTCTTCCAGATGGGACCTGTGCGTAGTGGTGTCCGAGAGGGTTGATGACTGGATTATAGGCCATGCCAAAGTAGTTCGGGCTATGCGCCGGTGTTGTCATCGGAGTCACCATCGGTGTCGCCGTCGGAGTCGGGATTGCGCTGTTTTGCATGTAGGCCCAGTAGTTGATACTGAAATTAAGGGTGACCAGGGCTAGATAAGAAATTGCGAACTCACAGCTGCTCTTCGTATGATGGAACCTGCATAGGCACGGGCATCAATGGATACATCACGTAGTGTTGTTGTTGCTGCTGCTGCTGCTGCTGCTGCTGCTGCTGAACCAGCAAGTCTTGTGGACTGTAAGTCGCGACCTGTTGCGGGATCGGCTGGTTGAACGTCGGAGACTCGGAGAAAGAAGACGACGACGACGAGTTGGAAAGGTTCATCTGGTCGTATGGCATCATTCTACAAAACCACCGAATGGAACGAATAACAATGAATGGCAGCACTTGGGATTGAGGAGACTCCTGCCTGTGGGCGGGACCACATCAATGGGGTTCACTAGTGCGCGCGAACATTGGACCACCTGGCAGCCTGTTGCGGAGTAAATTGGACAGTTTTATGACGGTTTAGGAGTTAACGCTAAGTGTGAACTAGCTGTTCAGCGAGACAGAGAGAGGGGGAGGGCCAAGGTGATTATAAGTGGGAAAAAGGATTTTTGGGCAGTGCGCAGAAGAACGCTATTGATGGGGATTTCATTATATTTTCTTGTTACAGGTAAAAGAAGCAAAAATCATCGCGATGACTTGCACACACGCGGCTCTTCGACGCAACGATCTCGTTAAGCTCGGCTTCCGTTACGATAACATTGTGATGGAAGAGGCGGCGCAGATCCTCGAAGTGGAGACGTTCATTCCGCTGCTCCTCCAAAACCCACAAGACGGGCACAATCGACTGAAGCGATGGATCATGATCGGAGATCATCACCAGCTTCCGCCGGTCGTTCAGAATCAGGCGTTCCAAAAGTACTCGAACATGGAGCAGTCCCTGTTCGCTCGTCTCGTCCGTCTCAGCGTTCCGACGGTGCAGCTGGATCGACAAGGACGTGCCAGATCACAGTGAGTTTCCGGTTCCTCTTTAAGTTTCAGGGTTTTTGCAACGGGTTTCTGGTCGTTGAACGAACTCACCTGATTGGCATTTAAATGATAACGTAGCTGGAGGGGCGGAGGGGTGCAATCAAAATGTTGCCAATTGCTTTTTCTCTTCAGAATCGCCGAGCTTTATCAGTGGCGTTACAAAGGCCTGGGCAATCTGCCGCATGTCGAGGCTCTTCCGCAATTCCAGGTTGGTTGTAAACACATTTTTCTCTCTTTTTTTGAGGCTCATCGGCTTCGAACACCGTCTTAGAGCATCACATTGCATCACTTTTCCTTGTTGTGTTCTATTTGCTGTTGTGAAATCGCGCTCTTCCGCACCCCGCTATTGAATTTCGAGGGCCTAAAAACGCCGCTAACACGTTGCTTCGGCGGGCGCGTGCGAGAAACCTAGACGCAGACACACACTTGCGTTTTACGATTTTCCGCCCCCACTCCCCTGTCTCAAGGCCAACACGGATCTTCCGTTTTGTAGAATGCAAACGCCGGCTTCGCATTCCCCTTCCAACTCATCGATGTGCCCGACTTCAACGGACAAGGAGAGTCGCAGCCCAGCCCTCACTTCTACCAAAATCTGGGCGAGGCCGAGTACGCGTGCGCTCTCTACACGTACATGCGAATTCTGGGATATCCAGCGGAGAAGATCTCGATTCTGACGACCTACAACGGCCAGGCTCAATTGATCCGTGATGTTTGCCAACGAAGATGCGAGAGCAACCCACTCATTGGAATGCCGGCGAAGGTGAGTATTTCATTCCCAGAAGCGATCGACTAATCCCACCCAATGGTGTTTCTAATTTGATCATCCAATTCAGGTATCCACCGTCGACAAATACCAAGGACAGCAGAACGACTACATCATTCTGTCGTTGGTGAAGACAAGGAACATCGGACACATCCGTGACGTTCGTCGTCTTATCGTGGCACTTTCGCGTGCTCGTCTCGGACTCTATGTGCTCGGACGAGCCAAGGTGTTCATGGATTGTCTTGAATTGACGCCCGCGATGCGAATCTTCGCAAAATCGCCTCGTAAGCTCGTTCTCCTGCCGTTTGAGCCGTTCCCGGCGACCCGCAAACTGAACGAACGCTCCAGTGATGGCGATCCGATGGAGATTGAGGATACTCTTCACATGACTCACTTTGTGCACGAGTTCTACATGAGCAATATGGCTTCGATGAAAGCGGCGTACGATGAGGCGATGTCCGAGTACATGGAAGCTCAACGAGTTCTGAATCCGCCCGAACAGGAGATGGAAGTGGAGACAGAGGAAGATAAGCGTCGACGGGAGATGCTGGAAAAGAAGAAGCAGCAGGAGATGGAGGACAAGAAGGAGGCCGACATCATGTTCGAGGACATGGATCACGAAAGGCAGGAGAATCCGCTCGGAGCTCCTGGACCGTCGGAGCCACATCAGCCGCCGCCGCAAGAGCAGTAATCTTCACACTGTTACACCTTTTCACTTTTTTCACTATTTATTTTTATTTATTTATTCACCTATCATCATCGTCACCGATCTTTTACTTTGCGTACGTGTGAAGACCAATAAATCTGAACCATTTTTATGTTGCTTGTTTTCATGGCTTCATTCTTTTCCCGATGCGTTTCAATAACGTTTTCATATCTTTTCCTCTATCCTTCCCGGTGTTGTCTATATTCTTCAAGCATTCCTCTCTTTCAGGGTTCCTTAAATGTCCGCCGCTCTCGAATCGAAAATGGAAGATTTGAAATTGAACGGCGGCGCCCCGGAGGATCTGAGTCCAAAGAAGGAGGAGGTGTCGCCGGAGCCAGAGAAGAAGGAGGAGGATGTTGTGACTCCCTGGCAGGTGACCACGACCAGCGCCAAAGGAATCGATTACGATAAGCTAATCGGTGAGTGAATTGCGGGATTAATATTTTGTGACGTGGCAAGAGAATGACGTACAAATGTCTAGTTTGAGTCCTGCCACAACTATAGGTCCTGTTCTTTTCAGAAAAGTTCGGTTGTCGCAAAATCAATGACGATCTGATTGCGCGATTCGAGCGCATCACCGGCCGCAAAGCTTGTCCGATGCTGCGTCGCGGAATGTTCTTCGCTCATCGCGACTTTACCGAAATTCTCGACCGCAAAGAGAAGGGAAAGCCGTTCTTCCTGTATACCGGCCGAGGAGCCTCTTCTGGAAGTCTCCATCTGGGACATCTCGTCCCGTTCATGTTCACCAAATGGCTCCAGGAGGTGTTCGACGTGCCGCTCGTCATTCAGATGACCGACGATGAGAAGTTCTTGTGGAAGGAAATGAAGGTCGACGAGGCGAAGAAGATGGCTCGTGAAAACATGAAGGACATCATCTCGGTCGGTTTCGACCCGACGAAGACATTCATTTTCAACGACTTCGACTACATGTGCCCGCCGTTCTACGAGAATATTGTAAAAATCTGGAAGGTGGTCAACTGCAACCAGGCTCGTTCCATCTTCGGATTCGCTCCAGAAGACTGCATGGGCAAGGCTGCGTTCCCGGCTGTCGAGGCAGCCCCATGCATCGCCTCCTCCTTCCCGCACATCTTCGGAAAGCGCGTCGACATCCCGTGCCTTATTCCGTGCGCCATCGATCAAGATCCGTACTTCCGTATGACTCGTGACGTGGCACCACGCCTGAAGGTCGCCAAGCCGTGCCTGATCTTCTCTTCGTTCCTGCCCGCACTGCAGGGAGCTCAGACGAAGATGAACGCTTCGGAGCCAAACACCTGTATCTACTTGAGCGACACTGCCAAGCAGATCACGAACAAGGTAAACCTACAGTAATTCGTTCTCCTCCTGAGTATGCGTTTTGTTCCAGATTAACAAGTACGCTTTCTCGGGCGGTCAACAGACTGTCGAAGAGCACCGCAAGCTTGGCGGCGATTGCGACGTTGACATCAGCTTCCAATTCTTGCGCTTTTTCCTCGACGACGACGAGCGTCTCGCCAAGATCCGCGAGGCATACACGTCAGGAGAGCTGTTGACCGGAGATTTGAAGAAGATGGCCGCTGCTGAGGTGACGAAGATCGTCGTAGAGATGCAGGAGCGGCGGAAGGGTGTCACCGACGAGACCGTCGACGAGTTCACCAAGGTCCGTAAGCTGGCCTTCGATTTCTAAACTTAGTACGTTACGTTTTTCTTTTTGTTGAGCTTTTTTTTATTGTTGCTTTGGTTCGTTTCCAATTTATTATCCACTTCAATATTCTCCCCTCTTTCTTGCTCTCTCTCTCAAAAATCATAATGTCTTCGTTTTGAAATTATTGCTTTTCCTACCAATACCCCGAAATCCCCCCGAAAGTATCCAAATTTGCTTTTCCTTTTAATTTATTCGTCCCCCTCTCCCCAAGAGCATCATCCTTCACATAAGTATACACACTCCTATTTAGGTCCCCCTTCCCCCACTCTTCCCCCGCCCACAATACCCAGTCCATTTCAGCTTTCTCGTCGCTTTCGAATAAATCCGCTTTTCTGTGTTGTTTTCGTCGCTACACCCAAAACACATAGGTTGGTAGTGGTGTATCTATATTTGTACAACATGTAAATTTGTGTAATTGGATGGATTGTGCAAAACGGGAAAAGCCCGGAGACCTCTTGAAGAAGAAATCACGCCTTCTTCTCTCGTCAGAAGCGCCTCCGTCGCGAAGTGTGCGCTGAAATCGCGGGTGACGTCACCCGCGACTTCCGTCTTTTTCATTACGATTTTGAATAGAAGATCGCCGCCCCTCACCTCACCGTGCCCACCTTCCGGTCATCAAATTTGTCCAATTAGTAGTCTCCGCCCACTCACTCATATTCTTTCGGAAACCAAATGAATAACCCGGAAATCACAGTAGTACTGGATAAAGGGGGCGGGGCTTGGAGTGAAACGAAAGATTCTAAAGACTCCAGTTTCTTCTAGAATTCTGAATGCGCATTCTGAGTTCTGAATTCAGAATTCAGAATTCTGAATTCTGAATCGGAATTACTGAAGTAAGAGAGCCGGCGCGCTAGTCTTTAGAATATCTTTGAGCCGAGGTTTCATGAAGTCAAGAGGCCCAAAGATTTCGATAAAGACTGTCGCGCCGGCTTCTCTATCATTCATTTTCAACCATTTGAATTTCCCGCCGAAACTCATGTGAGCGGAAACGCGCTCTATCGCAAATCCAGACCCTTTCTTACGGCAAGTGCTAACGAACAGTTTTCCAGGTAAAATGAAGGTCCATCTGATGGCAGTGATCGCGATGTTCACCGTCATGCAAATCGCGACGGCGGCCAGCCTCTACTTTGCAGGTGGCACCGCACGCTAAAGCGACAATCAAATCGAAACAACGTTTTCAGGTTACCCGGAGACGGTGGCCGCACAACGTCACAACGCGAAACGAAGCATGCCCGCGGATCCCGAGTGGAATCAGTTGGGATGGGCGTGGGGGAAGAGAAGCGGCGGTGTGAACGAGGTGATTGTGACACTTCCGAAACCATTCCACCCCGTCTCATTTGCAGCAGCCGCAACTGTTGTCGTCGATTCCACGTCGACTCGTTCGCGCACTTCATCCAGTCAAAAAGAACCCGGATTGGCAGGATTTGGGCTTCGCGTGGGGACGCCGCAAGTGATCTTGATGATGATGTCGATGATGATGATGATGACGACGACGACGACGACCCGTTACTCTCTATTACCCATTCTTCCGAACTCTCTGACGATCTCTCTCTGTGCTCCATTTCTTGTCTCTCTCTCTCTCTTGGCTCTCTCGTTTTTTGTCGAACTTCCCCCTCTCTCTCTCAAACGCACTCAATAAAAATGGACAATGTTAGTCGCCTTGAACAGAAAGAACTTTGGAAATTGAAATGGAAATGGAAACTTGTCAATTCAAGACCCTTTCAAAACATAAGGGGGTTCGTGCTAGGTACCCGTGTACGTGATTGTTGTGCGACTACAACCCGATCCTCAGTCGCGGTTATCCGCACTCGAAATCTGTCGCCCCTCCTTCCGCGAAAGGCGGTGCCTCTTCCTTCTCCTCCTCCTACTTCTCCGACGATGGAGATGCTCGATAAGATCGGCGCGGATTCATTTCAGTGCCGTCCACCGTACCGCCCGCTTTTTCGAGACGACGACCAGAACGGTGATGTGATTCTTGGATTCTTGCGAAGAGGACCGTTTTCTATATTCTCCCCTACTCATTATGACGTTGCAAAGGGGAAAGGGGGGGGGGGTCTTGAAAGAACCACCGCGTAATTTATCGCTCTGCACTCTCTAATCCCCAAGTAATTCTGTAGAAAGATAGGTACATACATAGATAGATCAAGATCAAAACACGAATCAGATTTCTTGCCACCATCGCCAAATTCGAAAAACAGTTTTTGCCTTTTTCTGCCTCCTCCTCGCGAGAGGGCGCCGTTGGTCGTCGACGTCGACGCATTCAAGATTTCGGTCTGATAGTGACCAACGTACATATATTCTCCCCCTTTTTTCCTTCGTTCCTCCTCCTCCCCCGCCATCTGTACATAGAGTTTTTGGGTAAGGGGGGGGGGGGGGGTTCGGTTTCAAAATGAATTCCAATTAGAAATTCGTGGAATCGGAACCGGTTCGCTGTCTTCTCTCTCTCCCTGACTGCAGCAGTATCCAATTCCTCGGCGTGTAGGCTATACGCGCCTCCAAAAGCGACGACGACGATAACCATCAGCGAGATAGGTCCCCAGAACTGAAGTGGGTGCGGGTGGGAGACGACGACGAATTCCAGTTATCGAGAGAGAGAGAGAGAGAGAGAGAGAGAGAGAGGCGCGCTCTTATGGTCGGTGGCTACTGCTGCCACTATACCACACTACCCACCACAGCTAATTGGATATGTGTTTGTACTTGTTCGTTGTGTCGTTCTTCTTCTTCTTTCTCCTCACTTCCCACCGAAGCATCATCCACACGTCCAGAAAACAGTGTCGAATTGGGGGGGGGGGGGTGTATACGCGTGGTACGGTGATTTCGGCATGTAGTTTTGTGGCCTTGACAACTCTGTCTCTCTCTTTCTCTTCTTTCTTCTTCTTCTTCGATCCCGGAGGAGAAGAGACGGAAACATGGTGATACGAAAAGACGCATAGACATCCACGGGTCGATCGGAAGATAGACGTGTGGGTGTCTGTGTGTGTACTTTCCAATCGCCCCATGGTTAGTTAGCTAGATCCGATCTTCTTTTCGATTCATAGTATGAACCATCTCCCTCCAGGGTATTCCTAGTGCCACGTCATTCTTGTTGCACTTTCTCCTCCCCCTTCCACCTTCCACTCATCTCGGTCCATTAAAATAATGCGGCAAACATGTCTGACCTAAAAAGCGGCCCGGCTACCACTTACTTTTGTTTCTCGTTTCTCCCTCTCTCACTCTATTTCTCACTCTCACTCCGTTTTTTTTCCATTTTCCAAGTCTATCTTTCCAGAATGGGTATAATAACTGCCACAATAATCGTGTTAACCATAACATGGATCATTCACTTTGCGTTTCGCAAGGGCAAGTTCATCTACGACAAGCTGACGGTGATGCAAGGGCCGGCGGCGCTTCCGATCATCGGCAACTTCCATCAGTTCCATTTCTCGCCGGAGGAGTTCTTCGAGCAGTCGCAGGGCATCGCCTACATGATGCGAAAGGGCGACGATCGGATGACGCGCATCTGGCTCGGCGGCCTTCCGTTCGTGCTGCTCTACGGCGCCGACGAGATGGAGGCGATACTGGGAAGTCCGAAGATGTTGAACAAACCGTTCTTGTACGGATTCCTCAGCGCGTGGATTGGAGACGGTCTTCTGATTTCGTGAGTTACTTCTTTCCCGGAACACCTTGCATAGAAGAACGTTTTCAGGAAACCGGACAAGTGGCGTCCTCGCCGGAAGTTGCTCACGCCTACATTCCACTACGACATTCTGAAGGATTTTGTGGAGGTTTACAACCGGCACGGGCGGACGCTGCTCTCAAAGTTCGAAGCGCAAGCGGACACTGGAAAGTACGAGGACGTCTTCCACACGATCACCCTCTGCACTCTCGACGTCATCTGTGAAGCGGCTCTCGGAACGTCGATTAACGCGCAGAAGGATCCGCACTCGCCGTACCTCGACGCGGTGTTCAAAATGAAGGATTTCGTGTTCAAGCGGCTCATCAGACCGCACTACTTCTCCGACACGATCTTCAAACTGATCGGACCCGGAAAAGAGCACGACGAGTGTGTGCGCATTCTTCACGAGTTCACCAGCAAGGCGATTTACGCGAGAAAGGCAAAGGTCGATGCTGCCGGAGGTGTCGAGCAGCTGCTGGCTCAGGAAACCGCTGAAGGGCGGAGACGAATGGCTTTTCTGGATCTGATGCTCGACATGAACTCCAAGGGAGAGCTTCCGATGGAGGGCATCTGCGAGGAGGTCGACACCTTCACTTTCGAGGGCCACGACACCACGTCGGCGGCCATGAACTGGTTCCTCCACCTGATGGGAGCCAATCCGCACATCCAGTCGAAAGTGCAGAAGGAAATCGACGAAGTGCTCGGAGAAGCGGATCGGCCGATTAGTTACGAGGATCTGGGCAGACTCAAGTATCTGGAGGCGTGCTTCAAGGAGACGCTCCGACTCTACCCATCGGTGCCTCTGATCGCTCGCCAGTGCGTCGAGGACATTCAAGTTCGCGGGAAGACCATCCCGTCGGGAACCGCAGTCGTCATGGTGCCGTCGATGGTGCACAAAGATCCGCGATACTGGGAAGATCCGGAGATCTTCAACCCAGAACGATTCATCACTGGCGAGCTGAAACATCCATACGCCTACATTCCATTCTCAGCCGGAAGCAGAAATTGTATAGGTGAGCTCTTGAATCCAAGAAAGAATAGCGTGCTCAACTGTGCAACACTTCAGGAATGCGATTCGCGATGATGGAGGAGAAGTGCATTCTGGCGATGCTGCTGAAGAATCTGAAAGTGAAAGCCAAACTGCGAACGGATCAGATGCGCGTCGCCGCCGAGCTCATCATCCGTCCGATGTACGGCAACGAGCTGATGTTCGAGCGACGAGAGTTTGGCGACTATAGTCCGATTGTCGTGTGATTTGGTACAAAACGCTTTCAAGATCTCGTAACGTTTATTTATTCTGCTATACAACGCTTTTTCATGATTTTGAATCAATTAGTAAAACCCGTGGTTTTCTTTCGATTTTGTACATACAATGTGCGGTTTTGGTGAAGATCAGAAGGAAGCCTAAAACTTATCGTCCGGAGGCCCGAGACTTCGGACGGTGATCCGGTGCGGAAGGTTGCGGATAGAAGACGTCGGCGAGATTTCGATGCGTTTCTTCGATTCCGAGTCGCCGACTTCCTGACGCCTTCGGAATTTGTTGGCGATGTCGCTGAAGAGGGAAAGGAACACTGGCAGGACGAGCAATCCGTGGAGCAGCCCGAATGTGGACACCAGGACGACAGTCTGAAATTGAAAGGGTCAGGAGATTCAGAAGACACCGTGACACCTTCAAGAAAACCATTCCGAGGTACGAAGGGCAGAGCATGATCGGCATCATGGCGAGCATCGTGCTGAGGCCTCCTTGAAGAGTGGGCCATCCGATGTGGGTGAAGGCGTGCTCCAGCTTCTTCCGGGGAGTCTGAAAACGGGTGCTTTCAGTGTGAAAAGGTGTGACTCTGGCTCACAGGCTGATCGACTTGATAGTAGTGATAGCTGATGTGAGCACTGATGTCGACTGAAAATCCGATCGACATGAGCAGCGATGCCGTCGAAACCGGATCCATGCCGACGCCCCACAGCGAGAGGAATCCGAACACTCCCATGTTCACCGAAAGCAGAGAGAAGACGGCGGCGATGATCGACACGACGTCGGGCACGAACAGAATGAAGCTGAGCCCCATGCAGATGACCTCGGAGAGCACCGTCTGCCAGATGTTGTCCACCATGTCGTTCGTCTGATCGACGAAGTTACTGCGTTCCGTGTAAGGGAACACTTCCAGTTGGGGGTACTTGGCGGCGATTTCTCTCCACTCCTGGAGCAACGGATACATGTCGTTGTACTTGACGACTGAAGTGAAGCCAGTGGAGAAGATGAAGCTCTTCAGGCAGGTCGGCAGGTTCTGATCGCACGCTTCCGGGTCGTAACGGAGCATTGGTTTGAAGTGTGGCTCGGATTTCAAGAAGGATGGAAGATCGGCGTAGGTGAAGTTGGCAGAGGATCCGTCCTCATCGCTGTCCTCGTAGAAGGACAGGAAGTCCAAATAAGGTTGCACCCAACTGATGGTAGATTCCGCTCCGAAACTGTACAAGGCTGTCTCGAAGTCTTTCACAAGATTCTTGACGGCTTCCAAGTTCGCCGGCACTCGAAGGTCTTGCGGATTGTGCACTAGCACTGCCACCGTCTGCATCTCCTTTAGAATCTCGTCAGCGTCATTCTTGAACTTCACAATCCGGGCCTCCCGATGGGCCATCTTCTGAATCGACAAGTCGGTCTCCATCGTCACAACGCCGTACGCCGACAGGTACCAGTAGCCGAGGAGGATCGAGATCGTCGCAATTCTCATCCAATAGGTGCCGATGACGGCGGCCAGTCGGTGCCACTGCCGGTCCGCCCAGTCGGAGAGCTTCCGAATACCATCGAACGTTCTCTGATCCTCCAGCACATACTCGTTGGGCGCCGTGATGGCGATGATGGCGGGAAAGATGACGAGTTGGTAGACGTAACACACGACACTGGCCACCGACGAGTAGATGGCGAACGTCTGCGAGACAAAAGAATTGCGGCTGAAACAAAGGCGGCGCGGTCACTCACTTGTAACACTGGAGTGGTCGACAAGACGCCGTTGCCAAACGAGACCAGGTTTGTGATGGTGGTCACTGTCATCGAGCAGCCCGCTTCTTGAACTGTGACCGCCACACGGTGCGGAATGTCGAGACTGCGGTCGGTGCGGTGCCACGCCGAGAGGATGATGAAGACGTCGTCGATGCCGATGGCGAGCACCAGGAACAGCGTGCTGACGATGATGCTTTGGAACGCGAGCCCTGTCGCAGAGACCATTCCGACCGTTGTGAGCCCCGAAAGGACTGGTATCAGTGCTCCGAGACACGCTTCCAACGGTTTCGACTCGTTCCTCCGATACCGCAGGGAGCAGATCGTCAGGAAGGCGCACAGGAGAACCAGTGACAATCCGAGGTACGGAGCAGTCGATGAGCCCAGCTTCTTGACCTCCTTCGCGACAATATTGTCACTGCCCACCTGTCCCGAGATCAGCGGATACTTTCCCGAGTCGTAGACGAGATGAACCACTTGGTCCTCGAACTCGATCATCGGTTTCAGCTCGCGATTCGTCAGATAGAACCGGAGCATGACCGATGTGAACGAGACGATTCTCTTGGTCTCCGGGTCGGTGGTGACTCCGTACAGGTTGTTGGCCAGCAGAATTCGGTGTCCCAGAATGTGTGTAGTTGGGTAGGTGACCTGAATCATTCGTTGATTTGGCCTCCTGATCTTTCAACCTCTCTCTCTCGCTCACCTCGAAAGTCGTCGAATTACTTTCAAAGATGTCCATGAGCGCGTAAAACGCGTCGTTCTTCTCGCAGTACGGTTCACACATGTCCGTGTACCGCCGAATTGTTTGTCCGCCGCGCTCCTCCTCCTCCTCCACCACACTAATTCCCTTCGTGATCTCATTGGCGAGTGCGGACAATTGGTGACGATGCACTGGCCGAAGAAGGTTTCCGCCGTCGTGCGCCTTCAGAAGAACCTACAAACACACGCGCGGTTCGCGGAATGGAATGGTTTCATGGTCGTCGTCCCGTTTGTGACGTCACACCAGATATCAAGATATCAGAAGACCAGACGACCCTCCCCGATTGTGACGAGTGTAGTCTGTGTGTGTACCTCAATCATGTGAAGCGTGCCGTTCTGGCGCAGAAACTCGAAAAACATTGCACCCTCGCGGTGGCTGGGAGAGTCATGCGCTGTGAAGGTGACACGGGCGTTGTTGATCTGAAACGATGATGATGGTGGTGTAGTATACGAAATCTAGTTTCTAGTCGGACTCACCTGGTGAAACCTCAAGAATCCCAAACTCGAAATCGCCGTGATCAGGAGCAGGACGCCGATGTATCGCTTCGGATGCCGTCCGATCGACAGACCGAGCCAATAGAAGAATCGCTTCATGTAGACCTCGTAGCGGGCGGTGCACAGCCGCATTTCTGAAATTTGCGCGGTCTGGCGACGGACGACGACGATGACTTTATATAGTACGGTAGAGTACCGTCTCAATGATAGATCAGATCAAAAGTTGTGAGGGGGCGAGACAGACGAAAAGTGCACACGGTAGTAAAATGGAAAACAGAAAACAGTCAGATCACAGCGATAGAAAGATTAGCATCTCGCGCCGAAAAGTGAGTGGTTTGGTTTTTAAAAGACGGAAGGCAGATGTGATAAGGACACGAAAGAGAACAACCCGCCCTAAAAACCATCATATCATCATCCTCGTCGTCGGCACATCTTTTCTGTAGCCTAGAGGAGAAGACGAAGATCTCGCAGGTTCGCTAACCCCAACAACCACATGTTGGAGTGTGTGTCTTAACACAAACTGGAATGAACTGTACGTAGTAGATGTAGTGGAAGAAGGGGGTAGGTGCCCTCTGGAAAGACACACGAGAAACAATGAACAATTATTTCCCTTCCCCCCTGCCGCCCTTTCCCCCACCCACTTTCCTTTATTCCTATTGCGGATGGATACTGTACCACCCCCCGTTGCGATTGACCTCTCCTACAATTGAACTAACTGTTCGGCAGAAGGCTGGTCAGCGAAGAGTTTGAAAAGGGGGGGGGGGCGACGACAAAAGAAACAATTCTTCCTGGGAACAAGCAAACTCGGTTTATATACCACCTCCACCCCTCGGGCTTTGCTTTATCGGCGCCACGCGGTGTGAGGAGAAGAGCGATTCTGTAAGATTCGGCGAAGAGAAGCCCCCCCCCCCCCTTTAGCACGTTGGAGAGGGAACGAATTGACACAAGTTTGTGTTGGTTGGTCAGTCAACGACATAGACACAGATGATGTGACGATGATGGTGGTCTGGGCGGCGGTGATGGTGGTGTCCAGCGAAGAGGAAAAGACAACGAATTCCGCCTCCACACTCTCTCGTTATCATATGTCACGGTTGGCATACGTTCCGGAGAGGACGAGTGGATTAGTCATCCACTCATCCGACCGTGCGTGCACGGTTTCGGGAAACAAACCGTTTGAGGAACGACGTCTGAGAATGTCAAACATCTGTCAAAATGCGAGCTTCAGGTGAGAATCGCTAAAAATGCTCCAAAAGCACATGACGTGGCAGTTGCCCCAAAAGGAGATCAAGAGAGCGATGCGATTTATTCAGTATGTCATGTTGTTCGTATAGCAATTTTAAGAACAGTCCACAACGGAAAATGAATGGTCACATCATGTGTGTGTGTGTGTGCATCACCAAAAGAAGAGTGCTCGGTTCGATCAAAGATCCTCAAAGTTCACGACGGACGCCTTCACATCGTCAGACGGGAGAGTGCTCGCCAGAAAGTAGGTGTCGGTGCAGTCGTCCTGATAGGCGGCGAGATTGTCGATGATGTGGTCGTGATGCTGTTCGTTGCTGGCCAGATAGAGCACTTGATCGATCGTCACGAAGATCGAGGAGAGCGCGGTCAGAAGACGTGCGAGTTTCGGTCCCGACTTGGGCCATGTGCCTCGTAGCGATTGTGCGAGCACACGGAACGGGATGTCGATCTGAAAAGTTACGGGGGGGAAATTGACGTCTTCAAATTGTCAAATTCTGAAGTTGACCTCGACGTGCTGCGGTCCAAAGTGGTTGAGGAACGCTTGCGCGTACGCCTTCAACTGGACCTCCGTTCGAATGTCGTCCGGCGCGCACGGCTCCCACGAGTTGCGGTGAACCGAGCAGCCGCCCTCGAGAGCCGAGTCATGAATGCGTTGCGTGTAGTAGGGGCTTGTCGACAAGCACACCGTGTTCGAGACCACTTTGATGGTGCGGTTGTAGATGCGGATGAGGCCGGTCTGCCACTGGGCGAGCAGGTCGTTGACGAATCCGAACGCCGCCGTCTTGGCGAACGTCATCCGCATCGATTGAATGACTTGCGCGTATGGAAGGAAAGTGTGAGCTTGGAGTAGGCTGGTGAGTTCGAGCTCGAAGTTTTGCAACGCTTCGAGCTCGGTCGGAGTCCAACATTCGGGGTTGAGAGTCTAGAAGAACATTCCCGAATTCTGATGTGGAACGCCCAACGAACCTCTTGTACAATCTCTTTCTGCTCGAAAATCTTGAGTTTGTTGTTGTTGCTGCACTGGACGAGCTCACTTAACGCCGTCTCGTCTCCATAGGTGCCGTCCGGAAAGCAGAATCTGACTTGTAGCACGTGCGAACGGTATGGGAAGCCGTTGAAGAGTTTGAGCACGCAGAGGGCGTCTTCGGGCCGGTAGAAGTTCAAGTACCATTTGCCGGGCTGCAGGATGACGTCTTGAATCGAGATTTCGTCGTGGAGCTCACGCCGAATGAGCCCCAAGATAACGTTCTTGTGAGCCGAGGGCAGAGGCGGCACGTTGAGAAAGAGCAGTTTGGCGCGCACAAGAGTGTCCGAGCTGAGCATCTCAGAGATGCGGATGTCACGTGACGCCTGCGGCGACGGCGCGTCTTCCGCGTAGACGCGCGACCAGTAGTCCCATCCGGAGACGTTCTCCTTGACTGGAACTGTCGGCGTGGCCGGGCTCTTCGTCTGAAAGTCGGGCTGAAATCCCGAGCTGAAAATGTTTCTCTACCGAATTGGTTCTTTCGCGATACTGGATGTCTTGGGCACGCATCATCGGTTTGCCGTTCCGAAACAATAATTTCGTTTTCGTTTTCGAGTAGTGGTGATTCTCACGCGAATTCTGCGGAACTGAGAATCTCAAGGACACGGGCGAAAACGGTTGGCATGTCACGATTTTATTCAGAAGATGTCAGATCACTGTGAAACACTCCGGATGCGTGAAGGTGGCCGTGTGCACGTCGAACAGAAGCGCCAGTCTCAACTTCTCCTGGTCGCGCAGCACGTCTTCCCGAATCTTTTTGGTGATCCGAAGCATCTGTGCCAGTCTCGCCGAATAGCGTGGCGTCTCACGCTCGTTGACGTAGTAGTCGTGCAAATCGTTGGCTAGCACTTGCTGGAACCGTTCGGCGATCTCCAGAATCTCGCCTTGGAACCATTGCCCGGCGTGGTGTAACACCAACTGGCACATCATGTAGGCCAACTCGACTTTCGTCGGATTCAGATCGACCATTTCCTGGGCGAGCTTGTAGATGATGTTGTTTTCAGATGTATCGTAGAAGCTGAAACTTCCAGAACTAAGTAGAAACTTCCATTAAGTTGGCTCACAACTGCATCTCCTGATTGGTCAATCTCGAGCACCACGTCAAATCCAGCACCAGGTTTTTCATATCAATCAGCGAGTACTCGGAGTTGTGGCTGAACATCACCAGGTCACCGCACATTTGTTTTCGGCGACCCATTGCTGTGATGGCCAGTTTGTCGAGGCGGCTCCAAACGTGCCACACGTTCGAGAGAATTTTTATCTGAAACGAGAACATGACTGGTTTTTCAGCTTTCAAACCTTATATGTTGAAAACTGGAAGAGCTAGAAGAGAGTTGTCACGTGACCAAAAGTAGTCAACAGATCAAGCGGCCGCTCTAATACAGTAAACACCGTACCTTGTGAGAATGCCGGAGCTGCTGAAACTCGTCGAAATAGCTGAACCACTTGGCGGCTCTCAGGAAATCCTTCTCCCAGAACGCCATCGTCTCCGCTTTCCCGTACGTCTTGATGATTTTCACTCTCGGATTGTGCCGCTCCTCCATTCTCTGCAATCCCAGCGCCAGTTTCGAGAGACTATTCCTGGCGTGGAGCGGTTTTTCGGAGCCGTTCGTCAGAATCCGAATCCCCTCGTCGACCATGCTCCGACAATCGATTAGATTGTCCTGGATTGACAGGTTTTCCGGGTGACACGAAATGACGTAGTGGGGACGGCCGATGAATTGTTCCATGCTCTGAGAGTGAGATTTAAAATAGTATTATAGTTTAGAGAATTGTGGAAAATTACCATAGGAAGTTGCTGGCTCAAAACTTTCGTTCTAATTAGATCTCGATCGAACTGAAAATCTGAAATTCAAACTGAGATGTCTGGAATTCAATTGCCGACCAGAACTCACTAATCGACGTCATTCCAGCCTTATAGCACTTCTGAAGTCGACACTTTTTACAGTGAAACCATCCATTTCCATTCACCAGCCGACAATTGTTGTTCTTCTTACAAGGGCCTATCGTCGACGCCATCGCATCTGCTCTTCTGAAATCAAAAATTCAGGGACTTCAAAAAGTCACGCCGTTGGAGCATTTCATGCCTGAAAAACGCGGCGCATGCTCTACAACTGACGGCTCCGAAATGCTTCCCACGTGCCGGCATCCCGCAAATTGTGCACTCTTGTGAATTCGTCGAGTCTGGCGACGATGAGGCAGTTGACGATGTCATCTGAATTCGAAGTCAAAGGCTGGAGACAAAGAACGAAACGATTCATTAACACCAGGGGTGACAATGTCTAGGAAAGTTTTTGGAATGAAAAATGGCGAGAGAAGGTCAGACAAAAAACGACAGCAAACATTCGATAAGAGAGAAAGAGTGTGCGGGAGAAAAGAACGAGATTGTGCAAGGAAAGTGGAGAGTATTAGACATCACCGGCTACAACAGAGAGATTCGTTCAAATCGATGATCATAAGGTACACTTAAGGCAACAATATTTGTATATATACATCAACATCGGTGTCTGATGTTCCATCAAACATCCTTGAATATTTCCGGATGCGAATATTTAATGCAGTAGATATCGAAAGTGTCAGCGATTTCCTGCTTGCCACGACACTTCCAGATGTCCTCCTGCAAAATTTTCCCGTGATTTTTGGTCTATGAGCACTTGCGCGTTATCCGAAACCTACCCGTATTTTGTGATTAATTTTGAGCAGCTGGGCGAGCCGCCCCGAGTAGTTCGGCATTCTCAACTCGCTGATGTAGTAGTCGTGCAGCTCGTCGGCCAGTTGTTGTTGAAGCATATCGGTGGCTTCCATGATTTGCCCTTGAAACCTTTGGCCGGCGTAATCGAAACACGCCTGGCACATCATGTAGGAGAGCTCGACATCGTTCGGCTTCAGCTCCACCATCGTGTCCACAATTTTGTAGAGAAAACTGTTTTCCGTGTTGTCGATGAAGCTGAAACTCGTTTTCGTTTTGAAATTTGCAATTACTTCCAATGATCTCATTCACTAACTGTTGCATCTGCTCATTGCTGTACTTGGTGCACCAGGAGTAGTCGAATTCGATCTTTGTCAAATCCATCACAGTGTACTCTGAGTCGTGGCTTATCATGATCATCTGATCTTCGCAAATCTTCCTTCGTTTTCCCATCGCCGCTGTCGAAAGCTTGTATAATCTACTCCAAACGTGCCACATGGCCTGCATCATTTGTATCTGGAAACCGACAGTTTTCCATACCGTCTCTACAGTTTCCCCCGTACCTTCTGATCTTCGGCTAATCCTCGAAACTCGGGAAAGTATGCGAACCATTTGGCGGCTTTCATGAAGTCGTTCTCGAAAAACGATAAGATCTCCTCTTTTCCGTACTTTGTGACCATTTTGATTCCATCCGAGTGTCCTTCGTCGATTCGTCGCAGCCCCATCGCGAGCGTCAGAAGACTGTTACCAGCGTGTAACGGTGTCTCAGATCCCTGAATACGATTACAATCAGGCACATCGACTAACGAAACAGTACGTTCAACATCATCCGAGACGCCTTCTCGATCAGTTCGTGACAGTCTATGATCTCCTTCTCGACCTTCACTGTGTGCGGTTCGGCAAAGATCACACAGTGTGGGCGTCCCAAAAAACTCTCGAAGCTCTTCGGTAAGCTCTGAATCTCCAGCTTGGTACTAATCGGATCGCGGTCGAACTGGAAATCTGGAAAGCAATACGTTTTATCCCATTCTGATCAGTTTCTGACTCGATTACTCACTGTCCGACGTCATTCCGACATCGTAGCATTTCTGCAGCCGACACGATTTGCAGTCGAACCATCCGTTGTTATTGAGAAGTTTACACTTGTTTTCCTTCTTGCACGGCTTCACATTTGTTGTCGACGCGTCGGCTCGTCTAATAAGATTGGATGATTATTTTCCAGAAGCGCAAGTCAGAAGCTCCCTTTTCTCAAGCAATGACTCGTTGAATACCTGAAAAAAGCAGCACAAGCGCGACAGGTGACTGCTCCGAAATGGTTTCCCCTCGCTGGGAGGTCGCACACTTGGCACAGCAGCTCCGAGCCTTGAGACACGTATCCGGACGATCGCGACGATTTAGAAGACGTCGACGATGCGATCACGGACATCCGCCGATCCGGCCGGTACTGAAAATGAGTTGATCATAAAGAGTTTGCGAGTGCAATATCAAAAAGCGAGGTGTTGTGGGACGGAGGGGAAAACAAAAAGCACAGACACGCATTCTTTGAAGAGTGGAAGGGAGGAGAGCGTGAATAATGAGCGAGACGGAGAGGGAAAAGGCAGGAAATTAGAGGAGATACGTCCATGGCCACTTTGAAGGCAGGTGTCTCGCCGAGATCGCCGTGGGCAGATATGGACTATAGACAATTCTTTAGCTTCGTCACGAATTTATACGATCAAAATGGGATGAAAATCTTCGGGAGGGGGCTAAGGAAGAAGAATGGGCGGAGTCTTCTCGTTAAGACGCCTCCGCTCCTGAGGCTAAGCATCCTTGAAAATCTCGGGATGCGAGAACTCGACGGTGTAGATGTCGAAGACGTTGGCGATTTCTTGACGCATTCGACTCTTCAGAATGTCTTCCTGAACTTTTGAATTGTTTAGTAAACTGTGCACTTGGACGCAAAAGAAATACCCGAATCTTGTTGTTGATCTTCATTAACTTGGCCAGACGACTCGCGTAGTTCGGTGTTTTTAGTTGCTTCACATAGTAATTATGAAGATCGTCGCTGAGCGCATGGAGAACATTCTCGGAAAACTCCAGAATCTCCCCCTGGAATCGCTGGCCGGCGTATTGAAAACAGAGTTGACACATCATGTAGGAGAGCTCGACGTCGTTCGGCTTCAGTTCCAGCATCTCGTCCGCCATTCTGAAGACGAAGTTGTTCTCGGATGTGTCGGTGAAGCTGTAAAGTTTAGAAAAATTATCAAAATTGCTTTTTTATGACAAAAAATCGATTAAAACAGCCAATAAATTGAATGGCGAAAACCAAGTGAAAGACATTCGTTGCGAAACCTTACCAAGAAAGTTGCGCTGCGCCTTTAAAATTACCGTACTACACTTTCTAAAAAATTATCCAGGAAAAGCTGGGGAAAACTACAAACTACGAAAACAGAGAAAAATATCCTGTTCTGACTTCCCGAGCCCTTGGAGAATATGACTCACAACGTAGCTCATTTTGGTTGCACACGACTTCAAACACGAAAACGCTTACTATCTCATCTGCTCATTGCTGTAATTCGAGCACCACGCCATGTCCACTTCGATTCGGTTCAAATCGCACACCGCGTACTCTTTGTTGTGGCTCAACATGACCATTCGCTTGTCGCATAGTCCGCGACGCCGTCCGACCGCTGCAACGGCGAGCTTGTAGAGTCGCGCCCAACAGTGCCACATCGCCTGCATTATGAGTGTCTGGAAATGGAAAAGTGATGACGTTTCCAGACTCTTTCCGTTTTCCCACCTGCTTATCTGGGCTCAAAAGCTGAAACTCGTCGAGGTAGGTGAACCACTTGGTGGCTTTCAGGAAGTCTTTCTCGAAAAACGAGAGAATCTCGTCTTTTCCCATCACGTGCACTATTTTCACTTGATTCGAGTGCGACTCGTCGAGCCTCTGAAGTCCGTACGCCAGCTTCGTAAGCCGATTTTTCGAGTGCAACGGCTTTTCGCTTCCCTGAAATATCGCAGACAGGCTCGCAAATCCGCCCGTTGGGATGAAGTTACCAAAAGAATAATCCGCGAAGCCTTCTCGATCATTGACTCACAGTCGATGATGTCCTTTTTCAAGGACACTACTTCCGGCTCGCAGGAGAGCACGAAATGAGGCCTTCCGACGAATTGCTCCATGCTCTGAAGATCGACGTCTTCAGAAAACAACGTTCTCCAATAGGACTTACAATAGGCATTGCTTTCACTAGAATTTTCGCTCCGATGAGGTCGCGATGAAACTGGAAATCTGAAGAACTTCACCTCTAAAGGTTTCCCATCTGAAACTCACTAGCTGAAGACATTCCAACATGGTAGCACTTCTGAAGTCGACACTTTTTACACTTGGTCCACCGAAACGTGTTTTCTGGCGTACACCGATTGTAGTTATCACATGTCCTTATATTTTTCGACGAGTCCGCCCGTCTGAAACTTATTCCATGACCAAATTCTCAATTGGCACGGTGCCAGAAAGGCGGCGCACCTGAAAAACGCGGCGCACGCGCGACACGTGACGGCGCCAAAGTGCATTCCATTCGCCGACTGACCGCACACTTGGCACGACTTCGAGGAGGAGGGACGAAAAACGACAAGCTCGTTGGTCATGATTTATTGATGGGATGGCACAATCAATTGTTGAAAAGTGTGGGAATGTGACAATGATCGTGAAAATGGAAAATTGAGCGCGACAGGAGAGGCGAGGGAGCAGGGAATGTGAGGAGACAGAGACGACTAACAAGAAAAGACGCGGCGAAAAGTTGAGAGAGTGTGGGAAACCGGTAGAGGGGGCCAGAGATAAAAGGACGGCGAAGTCTATATTTGCTTTAGGTCACAAAGACACACACAGACCACAAAAAGTTTGAAATATCAAAAATCGGGCGTCTCTCCCTCTCCTTCTAATGGGCATGGCGTTTTCGGAGCACTGCGTGAAACTTTCGCGGGATGACAAAGTTGTCTTTGGATTTGTCGAGACTGGGAAGACCCTCCTCGCCGGGCAGGATGTCGTAGCGATTGAAGAGGTTGCCAAAGAACAAGAAGAGCTCCATTCGGGCGAGCCCCTCGCCGAGACACTGCCGTTTGCCGACCGAGAACGGGACGAGCTCGTCGACCTTCCGCAGTTTTCCGTTCTCGATGAAGCGGTCCGGGTTGAAGCGGTACGGCTCGGGGAAGACCTGAAGAGGGATCAAACATTGGAAGTGAGATAAGCGATCTGTTGCGCCAGTACCTTCTCGTCCAACATGACCGTGCTTATCTGGGCGATCACACCAGTGTGTCGAGGAATCGGGAATCCGTCGATAACTGTGTCTCTAGTGGTCATGTGAAGCAAGTTGAGTGGAATTATGTTCGCACATCGTTGGGTCTCATTCAAAAACGCTGACAGGTAGGGGAGGTTGTTCTTGTCGGAAGTCGTCAGAAGACGTTCGCCTCCGATGACACGATCAAGCTCCTCGTTTATCTTCCGTCTCACTTCAGAATCGTGGAGATAGTAGGAGATACCCCATGTCAAGGTCATCGTCGTTGTCAGAAGTCCGGCGATCCACAAATCAAAGCACATGGCGACCAACTGTTTATTGCTGAACGTCTTCAAGTCTCCATCGTACTCCCGCTTCCGCTGCTCTTTCAGATAGGCTTCCACAAAGTCTTGGTTCTCGACTTCATCGAAATCAATCTCCTGCCGATGCTCGTCGACTTGTTTGTAGAAGAAGTCGTCCAAAAGATCTCTTCTCGCTCGAACTTTCTCGGCGAGCGTCGGTCCGGGTATGATCTTTGACGTCCATGGGACAAGGAATTGGATGAAGTAGCGGAATTCCGAAGTGACGTCACGCATCCCATCGATCAGACTTTTCAAGTAGGCGAATTCATCGCGTTGCTTCTGAAATCAACGACACCAATGAAGCGTGTAATTGCAATCGCCTACCGTCTCAAATCGCTTGTTGAACAGCGTCAAGTTGATGACGTTGCCAACACTTCTGTCCAGAAGACGTGGCAAGTCGATCTCCTCTCCCGAATGACTGTCAATGTCCCGGTGAAGCTCCTCCACCTCCATCAGAATCTTCTCCTGCATCAGATCCTTGCCCAGTCCGAGATCCCGCAACTGTGTCAACGTGAACCGCCGGTGCTCTCTCCACATCTCGCCGTTGGTGTCGAGCACTCCGTAATTGTCGCCGAGCTTCTTTCTCGAGTTCTCGTCCAGTCGTTTGTCGGCGTACGTCTCGCCGTCCTTGATGAACGTCTCCTTCATTTTCTCGTACGACGCGATGATGATGAATGGCTTGTTGCCTGCAAAAGGGGAAGTTTAACTTCCTTCTCACATTAGCAAATAAACGAACCCATCCAGAAAGTGAAAACAGGCCCGAACTCCTTGAGCCATTGTCCAAAAGCCTGATATCCAGGCTTCTGACTTTTCAAAGAGAGCAAGTTTCCCAGAAACGGTAAAGGAGTGGGGCCGGGCGGCAGATTCCGACGCTTCCAGTAGAGTTCATTGAAAATATAGACGGAAAACAAGGAAAAGAGGAGAACTAGCAGCATTTCTTCTGCTTCCCTTTACCGTCTTTCCATTTGGTTTTTATCCCAATCGCCGAAAAGTATGATTTGTGTCCCCTACCACTGCCGCCAGCGATTTTCTTGTCAAGTGTGGTTTCTCGCTTGTTAACTGCGAGAAACTGTCGGTAAATAGAGTGTGGTCATAGAAAATGTGTCACCACTTCATTCCGACCTTCAAAAAAAAACACATGGCTAGTCACCGTTACATGCATCAATTTCTTAACAGAACCGCCGTGAACTCTCTGGGCAGAACGATGCTCTGCTTGCTCTTGTCAATGTCCGGCAGCGCTTCCGAAGGCGTCACCGTGTAACGATTGAAGAGGTTGCCGAAGAACAAGAAGAGCTCCATTCGGGCGAGCCCCTCGCCGAGACACTGTCGTTTGCCGACCGAGAACGGGACGAGCTCGTTGACCTTCCGCAGCTTTCCGTTCTCGATGAAGCGGTCCGGGTTGAAGCGGTACGGATCGGGGGAAGATCTGTAATTTTGAGCCATCTGGGAGTTGCTCTTCCATATTTGTAAACGTACTTTCTCATCTGTCATCACCGAACTTATCTGAGCCACCACACCGGTCCCCTTTTTCACCGGATACCCGCCGATTACGGTATCCTTTGTTGTCATGTGCGGCAAGTTCATCGTGAGCAAGTTCACGCATCTTTGAGTCTCATTGATAAACGCGTTCAGGTAGGTTAAACTGTTCCGATCGGCCATAGTCACCAGTCGTTCCTCACCGATCACCCGCTCCAACTCCTCGTGGATCTTCTGTTGAACACCGGCGTCGTGCAGATAGTAGGAGATTCCCCACGTCAAAGTGATCGTGGTGGTGATGAGACCGGCGAGCCACAAGTCGAAGCACATGGCGACCAGCTGCTTATCACTGAATGTCTCGTCGTCTCTATCCGCCTCTCGCTTCCGCTGCTCTTTCAGATAGGCTTCCACAAAGTCCGAGTTCTCCTGCTCGTCAAAGTTGATGCTCTTCGCGTGCGCTTCGATCTGCTTCATATAGAACGCGTCCAGGGCGCGTCGCTTTTGAACCAGCAACTCGGTGAGCCCTTTTCCGGGCATGATCTTCTCCAAAAACGGTATTTGCATCTGGAGGTTGTACTTGAACTGCGAAATCAGATCTCGCTGCGAGTCGATGAGGTTTTTGAGCTCGGCGAACTCAGCGGCTTGCTCTTTTTCAAATCGATAGCCGAAAAGTGTCAAATTGATCACGTTTCCGACGCTTTGATCGATCAGGCGCGGCAAGTTGACCTCCGATCCTACCCGAGCATCAAGCTCCTTCTGAAGCTCTTCCACTTCGATCAGAATCTTCTCCTGCATCAAATCCTTTCCAAGTCCGAGATCTCGCAACTGCATCAGAGCGAACCGTCGTTGATCCCTCCAAACCTCTCCGTTCGTGTCCAGAACACCATACTCGCCGCCGCGAAACTGTTTCTGCAGATGGCTCAGCGGCTTGTCGACAAACGTTTCGCCGCCCTTGATGAACGTCTCCTTCAGGTTTTCATAACTGGCGATCATGATGAATGGCGTGGTTCCTGAAGTTAAAGGGAGATTCGGAAGATGTTCCAAGCATCCAGTTCTGCGATACCTCTCCAGAACGTGTAAATCGGTCCGTACTGCTTTCTCCACGTGTCAAACGCTTCATACCCGGGCTTCGGATTGTTGAGCGCCAGGAGATTTCCAAAAAACAGAATCGGCGTGGGTCCGGGTGGGAGGTTTCTTCGCTTCCAGTAAAGTTCAAGGAAAAGGTACAAGAAGAGTGCGGTGGTGATGAGAATCGGCAACATGGCTCTGTCTTCACATCCCCCTTCACCTTCCAATCTTTATACAATCGCCTAATCTTCTGGTTTCTGTCCGCCCAACCAAGTTGTTTCCCCGTATCTCCTATCTCTCATTTCTTATCTTTTGTGGTCTGTGTCGAGAGAATTTATTGTTGTTCTTGTGAAATATGAAATACATGAGATCTATGAGAAGGTGGAATGATGCAAATAATTATGTATCACTAAAGAGGAGAGAAGATAGAGACTACACTTATTGTTTGGCTGCAAATCCATTGAGCATTGGTGAGACGGGTGTGAATCCGAGGCTCGACTCGTTGTTTTTCTGTGGAGAAAAGAGAGGTGAGCACAGATATCTGGCACACAAGAAGCTCACCTGGAAGAACCGGATCATGTCCTCCGAGGTGACCAGTCCGTCGCGATCGGCGTCCAACTCGGCGAAGATCGTCGTGGCTCGCTGCTGGACGGACTCCTTGTTGACCTCCTCGCTGACGCCTTTTCCCTCGTTCAGTTGGAACACGGACTGGGTGAACTCGAGGAACGCCGAGTATCCGAAGCACTCGACCTCGCCGCCGGTGATCAGACGCATCGTCCATTTCGCGTTTGTCTCGGCGGTTTGCGGTTGTACGTGCGCAAGACTATCGAGCAGGTTCTGGAAATTGATGTACTTATGACGTGGCAGTACCACTTCATGAAGTGGCTGGCATACCTCGAAAGTGATCGTCTTCTTGTCCTTTCCGGCGACGGCGGCGAACAGACGCGAGATGTACTGATCGGTGGCCTTCTCGGGAGCAATAATCGAGGCGAGCAGGTTGCGAAACTCCTCCTCCTTCATCTTGCCGGTCGGCGACTCGTTCTTGAATCGCGCATACATGTACTTGATCCATCGCGGACTGAACTTTGTCTTCTGCGCCAGAAACTCCAACGACGGCGGCTGCACACCGAACTCCCACTTGTCGACGACCTCGTCTAGATCCATATCTTCATTCTTGTAGAAGATCTTGAACTGAATCGCCCGTATTGACCAGTAGACGCGGTTATAGATCGCGTCGAGGATCGAGGCGCTCGTGAACAGTGGCGGCGGCTCCGCGTACGCTTTGTGGACGGCTCGATCGAACTGCAAAAATGGGGTGGAATTGGAAAGCTGTGAAAACTGATTATAACACTGCTCCCCGAGCATATGCATGTCAACACAGGTGAAATTGAAATCGGCGGTAATTGGTTTTTCTTTTTACCCACCGGCTCACGCGCTCTGTTTTCGACTCACCCACTCCGCGTAAAGAGTCTGCTCATATTCATCGTGAGCAAGTGTGGATTTACGGTGTGGCACGTCACGCCCGTTTCTCGACGTGCCACCGCCCATACTTGGCTAGACACCACCGGGAGAGCGGAGCGTCGTTGTTTTAGAAAGTGGAGATTGGGGAGGAGAAGAACCCCATAGAACCCTCTGGCTTCGGGGGGAGGGGAGAGGGAGTGATGATGATGATGAATGAGATGGCACCAAGGCAGTAGTAGACTGATGAGGATGATGATGATAACAAGTGATAGAGGGAGGTGAGAGCCGGCGGGGGATAAAAAGATAGAAAGCGGTGGGGGAGAGGAGAAATACATACGTGTGTGTGTGTTTTTCCCCCACTCGCTTCCTGTTTTTATTATTTTCTCTCTGTTTTTTTTCAACTAAATAGATTGATCGAGTAGGATTCCAAAAGTTGACATCAAAATGATGATCCGAGAATGAAAAGGGAAGGGGGAGAGAAAAGAAAACGAGTCTCTCAATGTCAGAAGCATCGGACGGAAACCCAAAATTGGAGTTTTTCCGTTTTTGGCGACGTCGACGACGACACAAAACGCGAGAATGCTCTTCTCTTTTCTGCTTCTTCTTCTTCCTTTTCAAGCAAGAAGAACGAATAGAGATGTGCGTATGTGTGTCCGTGTCCATCTGAATAATGGATTCAGAATCATAGAGAGAGAAGATGATGGGGTGGCGTACGAATTCTTAGAGGACGAAGGGTCAGCGGAAGGAAGGCGATCATTAGATGACGATCTATGTTTTGCTCTCCGAGAGCAGAAAAAAGCGCATGAAGCATCGGAAACGAAGCGAGCAAAAACAGAAAAACCGCATGTTTCAAATGAAATCCAAGAATTTGTGCTCGAGCGCGCGAGCCTACCTAGTCCTAGCGCAACAAAACGCTGTAATCCGAGACGTGAAGCGGCGAATCGAAATGACTTTTATCTGACGCCAACGACGACGACGACGACGCCGGCGACGATCGAATTGAGAAGACGAAGAGTTCCGTCGTCGTTGAATTCTTGCCCCTTTTCTCTCGCCCGTCGCCCTCTCATTAATTATTCGTTGTGGTGTGGGAAGAAAAAAGAGAATAGAAGGCGGGAGGAAGGGGTCGAGAGAGAGAAAGTGAGAGAGAGAGAGATTTCTGGGTGCTGAAATTGCGACTTTGTACCGCCCGTGATGAAAATGCAAAATGTGTGACATGTGCCATCAATAACTAACTAGACAGTCATCAGAAGTGCACGACGCCTTCTGATCCCTTCTATTTCTACAAAAGGGCTCTTCACTGGGTTACGGTAGCTCACCTGACTCGGTCGCCGACGCATTCGTTCGCTCGCCAGCGGAGAGAATACATTCTTGCCTGAAAACATTGAGTGGGAGGCTCTTCTTCTTCTTCGGCTCCACTTCCTGGCGTCAGGGAACCGGATTCCTAGGATCTCCTAAACAATTCATACTTTTCTTCTTCTCCTTCTTCTTCTCGGTCAGTCGGAAAGAGAGTAAAAGAGAGAAACAAGAAGATGTGGAAGATGAAGACGTGGAAAAAGTGAAAGAAGAAGAAGAAGAAGAACGTCTTCTTTTTCCTTCTCTCTTTTATGGAAGTCGTTCCGAGAGCTCCACATCTTCATCTCCCTTACTCTCGCCCCCTCTTGCGCACGGAGCAATAAAACATAATGTGCTCTTTTCTGTGGTGATGCATCGGAAGACAGATAGAAGAAGAGGGGGGAAGTAGTAGAAATGGATCGCCGAGCGATTATTCTGGTTGAAAGGAAACGTCAAATTACTAGCAGTTATACAGACGATTATGACATCTTCTAACCTCACTTCTAAAGGGATCCCTACTCCCAGGGATCTCGTCTTGTGAGCTCGTTTCTCTTTTCAGCCTATTTTCCATTTCCAGCCGAGTTTTCTGGTTCTGCACGTTGAAAAGAAGAAGAAGAGAAAAGGGAATTTATGAATATTCAACTAGGTTTAGGGGGTATATGGACATGGAAATGAGTATGTGTTCCCGGCCAAAGTCACGTAATGGTTGCTGGAAAAGGGAAGATGATGATGATGTTGGTGGCTGAAAAGAGAAGCCGACTAATCTAGTTGAATGTATGTTTTGTTTGGATGTCACTCCCAAGGGTTGGGATTAAGTTCAGCGGAGATCATGTGAGGTGGGGGGAGATTAGACTATTTAGGGTGGAGCTCCACTTCTTGAGAACTAGAAGAGTTAGAAAAAAGACGTCTTCTATTGAAATATAGCTGACACATCAAGCAACATTTTGTTAGTTGACAACTTTTTCCTAGGTTTTCCAGTTTTCAAGATATGACCTCGGAAAGTCAGAATGGCGAAAACTATCTGGGGACCACTCGAATACAGCGAAAATCGATCTCCGAATCTTTGTGTCGACAACTTTTTCGACAACTTTCAACAAAATGTCGCCGAACTTGCTCGGCGAGCAACAAAGAAAGAGAAGAAAGTTTAAAATGAATTTCCGATCACCCCCTCCTCTTCGTCGTCGTTTGACACAAAGCTAGATCGAATTTCGCGCGGCGGCGGCGAGCACCTCGCTCCTCATCTTTTCTGCTCATTATTGAAACATCACATGTCTTCTGGGTTGACTGACTGACTGACTGACCATCATCATCATCATCATCATCTTCATTATTATATTCATGTGGAAAAGTTGTTTCCCCCGAAAGTTCCCGCCCCTTTACACTCACTTTCCAAACTCCCGAAATTGTCGACAGCGTTGTAGTAGGTCATGAATGTCGAGCTGAAACAACGAAGGAGACGTGTATTTATTTGGCGATGATGTCCAGACGATCAGAGCTCACTAAAAGCCGGGGAGGATAAAAAGAGCACACCGGCTCGCGAAGCTCGAAGCCCGCCCCTCTAATTGTTGGCTTTGCCGAGAGGAGATGATGAAAAAAGAAAGAGAGAGAGAGAGAGAGAGAGAGAGAGAGAGAAAAAGAAAAACGATGTCGATGTCTTTCGGAAGTGTGTGAAATTCCAAAAATCGCTCTGGAAATTCAACACCCCCTTCCAATTCTTCCATCTCTTCCGGCGCCCCCTATTCACCGCGTCGCGCCGATAAATTCAATTCGGCGCGGGTTGAAAATGGAAAGAAAACGGGGGGAGAAGAATGATATGGGAACTTACTTGTTCGAGTACATTCGGTCAGGTTTTGGAGGCGGGAAGCGCGCGCGCTTCTGGAAGACTCACCCTAATAATGAAGCTCGTTTCTTTTTCGTGCTCCGGCTCCGTCGGCCGCCGCCGCTCATAATTGGTTGTGACGGGCTCACAAAGTTGTTCATGGTGGTTTCTTATTTTGGAATCGAAGGAGTAGGAGTAGAAGTTTTTGTTTTTTTCCCGCCAAAACGTTTTCAATTCGTGTCAAGTGCTCAATAGGGCGTGTTTTTGCTTTTCGCCATTTTCGATATGTTTTTTATTCGCGAGAAAAGTGTGAAGTATATGTAAACGAAAAGAAAGCGAGAAAGACGTCTTCTAGACATGATTCGTCGCGTGATGATGATCGACGACTCGCAATGAGTTCGCACCGCTGTGTCGGCTTTGCTTTCTGAAAAAGAGCGAGCTCGTCGTTCGATATACATGTATTCAGTAGGAAAAATGGTAATTACGAGGCTCTTCGGTTGGTGGTCCTCGAGAGGAGGAAGATGTGAATCGGTGTGATGGGGAACTGCATCAAGTAGAGGATGTAGACGAACGCGTCGATTCGGAGAAAGATCCGTCTCGCGTCGATCGACGGACTGTCGCGGAGGTCGAAGAACTCGTCGAGCAGCTGGAATTAATACTTTGCCTGAGCCCATGTTTGTCAACTAATCTTATTCAATTATCTAGATCTCAAGCCAGGTGGGCTCATTCTACGTCACCTATCTTGATGAATTATCTAGATGAACTGTAGAATGAGCACATCTGCTTCGCACCTCTATTGGTAGATCTGTCAGATAGAGAAGGAGGAGGATAAAGCAATTATCGGACACACAAACATGATTGGCCATCCCATTTTACCTCGACAATTGAGATAGCTATCAGAAAGTTGTCAACTACAAAGTTGTAGAGCACACAAGGAGCTACAACTTTGCAGTTGATAACTTCCAGGTTGCTCTTTTGGTTCTCGAGATAACATGAGATCTTTATGACCCGTACTTACCTGCAAGCTATAATTAGGCAAATTCAAGAACAGCGTAATAGTGGCTGAGATGAGGCATCGTCGAATCGCCGTACTCCGACGCTTCTTGGAATTCCTCAAACTGTTCGACGAGACAATCTTCATGTGACTGTTCTTTCTCGATCCACGCCCGCGAATCTCGTCGTCGGCGATGAGCGTGATGTGATTGCTGCACGAGTTCTTCCACATCAGCACCGAGATGTCGGCGGCGATGGTGAGGATTAGCGGAACAAAGAAGGTGCCGACGCACTCGATCACCATTATGAGACGTGCGTGACTGAAATAGCCTTGTTGCGGTGATGTTAGAAACTGGGCGAAAAACTACTCGGAATAGTCGGGATCCTGGCCGCAGTAGATGTTGTCGAACTGATTGTCGATGCGACGGCCTGTGATGAAGATCGGTGTCCACAACTGAATGACCATCGATAGAATCAGAATGACGCAGAGGATCGGCTTGGCACGACATGGGTTGAGGGTTCGGATGCGTAGCGGGAAGAAGATGTAGAAGAAGCGCTGAAAGTCGGGATTTGGCACTGAAACTAAATACTGGAAAGGATACCTCTGCGTACATAGCAACCCATGACCAGTGAATGAAGCACGAGGAAGTGTTCACAAGGAATGCGGTCAGCTTGCACACCAGAATCCCCGGAATCGCTTCTGAAACGGGTTGTGTTCACTCTTTCCCTCCTTCTGAATCGCTATTCTATTTGTGTGACGTGACACCAACCATAGATTATATCCGTGTTTTCGGTGATAACACTGATCAGAAGAGTGGCCAAGAGTACGAAGTTGGCGAGCAGAATCGCGCACAGATACGGCAGGTAGTGCGATTTTCGGTAGCATTTCACGTAGCAGAACGAGAGGAACAGGATGGGGAGGGCGATGAACGAGATGACGACGACGGCGTAGAAGAGAAGACGTGAGCTGTGCGTCCACTCGTCCAGATACACTTGTTGCTCGTCCATCATCGGAGGCGTGATGAACGTGAGAAGCGGCATCGAGATGGACATTGTTCTGAAAGTCGACCAGGAATTGGAAGGAAGCAGAGGAAAGTTTCAGACGGAGAACAGAGAAATCTAGCCGAAAACCTAATTAGGTCTTCATCGAAACGTCGTCTGTAACGGCTACTTCCGAGAACTGAGCTGAAAGTGAAAAGGAGGAGAAGAGTCAAGTTTCAGCCCTCCTCGTCTGCTAGAATTCCAGACATCTGGCGATGGGCACGTCTCGCAAAATAGCCGTGATGAGCCAGCCGCATACTAAACACATGCACAACGAGTCTAATATTCGTATTGAATCAGGAGAGAGAGTAAAGTCCATTTCTTCCCATATGGGCGGGATGGAGCGATAACATCCACGGTGAGTTTAGCGAATTAAAACGGACAAAAGTGAGCCTCAAAAAGAGCCCAGCGAGATAGGGCGGTGCGTATCCGGGAATCCGGAATCCGTTGCCAGGCTGTCGCAAATAGACGAGGACCGATGAATGCGTGAAGAGGAAGAAGAAGATGAAGAAAATGAAGAAGAAGACGTGCAGTTTCTCGAGAAGAACGAGGACGGCGCGCGCTTTCTGAGCCCGAAAAGGACACGGTTCGCGAGAAATTATGGACTGATAAATGATAGGGAAGCTTAGCGGGGGGAAACTGAGAAAACAAGGAATAATGAAGGGTGTTGACCGGGAAATAAGCGAGGAAAACACTCCTTCGTTCCTTTTTTTCCAGATGACTCCTAAAAGCTTTCCATCTCACTTTCCTTTCCCCCCTTTTCACGCTTCGAATGTTTTCAGGTCTGTTTTCTTTTTGCTTTTCGCTGTGTTTTTTTGCTGACACACACACACACACTCACATTCATTAATTACACTCCGGCTTCTCTCTCCTTCTGGATATTTTATTCAAATTCGTGTTTTTTTCATTTCCCGGATATCAAGCTGGTCGCACAGCCGAGAGACAGTAGAAATGAGTGAGTGTTCTGTGAGTTATAGTAATACAGGCGGAATTGTAAAATGGGCTGAAAATGGGCGGAACGATGCGAAATGTATCTATTTAGCGTCAGTTTTTCTAAAAAAAACCTATGCAGTTGTGTCGAAAAACGCGAAAATTGTAATTTTTTCGAACTTTTCTACCAGAGATGTCCGAAAGTAAAAATTTGGAAGACGGAAGTCGGAAGTCGGAAGTCGGAACAGATTTTTCAAAGACGGAAGTCGGAAGTCGGAAGTCGGAACAGATTTTTCAAAGACGGAAGTCGGAAGTCGGAACAGATTTTTCAAAGACGGAAGTCGGAAGTCGGAACAGATTTTTCAAAGACGGAAGTCGGAAGTCGGAACAGATTTTTCAAAGACGGAAGTCGGAAGTCGGGAGTCGGAACAGATTTTTCAAAGACGGTAGTCGGAAGTCGGAAGTCGGAACAGATTTTTCAAAGACGGAAGTCGGAAGTCGGAAGTCGGAACAGATTTTTCAAAGACGGAAGTCGGAAGTCGGAACAGATTTTTCAAACCCGAAAGTCGGAAGTCGGAAGTCGAAATTCCGGACAACTCTGTTTTCTACCGTAAACTTAAAGGCGCATGAAAAAAAAAGAAAAAAGGGTCTCGCCGCGGGGTACATTTTCCGGGTAGAAAAATTCGGAAAAGTTCGCATTTTTTGCTTTTTTTTAAAAACAGCTGCATAGGCTCGAAAAACACAAAAAAGTTGACGCTGAATAGGTCCATAACCGTAAAAAGTATAAAAAGTAGAGCAGGCGAGGAAAAAAAACGAAGAAGCGGGAAACTTGCGCGGTAAATTAGATTTTCACACTACTCTTCCGAAATCCACACCAACCCACGGCGTCCGAAGACTGAAGACGTGCACACCGAACCCATTGGAAGTTTGGAGAAAAAGGAAGGCGGTTCTCTCTCCGATGCCCTCGAGCTGTTCCATTTATTTAGCACTCATTTTCTCGATGTGTGTCTGTTTTCGAGAGAAGGAAAAGGGAAAATCATCAAGAGATGATACTCTGTATGTTCTTCAGGCGGAAAAGCATCTATAAATATGTCTGGCGCGGGGTCGAAATCGGGGGGCGCAAAAAACAAACAAATTAGTTTTCTGGCGAAGGAGCACAAGAAAAAAAACGAGAAAGAAATGAAATTCCCCCATTTTTTGCGGGTTGTCGACGCTTTTCGTCGGTTGGAAGACGGAACACAGATTGTCGTTTGTGGAAAAATATTGAAAGTCAAGTTATAGCCATAAGACAGAAAGCTGCCAAAACAATGCATTTGGAGCTGCGGGACCCAAACCTCTTATCACGAGAACTAGAAGAGATAGGGGAAAGGTGTCAGCTGTCTATATTGCATTAGTTGACCCCTTTCTTCTATCTCTTCTAGTTTCCAAGATATGAGGACTAAAGGTCAAGCCGGCTGAAATAAAACCATTTTCAGAGTTCAATTCCCGGATGTTTAAAAATAACACCAAGTGAGCTCCGAGAGCAGCGTGACACAAACACCGAAATCCGCACAGAACGTGACAATAATGGCTTCCTTTTTTTTTGCTAATCTCCAGCAGTCCTCCCACCTCCTTCTATTGTGTCAAGTGTGGACGCGTGAGAAACTTCCCTTCTTTGTGTGCAGTAGGTACACGTATTCTGATGTCAGACTGGAAAATGGTTGAGGCTGAAAATGTGGCTGGGTACAATTGGGGGGTATTTATGTGAGTGTGAGTGACCAACGAAGCAGATAAATAACTGAATTGCTGAATGTACCAGAAGAAATGGAGGGGGCGGAGTCAAGAGACGAAGTGAGTCAATGGAGAATGGGATTAGGAAAAATGAGATTTCGTATCAGTGAGTGATACGGCGATGTCTGGTGTGTGTGTGTCCATGAATCAGTTGGTTCCGGCCAATTTCACGTTGAGCTCTGCAAAAGAAGCCCTTTGCAAATATGGCAGGACACGCGACGCGACCGCAGCGCTCACCCCTTTCTCGTATGCTTCGCGCCGTGCTCTCCAAGTTGTAGATGGTCGCCAGATGGGCTTTCTCGTAAAAGTCGAGCTGATGAGTGTTCAGCACGTACCAATCGCAGCGCTCTTTCACCGACGTGACGAGAAAGTAGTCGGCGAGTGGCAAAAGCGCCTGAACACTGTCCTTGGTCACGGGACGCAATGGCTGGTAGATCATGTGGAGGAGCTCCTCGAAGTCGTGCGAATCGATGTAGTCGAACCGGAAAGATGTCTCGTGGCGCTCTTTGAAGGCGCCGAAGAACAGCGCGCGGAAGAACTCGGATTCGTTGGCCACAATCTCCTTGATGACGTGGAACTTCATCGCGCCCACTTGCACGGTGGCGTTTGAGAGGAGACTTTTCGAGAAGGTAATGTGCTTCCTCCTCTTCTTAAACACCCCCTCAGAGAACTTTTGCACAGTGATATCCGCGTAGATCTCGAAAATGATATCATCGGGGAACACCTTGAAGTCGTGATAGAATCGAGGTTGTGCGTGGAAGAACGTCTTCGTGATAGTGAACTCTTGCACCTTGCAACTGAACTTCAGATGTGAAATGCAAATGACCGAGTATTTGACTGTGGCAATACAGTACCAATCCGAGGTGGCAGTCCAGAAGCACTCGGTGCACACGCGCAATATTCGCTTCCCGCCCGGATTCTTAGTGTTCCCAGTTTTCAAATCGTACTTTTGCGGCAGACGCAGTTTGACGCCGAGTCGAAACGGAATGTCGTCTTTAATTCGCGTCACATCACTTCGCTTCCTGTCTCCGAGCGATAGAGCCGCTTTCAGAGAGATTCGTCCGCCGTCCTCTTTCGCCTTCATCTGATTCTTTTTCAGCAGTTGGCACTCCATTTGATTGAGAATCGGAACGCGTTCGTGTAACGGTAGAAAGTTGAGAAACGCGTAATGCCGATCGATTTCCTCCTCACTGTCCACTGAGTTGAAGATCAGTTTCTAAAATGGACGTTTCGGAGGCCATATCTTGAAAACTAGATGAGATCGAAAGAAGGTGTCAACTAACAAAATGTTCTTTGTTTTGTCGGCTATACTTCAACAATTGACAACTTTCTTCTATCTCTCCTAGTTCCAAAGATACGACTACTGAAAGCGCACCTGTAGATATTTCAGCTTGTAGGCGTGCGCCAAAGCCAACTTCTCCTTCCGACACATCAACTTTGAGCGTATCACAAATTGCTCACACCATCTAATAACTATTTTCGCTTGAAATCTAATTCCGAGCTGCAAAACACGCTCCACATTCTCCCCTACAATATGGAATTAAATAACACCTGTGTAGTTGGTAGTGTGTAATCTGAAATTAAAACTTACAAGTCAGAACTCGCGCGTGTCCGTAGAGCACTTGCAGAAAACTGTGAAAGTCCGTTGGGTCAAGTTCGGTTAGTTGATTTTCGAATCCAATGTACTGTTTCTTGACGGCGAAACAACGTTTTTTGAACCAGGGGGAGTGATAGGAAAGGATCCGCGGGTTGACGTTGAACATCCGGTTTCTGACGACAATCTCGACGTTGTCCCTCGCTTCCGGACTGACGACGTAGAAGTTATGAATGCGTTGAGCGGTCGTTTTCACTTTAACGACGAACAACTTCAAGTCCAACTTCAGCTCGTCACGCCGGATGAATGTCCCTCGAAACACGTCACTCCACTCGATGAAGTACTTGAACGCGACGCTCCGATTACCGCTGCTGACCGTCTTCTTGACGACGTCCTTCTTGTAGCCGTACTGGTTTCCCTGATTGACAACGCGTGGAGTTGCGATGATAGGGATGCTCCACGTGGTCTGAATCTCCCAGCAACACTCGAGGTACAGGCTGAGGCACTGAACTGGCGGAGGCTGATGGGGACAGCGGTGGGCCTTCTTCGCCTTCCCTCTTTTCTCGTCCAAATGTGCATAGAACTTCCTGGAATGGCGGCAAGACTCGTGAAAACGTGACGTGACTAACCATGGGACACCTCCGACGAACACTATTTCGGTTTTGATGGAGGCCTCGGTGCACTTGTTGCTGTTCACCATCTTCATACTCTTCGGATTCGGAACAGTGAGCCGTAGTGTTTTGAATCGATGCTCCGGATTCGAGCCGTTCATGTTTGACGTTTGACGACGTCTACTTTAAACTTGGATTAGGTCACTGGATGAAAAGGTGGGCGGGGCCTAAGGAGGGTACCCTAGAAACAGAGAAAGAAGTGCATGCCAATTTGGTACCCGAAAATGGACGGCAATAAATTTTATGTACTGCTCCAAAATTATTTTATAGCCGAGACCTTTCTCATGAAGATGGGGAAAGGAGGAGCTACATCCCTATGTAAGTATGTACAGGATTACGGTATTCGAGGAAAAAGTGTGGGTAGTTAGTACTGACAAGCTCAAAAGTGTGCACCAAATCAAAAGGGAGCGACAAACTCGACTAATTTCACAACTCGGATAAACACAAAATCGGCGGCGTCAAAGCGCGGGGTATAAAGAGAGAGGGAGAGAGAGACAGCAGAGAGCTCGACCTAACAACCTGCAGTGAGTGTTACGCATCCGCTTTCTGATGGAGCCCCGAATGGGCTCAAAAGTGCGGCTCTAGCGCGCGAAACGACTGTCGTAATGCAATAAAAGTGGGGAGGATGGAGTCGTTGAGAGGAGGAGGAGAAGGGAGCAAAGTGAAAGAGAATCCTATCGAGAGGCTGTAATACCATGGGTGGAAACTGCCGGAGCACAGCGAGAGAGAGAGTTTCCGACCCAGGAGACGCAGACTTCATGGTTTGTGACAGGTGTGCTCCCGGATGCTCCACACAGTGCCAAACTTTTCTTTGTACATATTCTGATGCTTCCTTTATTCGCTACAATAGAAATTACTCCAGTCACATAGATGATAATAAGGTGGATGTTTAATAAGAATAGAATATAAAAGTTATAAGGAGGTGTAGGTATGGTGGTGCAAAAATGAAAAATGAGAAACGGTGCAAGTTCCAGGGACACCAGGATACTTTAAAAAAGAGCACAGGGAGGGGGTGGGAAAGGAGCGGTGACATGGACAGAGAAAACAAGAAATGAGCTTGACAAAAGCGTTAATAATGTGAAATGAAAACTGCAATTTCAATATGGCTTCGATAAATGACTGTCGGCGGGAAGAGAGGGAGAGTCTAATGTTGATGATTCTGTAGAGGTTCGTCCATGAATGCGCGTTCCTCGTTCAACGGAACTGGATGCAGTATTTCAGCCTGAGCTGGGACTTCTTGGGGCAATTGTTGTGGATCCTGTAGGACTGGCGGTTGATCTGCCGGAGCTTGAAGTGGCGCCGGAGCTTGTTCCTCGGGGAGCAATTGTCTCGCGCGGGGCCCGGGTCGCTGCCGTTGCACTGGTTCGTAGACGATATGGTTCAAACGACGCCAAGCTTGGTCCAAGTTGAGTAGAGCAGCTTGACGGGCGTCCGGACGTGGATAGGCAGGTATTCTAGCAAGTATAGCTACGTCTTGCTGGTCGTCATCGTCCTCGTCTTCGGATTGCTCGGCCTCGTCTTCATCCTCCGATTGGTCTTCCTCATCATCATTTTGGTCTTCCATAAGCGGGGCGGGCTGCGCGTCCGGCTCTTCTTCATGTGGCGGGGCTTGTTGCGGAGGCATCAGTGGATCCACCGGCATCTGAGCAGGCATCTGCTGAGGCAGTTGCGGAATCATCGGCGGTTCAATATCCATTTGAGGAGCCACCTGGGGAGGCATCGGTGGATCCATCTGCATCTGCGGAGGCATCGGCGGATCCATCTGCATCTGAGGAGGCATCGGCGGAGCCATTTGTTGAAGCATCAGTGGATACATCTCAGGAGCCATCTGATTAGGCATCTGCTGAGCCATTTGCGGAACCATCGGCGGATCCATCTGCATCTGGGGAGCCATCGGAAGAACAATCTGGTCAGGCATCGGCTGAGCCATTTGCGGAGGCGCCTGAGGATCCATCGGCAGAGCTATTTGAGGATCTATCTGTTGAGCCATCTGAGGACGCATGTGAGGAGCCATCAGCAGGGGAATCCGATGAGGCATCAGCGGTGGCATCGGATCAGCCATCGGCTGAGCCCTTTGCGGAGGCACCTGAGGATCCATCGGCGGAGGCATTTGCTGAGGCATTTGCGGACGTCTGTGTGGATCCATCTGATGGGCCATCGGACGAGCAATCGGCTGAGGAATTTGCTGGCGCATCGGATGAGCTATCGGCCGATCCATCTGCATCTGGCGAGCAATCGGCTGAGCCCGTTGCGCAGGCCCCTGAGGACGCCTGCGAGGAGCTATGTGAGGATCCATCTGAGGATCCATCGGCGCAGCTATTTGAGCAGCCATCTGAGGACGCCTGTGAGGAGCCATCGGCGGAGCCCTATAAGGAGCCATCGGCGGAACCACCTGCTGAGGCATTTGCGGAATCAGAGGAAGCATCGGCAGAAATTCCGGACGATCTATCATCCAATGCCCCTCTAGAGGCATTTGTGGCGGCATTTGCTGAGCATGTCTCATAGCCGTAAAAAGCCTTATAATTTGGTCTATGACGATTTGGTTTCGTGGAATCGCCATTGCTCGCTCGTCAACCACTCCGTTAGCGAAGATGTAACCGAGGCCTCCTTCCAACTGTGCCGCCATATTGAACTAAAAACAGAGGAGGTTGGGGATGAAGAGGAATGGGAAGTGTTACCAATTGTTGAAAATTTATTATTGGCCTGTAGTTCTGTCTTCTGCGGGCTCTCCCGTTGTTCTGCGCGCCTCCATCGGCTCTCCCGTTGTTCTGCACGCCTCCACCGGCTCTCCCGTTATTCACCCCATCTCCTCTGACGAGGCGATCCTGTTGGGCAGCCATCCGTCGGAGCACATCCAGTTGCGCCCGTGGAATGCCGTTCTCAATGGGAACATTTTCCCGACGATGCGCGTCGGGGTTGCGCCGGTCACGACCGAGAGGGAGACGTGCATTTTGGCGATTCATTCGATAACCGCGGTCGAGACGAACGTTCGGATCCACTGGTCCAGCTAGCAAGAGTAGGTCTTCCATAAACATCTGCTCATTCACAGGCTCGAGCTCTCCACCTCGCACTTCGCCGTCAGCAACCCGCTTCGTTCGGGTGGCGACGTAGTAGGCGATTTGATGGGGATTGTTCGCTTCCTGATTGACAGGCGGGAAGTGTGCGTAGGCATACCACTCGACTCCGCGATTCCGAATGTATCGTGCCGCGGCGTCTGCGGGCGTGTAGTATCTTCTCACAACAGCAAACTGCAAAACGAACAGATGAGGTCAGTTCGATCGAAATGGACAGTTGTCGAACTCACAATAGCGTTTCTCGCCATGAACCACTCGCCGACCTTCAGTTGCGCCAGATCGTTAATGTCGCTTTGGGTTATACTGTAGCCGATCTCCTCGCGCAGTCTTCCGGTGCACAGCGGCTCCATTTTCGTCTGCAGAAACAAGCCTGAAATCCTGGGGGTGAATCGATTGAAAATAGTTCAAGGATCCGCACCTGGCATCTCCCTATCGTTGTGGCATAGACACTGAAGGAACATCTCGAACTCTGGAGCGGTGATGTCGTCCGGAAGGCGGAACCTTCTCGTGGTTCCGACGTCTCGCGACGATTTGAACAGATGCTCGAAGAACCGCGACTGACCCATGAGGAGCTCGCGATTGACGTAGAGAACAGTGTTGTCGATGAAGAGTTGCGCGTTGGAGAAGATGGTCCGTGTGTAGAACGTCTGGCGCAGCGTCGGTACGAAAGTGGTCCGGAAGTCCTTGATGAGAAAGCGGAAGAGGAACCCCCTTTGTTCGTTGAGGTCTTCCACGTGCTCCGGAGACCAAATGATAGCGTTCGGGGTGTTCGAGTCGATGTATCGGCGGAATGTGACGATCTCGTCATCTTCGTCCTCGTCCAGTGCCATTTTCTCGACCAGAATGCCTACTTCTCCCTGCCAAAACTCGCACATCGCTTTCCGGCACTCGAGCCGGAACTCGTATCCATCGCCCTCCGTCGTCTTCTTATTGTCCACACTGCATTGCCACTCGGCGCCGTTCATTCTCTTCCAAATCGTCGGCCTGCCAACTGTCATATAGTGGTGCTCGGCCGTGTAGACCACTCCGTTGATGGTGAATCTGTCGAACGGTGCCATCGGCTCCTCGTTCTCGCCGACGCGTCGCTCCACCTCTTGCTTCCGCTCTTCTGGCAGCTCGACGAACAGTGGATGGTTTTTGTAGCGATCGTACTTCTCGGCACTATCGATCGATTTGATTATTGTGTCCTGGAAGGAAAGGAATGAAGAATGTGCAAAGCGGGTGGTTCGTATCCCACCATAAGAACGCGAAGATCAAACTCCTGAGCCAGACTCAGTTTGCGAAGAGCATGCACATTTTTGGTGCGCAGAAGGTATCGCTCCAAGTGGTGCAGGGCAAAGTCCGATCCGAACAGTCTGGCGTATGTCAGAAGGTGCCAAATGTTGTAGGCTGAAACGAATATTGAGCCATTCCACATTTCATCCATTTCATCCGTATTCCAATGACCACCCTTAGTGGAGACGGCGAGAAGCCACCACCAGCTGCTCGCCGTCTGTCTTCTGTTGCACTCCACCCGGCCCATTCTGACTGGGAGGGCTGTTCTCTGCGGGTGCTCGCGCGCGCGCGCAGTTTGTGGCTCTCTTCCGTCTTTCTTTCCTCGTCTTTCCTCGCCAGAGAGCGAGCGCGCGCGCACACCCACTAGCACGCATTCATTTATCGATTTTGACTCGACAGCCGATGATGACATTCTTTTTATACACGTCTCTTTTGAAATGGGATTGAAGATGTGCGATAAGAAAAAGTGCATGGGATACTAATCCCCTCGACGGATTTCCATGTTTTTGTAATCTAGGTTTCCCAGTTTAAAGCCGACTAGCAATAGATTCGTTTTCATATCTCTCAACTCGCTTCACTATCTCGCGTCACAAGCTCCATGGCTCGGCGAGCAAGCACTTTTTCATTCGTTTTTTTCTCTCATTCCTCCCGCCATTCCCTATTACTCGTTTCTTTCTGCAGCTGTCCGAAATGGAGCACGCTCCGAAGAGGCGATTGGAAGAGCAAGAGCAAGACGCGGAAGTGAAAGAAGGCGATGTGGAGCACGAGGAGAAGGAGCAGGAGCACGAGGCTCCAGAATTGAAGAAACCAAAGTTGGAAGAGCGGGAAGAGGAGCCGGACTCGTCGGAAGACGTCGCGGAGGAGGAGCCGGAGGAGACGAGCAAAGTGGAGGCACCACAAGAGGAGGAGTTCAAGAACAGTTCGTTCGCCAGTAGACGTCTACTGTGTCACACTTTCAAATTTTCAGTGGGCGGACCCGGATTCGTCGCCGAGCAAGAGCGTGTGGTGCGCGAGCTCGACAAGCAAAAAGAGACGATCAAGACGCTTCTCGACGAGATGCAAGCGGCGAAAAGAGCTCGTCAGACCCATAACATTCATGCGATTTTTCAACGCCGCAATAGGTTCATGAAATAAATTGAACACATAAAAAAGTATAAAATCTTCAACTCACCATTGATATCGTGATAATCCATGTGCAGCACATTTACGAACACGAGGAAGTGAGCCGAATCGACGGTTCCGGTCAGATGCACGACTCCGTTCCGAACCGGTCTCAGAATGTTTAGCGCGTTTTTGCAGCGAATGGCAAAGACCTGAAATTGAAGTGACATGTCTTCTTTGAGCCGACGATGTCATGATTTAGTGGTGGAGACGTACGTTCTGTGAAACGTAGATCACGTTGTTGTCAAAAACGATCTTCAAGTCCGACCACTCTCTCGGTCGGCCGAGCCCCGGCGATCTATACATTGCGCTCATCGCGTCACGAATCTCCATCTCGAAGAGCACATCGATGAATCCCGCCTCGTCGATGTAGCCGTTCTCTCGGGTCTCCAGCTCCTCGTAGTTGATGAACTTGGTGAAGACGTGTTTCGTCAGACTCGGCGTGTAGTTGATGACCTGTTTGCTGGCGATGTCGTTGCCGTCCTCGAGACGATTGCGGATCTGCCAACTGGCGTCGGTGTTTATCATGAAGTGCGCGCGCGAGTCGCAGAAGCATTGCAGCGCGAACGTCATCGACTCGAAGCCGAGCTCTTCGACGTCGCGCACCACCATCCATTTGAACGGCACGCCCGACAACACGATGTACGGGCTCGTCCAGCCGAACTCGAGCTCGTCGTCCGGCTCGACTCGTTTCGTCTCGGCGATCGGTATTCGGAACGTCTCGCGCATCGTCAGCGGCAAATCGGGTGCTATGAGCCCCGACATGATCGGCGGTTGGTTTTACCTGAACAATCGTTATCAGAAGTAGTTGCGTAGATGAGAGGAAGAGAAGAGCGTAAAGAAGGGGCGATGTCAAAGGTAGAAGTGCACGGACTGGGTTGGAAAAGAGCGAGCGAGCGTCGCGGAGACCCAGAGGGTTGGGCAGCCAGAGACGCGGTCGATAGAATGGAGAAGACCGCTGCGCCGGGGAGGGCGACAGCCGCAGGCGCCCGGTGCGGTGGCGAAATAACGCGGACGACGAGGAGGGGTCGGTGTGGCATGACACGTCTCACTTGGAGGTATATATGCGGGTCCCTGCGTCTCTTACGCTTCTCCTCGTCGTCGCTCTCCTTCTTTATCGTTCACTCTCATTCGTCTGTCTCTATTTCTGTTTCTGTTTCGGTTTCTGGGCGAAGGAAGGCGAAAAAGAAGAGATGGAATGAAGAGAGGAAGACGCGTTCTTTTCTCTCCCTCTCCCTCTCTCCTATCTCTTTCTTTTCTTGTGCCTTTGGCCCGCACGCCCGGGCGATTGTAACGGGGCGGGCTGGTGACCGAGTGTAAGTGTCCTCGACGATGAAGAAAACGAAGAAAAAGAAGAAGAAGAAGAAGAAGGAGAAGACAGAGAGAAAAAAGGTCAAGGCGCCAGCAGCAGCAAGTGAAGAAGAAGAAGAAGAAGAAGAAGACTGATCGAATTGGGTTGGGGGTAGCGCTGATCGAATCGTGATTATTACAAAGTTCCGGTATCGAAACGATTACGGCGGGTAGCGGACTGCGGGAGAGAGACGAAGAAACCTATCAAAAAGAACTATGGTCGCGTTTGTTATCACTTATCACCGGGTCGTAGTGCTCGTAGCGGCACTGGTGATACTGCCAGTAACATTAACCCCACGAATCTAATGTAGTGCGTGTACATGTACATGTCCAGGATTAGTTATCAAGATTACGTTTTCCATTAGCGTGAGCACATGACCTGAGAGCGGGGGCATGAAGTGGCATGCCGCAGACAACTAGAGTAATTGGAAATTGCGAATGACAAAGCCCATTGAATGGTTATTTATGTTTGACACGGAATGTGTGTAGTACCTGTCAATCAGCAGAAGATGGTATCTTCACAAAGATGCAGTAGATTAGATTTGAAAACTACACACGTTTTTGGGTGGAATACAATGGAAACATCAGAACAAAGAGAAAAGAAAGAGAGAATCGAATGCGTTTTCTGAGAAGCAAACAGTACTGATATTGAAGTGGCATCATGACGTGTTATCACCGGTTTAGGAATGGTCGAAACTATGAGTCGTTTCTCTTTTTTTTTTTGATAATAAGGGTATCGATTTAGACGCAACATTCATGATTCATTGTACTTTCCAATTGTGGTCCAAATAAGGCACCGTAGTGGTCATTTGATCTCATTTTATTTCGAGAGCCGAGAGAGCTATCAAAAAGTTGTCAACTACAAAGTTGTAGCTCTTTTTGTGCTCTACAACTTTGCAGTTGACAACTTCTTTATAGATCTTTTGGTTATTGAGATGAGCTTTCGAGCCAGGTAGCTTCAGTGCTATTTTGTTTCTGTTTCCATGATTCCGTACAGCTCACCCTCGTCTAGGTCTCTGTTTGCTCTGCGCCGTACTTCGTTTCTCGCTTCCTCTCGCCCGCCTGATCAACCAAACATTGTCGAATATCGATTTCGACTCCAATTCTACCACCTTCACGCGCTTCTTTCTCCAGCGGTCCGATCGTCGCGATGAACATCCCCACCTCATCGGACAGTCTCACCTATTTCGCGACAAACTGTAAGATTTGTCTGAAGGACGGACACGGCCAACACTTTGGAATCGAGACGTGCCGCGCGTGCGCCGCGTTTTTTCGGTGAGTCACTCGCCCGTTTTCTCCCCCACCCACATTGGCAGATTTCAGACGAACTGTGGTTCTGAATCGGAAGTACAAGTGTAACAAGCGGAATGGCAAGTGTGAAATCGGATCGGCGGAGGAGAAACTGATGTGCAAGTTTTGCCGCTTCAAGAAGTGTATTGACTTGGGAATGACCACTGAAAGTGAGCGTTTCTGACTGAATTTCACAAATCTTTGGGGTTGTAGACGTGAGAACTGATCAAGTGATAAAAGACGATGTGGAGAAGAAGACGTCGTTGGCTTTGGTGCCGATGACGTCAAGATCGCCTTCTGCTTCTTGCTCCTCGTCTTCTTCATCAATGTCAGTAGCGTCTCCACCGGAGCCCAACCGTGTCGAGTACAGTATCATTCATCCGAAGACCCGAACACCGGCAATGCTGATCGATGTGAATGCGATCATCAAGAGAAGCCGTGCGGTTTTGGAAACGGTAACGTCACGTGACACTTCAAATGTCCAACAGACGGTTGTTCCAGTACTTTCTCGCCGACGAAGACGCGATCGCTCATCTGAATCCTCTCCAACGCATGGTCCATTCGTTGCAGAAACTCCGCTCGAAACAGAACTGGAATCCCGAGTTTTTTGTGAACATCAAGTTCTACGACATGTTCGGCATGTGGGAGCGCCAAATGACGGACACCGCCGAGTGGTTGATGCACTCGAACGAGTTCCGACAACTGCCGCCGCACGAGCGAATCGCCATCTTCAAAATCGTCTGGGCGGTGTGGAGACGTTTCGAGAGGTACACGATGACCGCCGAGATCTTCGGGCAGAAGTGTTACGATGAGAAGATCCTGCTTCACTCGCACGAGTGCGCCGCCCGTTTCGGCAACTACCACATCGACTACTCGAACGTCTCCGATCACGGATTCGAGCGCTTCAACAGTGTGTTCGGCGGCAAAATGATCCAGTACTACGACATCATCGTCAAACCCTACTTGGAGATGAAGCTGTCGGTGACCGAGGTGACGTTCATTCTGTGCCAAATCATCTGGAACTACGCCGGACGACGTCTTCAAGGCCAGACGCAGGCGGCCGGCGAGCGCTTTCTCGAGGCGATCTCGAACAATCTGCACGAGTACTACGAGACGTTGCCGGAGTCGCAGAACTACGCGATGCGGCTCGGCAAGATGATGCAGATGGTGAACCAGATTCTGAACGTTCAGCTGAAGCGCGAGACCACTATGGATATGGCGATGCTGTTCGACATGTTCAACATTGTGCTCACGGAGCCCGAGTTCTTCCGGGTTTGAGCAACTTTATCTGTTATTCTATGAATTACACGCGAACGATGTCGGTGTGGGAGTCGGTGCGAGTGTCGGTGTGGGAGTCGGTGCGAGTGTCGGTGTGGGTGTGGGTGTCGGTGTGGGTGTCGGTGTGGGTGTCGGTGTGGTTGTCGGTGTGGGTGTCGGTGTGGGTGTCGGTGTGGGTGTCGGTGTGGGTGTCGGTGTGGGTGTCGGTTTGGGTGTCGGTTCGGGAGTCGGTTTGGGAGTCGGTTTGGGTTGCACTTGCTAGGTTCGACAAGATAACAGGAAGCCGGGAGCGACCAGCATCTTTTGGCAGCGACAAAGGGATCGCAGGTGAGTTCAAAATAATTATTTGTAGACACTGGGACATCGACTAGACGGAGTTGGGACAGCGACAAGGACCAATCGACGGCAGCAATGGTACGTTGGTAAGTTTGAATTCACTTTTTGTAGACACTGGGACATCGACTAGACGGAGTTGGGACAGCGACAAGGACCAATCGACGGCAGCAATGGTACGTTGGTAAGTTTGAAATCGCTTTTTGTAGACACTGGGACATCGATTAGACGGAGTTGGGACAGCGACAAGGATCAAGCGACGGCAGCAATGGTACGTTGGTAAGTTTGAAATCACTTTTTGTAGACACTGGGACATCGACTAGACTGAGTTGGGACAGCGACAAGGACGAACATCAGGCCGCGGCGGATCGAAGGTAAACACCGAGGGAAGGCGGTTGGCTAGGGTTGGAAGGTTGGCTGGATTTGGTAGGGTAGTTGGATTTGGTAGGGTGGCTGGATTTAGAAGGTTGGGTGGTGTTGACGCAGCAGCAGCAGTTCGAAGTTCGCCGGCGACGAGGAGCAAAGGAGCGAAGGATGGATTATTATGTGGCACTTGTGACTTGTTTTGTGTTTGCACTGTGTGTTTCTTGTCCACTTTTCACCTAGGTGCGATAAGGACAAGGAAGCAGGGAGCGACCAGACTTCTCCGAACGGACGGCAGCTCCTTGCGGAACCGATGAGCCCGGACGGAAGAAGAACGAACGAATGACATGGAGAAAAACTAAGCGGTGTGGACACCCACACACTCATGGACACGCCCCTCACACACATGGTCCCGCCCCTAATCGACCCCAGACCATCTGTCACAAATTGGACACCTCTGTATACACATGTTGCTCTCATAGGATTAACTGCCATGATCGGTGTTTTTTATGATGCCGCGATAGCCAATAGAGATCGACAGATACACGCGGAGGCGTCCCTGATGTGAGAGGTTCCCAGCACACATAGTTACCGGATAACAAAGCTACCAACTTTAGGCCAACCCGTTTCTAGGAATGAGCATGTTTTAAAACAGCAATTGTCTTTCCACGAGGTATCCAGTCTTCAAAGTCAGGGCTGAAGTTTCCGAGTCTTTACCCTTGCCTTTGGTGGAAAGTAATGCTGCTGACTTCAGAAGCTTGTATCTTGGAAACAAGAAGAGATGCAAAAAAATTTGCCAACTGACAACTTGTACCTTACACTACGAGCTTTCTTTTGATAGTTGAAAAGTTATCGATAGCGCTTCTGAAATTACCATAAAATATTGAAAAAGAGAGGCAAAGTAGTGCAAACAAGGTTGAAAAACCAACGCGTAAAAGTGAAATGAAGTGGGTTTTCTTGGAGATTTGAGATTCCATCTTTATTTTTATATACGTGGTAATATTTACTTTCCGGGGTACATAAGCTTATAGAAAACAGACATGACCAGTACAATTTGAGTGATGATGAAGAAGGCTCGTTCGATGTTCTTTCTCGAAATCGAGAATATCCGGAAGACGACGTTGACGGTTCGGTTGTGCTGCGAGCGGTCGACCATCATTCGGTAGGTTTGGTAGACGAGCGGATCTTGCGAGCTCTGCAGGTTCGCGTCGCTCATCAGGATCGAGGAGGTTTGTTGCATCTGAAAAGATTTCCTGGTTAGATGACGTCAAATTCCAAGGAAAAGGTTACCGCTTCTTGAACGAAAGCGGCAGGGTACATGAGAAGCGAGGAGACTATGATCGAGCAGACCATTATGGCGACCATGCACAAGTAGTACAACAAGTCACAGTTGGAGTTGAGGCTGAAATTTTCAGTTTGTAGAGTTGTAGTAGAAGCGGAATTCTTACTCTGAAACGAGGTAGGTCACATTGGTTAGGGCGGTGAGCATTGTGAACGGAGCGAATGTCATCAGAGTACCTAAGGGTTTCAGATTGTTTTGACTTTCAGATTCCTTGACTCACCAAGTCTGCCCGTCATGAAGTTCGTGAACTCGAACAGTTTGACCTGTCGCTCTCCGAACCTTTGAAGCACCGACGTCTTCAGAAGCTCCTTGTTTTTCGACGCCTCCTCGAGCTCTTCGTTGAAAACCAGAAATTCTCGCGTCATGGCGCTATGGAGTAACGCGTGACATGGCAGGAACAAGAAGTTGGCGTATGCGCAGAGAAAGGAGATGGCCGCGTCGTAGTAGTAGTACCAGGTGGTGTAAATGGTGCTGGAAGAAGAGTGGGTGAAATGATGGGGCGCTCCAGAAGACGTCACTTACGAATCATAGAGGATCGTTTTGTTGGCCATCAAATAGACTGAGGTGAGAATGAAGAACACAAGAATAGGAGTGGTCAAGAGGAACATCTTGATGCGCGCCCTTCTGTAGTCGTCGTGGACCAGACTGACCGGGTTCAGCTGAAAATTTCCAGCAGGTAATCCGAAGAAATGTGCAAGAATAAAGCCCAACCAGCTGGGTTTTCTCAGTGAATGAGAGTGGTTCTATCGTGTTCCTCTGACAATTGGAATAATCGATAAACAGTTGGCAACTTCAAGCTCACCCTGAGAGTTTTCAACGCGGCGATCTTCTCCTCGTGTCTTTGGAGACTGTTCATCGACGTCAGTCGGTACAGTCCGATGACACACGCAAACGATTCGAACGAAATGAAGGCGTACATGTTTCGTTCCGCCCATCCGAAGGTGAGAATCTGAAAGTGAAGAGTGATCTTCTTATGACTAATTCAATTCAAGCTTACCGGGATGTCCAAATGAAACATGTAATAGATCCGATAGACCATTCCCAGAAAAGTGGCAAGTGAAAAGAATGTGAAGACGAACCGAAGGGGGCCTTTTCCACAGTTGAAAGGGGAAAACTTGACCATGTAGCGAGCGTATCCGAAAATATCGGGAGCCGCGAGACCAGCACTGCTTTCGACATCCATCTCGGAGCAGTCTTCACCTTCACGGAGCAAAAGTGAGCGCATGGCCGAGAGCGGCGTGAGTTTAAAACGGGGGAGAATCTAAGCTGCGATGGGGGCAGGAATAAGATCAGAAAATCGGACACACACAATGCGTCTGACGTGTCGTCTCCTGTTTGCTTTCAATATTTTTTGATCGAAGTGTGATAGTGAGTAATCGAGCAGGTAAGGCAAATATGGAAGGAGGGGGAAAAGTCAGAGAATCGATCAGACGCAGAAAAACTTTTGATCGGTGAAGACGACGGTGAACATATCGAAGAGAAACGCCATTTCCATCGTCTTCTCGTGCTCCAGTTGCGTTTTCTGAACATAGCCATCTGACATTTACTATACTTTTCGACCTACCAACACCCCGTTGACCATTTCCATTATAACCGCTAGCCTTCCCGCGTAGTTGCTCACTTTACGGTCTTTTGTGTAGTAGTCGTGTAGATTATTTGAGATCGTCTCCAGAAACCGCTCCCCGGCCGCCTGGGTTTGCCCGAGAAGCTTGCGCCCGGCGTAGTTCCATACTATGTTTGCAATTGCAAAGGACACTTCCTCATCTGTAAAGTTCCACTCCACACTTGGTTTCAAGACAATGTCAAAGTAGTGCGTCAGGTTTGTCCGCATAACACTGAAAATCCAGGGAACTTGTTCAGAGCAAGAGCTTTCGAAGATGTTTACGCGTGGTATTTCTCGAATCCGCCCTCGCAAAACTCCGACACATCCATCCGAAAGTCGTGCAGTCGTGTCGCCGTGTCTTCGGAAATCAGAAGGATCTTCTCGTCGAAACTTCTCCGCCCGAACACTCGGGCCGTCATGTTGTTCCTCTCGACCCGGCGCCACACCGCCCAGACGATTTTGAAGAACTCGAGTCGCTCGTGCTCGGGCAGCTCGCGGAACTCGTCCGAGTGCATCAGCCACTCGGCGGCTCTCGTCATGTGCTCTTCCCAGAGAAAGAAGTAGTTGTCGAACTGCATGAACGTCTCGAACGCGGGCGTTGTCGATTGTGAGCCACGGAGTCGTTTCAGTGAATAGGATAGTTTCTGGAGTGGATTCATCCGCTCCACCTCGTCCGTGACTGGTGGATGGAACTGAAGGAATCTTTTGGTATTATCTGAAAGTAGCAAACTTCCTCACACTCTTCAGAATAGCTCGACTTCTTCTCAGAATCGGATTGATGTCTATCAGCCTGGCGGGCTTCTTCGTCGTCGGATGCCACACCACATATTCTACCCGCTCCTCGTAATCTTTCACGACTTTCTTATCGTGCCTGACTATTTCCAGACGTTTTCGTGGTCCTGTTTTCTCTGAAATTGCGTTTGCCGCTCAAACTACTCGCAATATGTGGAAAACAAACTTTCAGCACTCATTCCGACTATTTGACATTGTTTCAGACGGCAGGATTTGCAATTCGATGTTCTCAAGTCACAAACTCCACGTGGCATCTTGCACACGTACTCTTCTTTCCGTAGCTCGGCTCTTCTGCAATTTGGCTATATAAAATGTCTGGCAGAAAAGCGAATACCTGAAAAACGCAGCACAGGCTCTGCAAGTCTCCACTCCAAAGTGCTGACCGTGTCCCACACGGCCACAAACTACACATGTCGTTTTGTAGTAGTCTAGGTTCATTTCCATCTGAAATCAAATCAACGATTCATGGATCGATTCAGAAGAAAAAGAAGGTCGAAAGAGTCGGAAAAGGTGAAACAGGGTGAGTAAGTGCGAGAGAGAAGAGGCGGAAAAGAGGAAAAGTCAGAGAATCGAGCACGGCAATTGTGCCGCTGTTTGCTCGCCTTGTGCTGTGACGGAGAGGAGCAAGAAACCAAATTTTGTACTGGATGTTGTGATTGAACCGGATAACTTTTTAATTGAAAAAAACTGTTGATAATACCAGTGTCTGAAAATGAGTTTCAGCGATTTTGGAACGAAATAACTGAAATAAGCCTAAATTCAACTTTAAACCCTGAAAACTGGCCTTAAAATTGATTTTCGTAAAAAATGCGCATAGACTTTTCGATGCAGTTCGTCAAGCTCAATCCAACCATGTTAATATCTCAAAACACTAAAATTCAGTCCAGACCGACCCAAAGCCGTCCGAAGCTTAAAATGTCGGAAAACTCATTTTCTCGGATCTGCTTGAATTTAGTGTCACTCGATTCAGCTCGTCGAGTACTACACAAATGCCCAATATTATTGTCTGAAAATGAATTTCAGCGATTTTGGAACGAAAAAACAGTACTGTGCAAAACCACGAGTTTTAAAAATTCTTGAAAGATGCTCAACTATTAAAAAAAAGGTCCGATTCGTCGAACAAAACGCTTGTCCTTTCCGTTTTTGTTTGTTCAACAAAAAACAAACTGTCGGCATCAGCAAACCAAGGGGTATTTGAGAAGCGGTAGACATTGGGAATGAAATCATTTTCGCTAGACAAAGAATCGGAAAAGATAAGGAAGAGCAAACAGTTTTTCAACATTTTGAACTCTTCGCTCCGATGTGGCTCTTTGAAAGTTAGAAATCAATGTTCTTTATTTTCAATATTTGAAAGTGAAAAATCGATATTTACACACAGAGGCAAAAGAAGATAAGCTAGAAATAAGATCCTATCAATGCGGGATCAATGCGGCGAATTTGTCCAATTCGCCGAATCCCTCCTCGAGACCCTCTTGGAAGCTGTACACAATCACCATTCCAATGATAACCAACGAATGGAAGAAGAACGTGCGTTCGATGTTGACTCGTGTCACTGAGAAGACGTGGAGCACGTGGTTGGCCGTCCGGTTGTGCAGTGCTCGGTCGAGCATCATACGGTAGCTTCTGTACACGAGCTCGTCGTCCGAGTGCTGTAGCAACGTGTCATTCATCAGAATTCGAGCGCTCTTGGCCATCTGAAAAGAAGTTTAACATGTTTTGGTATGGGAGTAGAAGGAACTAACCGCTTCCTGAACAAAAGCGACCGGGTACAAAAGTGTGAAGCTCATGATGAAGCAGGAAATCGTCACAGCTATCAGACAGATCAGATACAACGCTTTTGGCGTTTTATCGAATCTAGAAGCAGAAAATCTTGAAAAGAGCAAGTTTTCAACAAGAAGCCCACTGTGAAGTAATGTAGGTTCCGAACAGAAGAGCCATCAGAGCGAAAAACGGAGCCCAAACCATGAGACGTTCGAGGCGAGCCGTCATGAAGTTTGTGAACTCGAACAGTTTGATTTGACGGTCTCCGAACTGACGGAGTGTGGTCGGGTTCTGAGAAAAAAGAACTAGGGATCATCTTTGAGATTCGGTACACTTACCGCCAACTTTTTATCTTTCGACGACTCCTCCAGCTCATCGTTGAAGACGTCGAATTCTCGTGTCATAGCGTGATGCATAAGAGAATGGGTCGGCAGAAAGAGCAAGTTGGAGTAGGCGCAGAAAATCGATATAATCGGATCCATGATCCAATACCATTGACTCTTCTTCTCCCTAGAATACTTGTCATAACCGAGATAGGGAGAAAAAGAGAACTCACGCTCCATAAGTGACCATTTTATGGGAAACCAGGTACACTGAAGTGAGGACGAGGGAGAAGAAGACGAAGAGGGTGGCGATGAAAATGCGAATGTAGAGGATACGGTAGTTGTCGTGTTTCTTGTGGAATCGGTGAATTCGTAACGTTTGCAAGGCGCCGAGATTCTTCTCGAATCGCGTCAGACTTCCGTGCCACGTGATTCGGCACAGGGAGATGGTGATGACGAACGATTCGAACGAGATGAAGGCGTAGAGCTTACTTTCGGCCCACTCGAACTTCAGCACCTCGCCGCCGACTTGCCAGAACATCCAGTACGTTCGGAAGGCCATCGAGAGAACGACGAGCACGGTGAAGACGAGGAAGACGTGGCGGGCGGGCTTCGGAGCGCCACAGTTGTACGGAGAGAACGTTTGGTAGTGGTGAAAGATGCCGAAAATGTTCGGAGAGTGACAAAGTTCAGCGTTGGAGCCAAGTTCAGACGAGCTCTCCGACATTTCCAGCTCCACGTGGAAATTGGGTCGATTGGCAGTAGCCATTACAACGTTTTGACATGGCTCCTCAGTTTTCGGGGGCGGGATTTAAAGCAAGCCCGAGCCAATTTCGCGGGCCGACCCACCACAAAGTCAGAGAACCGAGCACGTTGCTCCGCGGTTTCCTCCCTCGCCTTCCTTCCTGTCCCACTGTTTGCGCATTGAAGAGAGAAGTACATAAAGTAGTGATCTGTGGAGAATTTTGACCCTTCCGAGAGAGAGATGAGTCAGTGCTGTCGAAAGCGTTCGATGCTCATGTTTGTTCGTTTCATTTCGAGCCGATGACGTGGCCTTCTGTGCAGGAGGCGTTGTCTGACCTGGAAACGTTTTTTTGTTGTTGTAACTAGAAACAGTTTCGTGATCTCTACTGTTATACCCTATTTGTTATGCTAAAACGGACGTCCTATTTATCAGAGAAAATACGGTTAAAACGTTTGACCGCCAATTTTAATACAAGACGGTTACAAAATTGCAGATGACGAAAAATTTCATTTCTGTGCCCTATGTGCATTCCTCGAAATCAAGAAGGGGAGGATCAAGATAGGAGACCTTGCAACGACTGCAATTCTAGAGTCTGGACTGTAAGTACACATCTTTAAAATCCGTAAAACTGTTTGGAGTTCCATAACTATGTGTTTCAGGAATTTCTCGAACAAGTTTCAATCTGACATCTGAACTTGACAAGGATGAACCGAATCGCGAGGATCTCTAAACTTATGGCATTTGTAAAATTTCCCACTGCAAATCCGCTCCATTGAACTGGTCGGTTGATTTCATGTCTGCGTCTCTTTCACACTGGCGTGAAAGTACAACAGAGCGGATTTGCATTGGAAAGTTTCAAAGTTCTCATTGATATTTATTGGTTGAAATTGAATAGAGAGGAGCCAAAAGATCAAGGCCAAAAAATAGGAGGAGAAGGGTTGAATGAGCTATTTGTTTGTTTTTTAGTTTGATCGTTCTCACCTTCAATCGACCAATCTTTAAAAGTACTACTTGTTTTTGACTGCCAGAAGAAGTTTAATGACAATACCAAACATCAGCTGCTAATGTTGCTCCCCGGCGAGGAGCACACAAAAGAGCAACAGGATCAGAGTGCCAAGTGGTGAAAAAAACGAGAAGGAGAACTTCGATCCCATTTTCCCATCGGCGTTTTGTTGACCGTCCGTTTGCTGCCTGCATTGTGGAAAACAAGGCGCCTCACTCATTTCATCTTCTTTTTTAAAAAAAATTTTTATTTTGAATCTGTTCAGTTTCAGTTTGTAGTTCGTAGTTTGCTTTTTCTCCCATCTCGCTCTTGTTTTGTCCACTGGAAAAATGAAATCTCAAAAACAAAACGTCATCTGAAAATTCGAATTCTCATAATCCGCTACTAGGAGCTTCTGCCCTCAAAACTAGGGAGGGAGCAAAGAACGCTCAGTTCGGACAAAACGAAAACGAAAACAAACAACTTTCGGACAAAAGTTCGAGAAATTAGAGGTTTCGAATGTTTTTTACTGTGTTTTTTCGACTTTTAAATATTTAAAAAAAATAATGCTTCAAATGTTTTTTCCGAAATCTGTCTTGCGCCTTTAAGAGCTACCGTATCCTCTATTTTCAATTTTTGTCGTTTTCATCGACTTTTGAGTTTGAAAACCATTGTCTATAGGTTGAAAGCGAATTCCTCGCTAATTCCGAAGAAAAAAGTGCCTGACCTTTCTCCTGAATAATCTTCTTTCCATCATGACGTTCTGTACATTTTTGCAACGCAAAAGAAAGAAAGAAACGGAGAGGCTTTACTGACTCTGAACCGACTAGACGCGGCATCAGACATCAATCGAGGGACGATGTCTATCAGAACTTTGTGATCTTCCCCGACGAAGAAACGAAGAGTTCAGCAAGTTCAATTGACACCTCGAATTGATCTACCAACTATAAACCCCACTGGCAGTGGGGTTTGTAGTCAAGTCCAAAACCAAAGAGCCATATCTGTTTGATCTGCTCGGCTAGCTATCATAAGATCAAAAAACACTCAAAAGGCCACCTGATCTTTTCCAAATTGAATCGCTTTTCGGCTGACCGCCTGCCACGCACACAGTATCCGATTAGTCGCAACGAACCTTTTCCAGTTCGAATCGAACATTGATCACGACTCGAATTCGCACGTGGTCGGCCACAAATCCAACGGTATTCTTTACCCGGCTCCTCCCACGCACACAGCCACACGATTCCGCCCCCGCAATCGGCTCGCCGCGTCTCTTTTTTGACACTTCACGCCGGGGCAGAGATGGTTGATATTGTTGCCTGGCGCCATCATCAAAGGTCAGCGAGTCCAAAAGCGCACTCAACTAGGGCCCGGTTTACTCTTTCACCTTTCTTTCTCGCGCCTTATCAGTGTCAACATTATCACACTACAACCGAAATGAGGTGGCCCGCCCTCTTGATGAGTGAAACGTGAAACTGTCATCATTTTGGTCTCTAATTCGGCTGGACACTTACTGTAGCATGACCTAGATGCTAGACTGTTCCCTTCTCATTTCACAAAGATCTCATCGAGTGGGCGTGGTCTCCGTTCTCCTCACTAGTCAAGCAGACAAAGTAGACTTTGGGAATCTGCACTTGGCCTAGACATGCACTTACTTATTTGGCGGCTAGTCTGTTCCATGAGGGATGTACTTTTCCACATGGACGACAAGAAGCCGTCTTCGTGGGACTACGTGGCGCTTCGTGGCGCTCGCATAGCGTCTGTGCCGACTCTGCCACGTGTTTAGTTTCTCTCTCTCTCTCTGTCTGGCTGTCTATTCCTCTCTATCTCTCTCTCCGTTTCACACACATATAGCCACACAAAAAGCGACTTTCCGGGCGGGGAGGGAGGGCCACCCCGCAGGTCTCCTAGGCTATATCGCTCTCATTCATCGCATGCGCAAAAAGTGCACGCGGTTTCTCTCTGGCACCCTCTCCGGACGAGGCGCCACATCGTTTGGAGGCCCCCCTCTATATCTCTATCTCTCTGTACACGGGTGTTCTCAGCTTCTCTGTCGTCTCCAGCCCCCGAGCGCGGAATGAGAAGAAAGAAAGGAAAAAAGAGACATAGAGACGGAGGGGAGGAGGGAAGAGACGGCAGCGGTGCGGCACACACAAATTTCAAATTCTAATAATGCGTCGGTGGTCTTTTTCTCTCGTCCGCCCGACAATCCGATCGCTTCCCACCCGATTGATCAGTTATGAAAGGATAATATGAACAGAAATGTTTTGTCTGAGCGCCAAGTTCCTCATTCCTCGCTCCCCGCTTACTTTTCTCTTCCTCTTTCGCCCCACCCGATCACTTCTCTCATTCTGATCTTGTTCCAGAAAGATGGGCGTCTATCTGACCATCTTTCTCTACTCGGTGACCAACTCGGTGTTCTTCCCCGTCTTCCAGTCGCTCGTCTTTTTCAAGGTACGTGTTTTTGTCTCGTTTTTCGGCGCGCGCGCCCGGGGTGGCCTAGAATTTTGAAGGCCGCCGCGCTGGCTTTGACGGATCGGTTTGTTTTGGCTTGACACCTTCGTCTCGATGTAATCTCTCCCCTTCCACGGTTACAGGCGTGCATCGCGCTCTCCAATTCGACGACCGACCACGAGTTCTGCTATCGGCGCGAGGCGGCGGCGAAGGACGAGAGCGTCCACTCGCTCGCCAACCTCATCCTTCTCACGTCGTAAGTCGAGACGTCGTCGTCTCCATGGCGACTCGATGTTGTTGTTTGTTTGTGGCAGTTCCGCATGACCGAAAGTCGTAATGTCGCCCCCTGATTAGATGTTATTAGAGAGCGTGGGTACAAAGAATGCTCGTTTCAGAAGCACGGGTCTTTGTATAACCGCATTCTTCACGAGTCGATGGATCGGGCAGCTCAGCGATCTCAAGTCGCGAAAAATCGCGTTCCTCATTCCGTTCACCGGCCTCTTCATCTCCGATCTCACCATTCTTATCCAAGTGCTATGGCCGACTGTAGGAGGAATCGTCAAAATGAAAAGTTTCAGAGATTTCAAATTTTCAGATGTCGCCCTACTATTTCATCGTTTCCGAGGTGATCTACGGCGGTTTCGGCGGCTACATGTCGATCACGTCGGGCGCGTTCGCCATCATCAGCACGATCTATAAGGATCCGAAGGAGCGCGCGAAGGCGATCGCCAGGCTGGAAGGGACGATTTCATTGGGATGTATGTGATTCAGGGTGGGACACGACTGGAAACTCCAATTTCAGCCATGATCGGATTTCTGATCAGCTCGCAGTTGGATCGGATGGCCTACTTCGGAATGGCGATCTTCTTCCTGATCGCGCACGCCATCGCATTCCTGTCGGCTGTTCTGATGAAAGATGTGACGAACAAGGATCCGGACGGTTTGCTCGACGAGCCGAAGCCGAAGCGGAAGGTTCTCGCGATTTGCGTGAGTCACTCTGAATCCCCACCTCAAACTTCTTCGGGAAATTCCAGACCGGAACTCAGATCTTCAAAGACAAGCCGAAGGCGGTGAAGACGAATCTGAAGATTCTCTACTTCTCGTTCGCCCTCTCCTACTTTGCGTTCATCGGCAGCACGCGCATCCTGTTCTTCTACCTGAAGCACAAATTCATCTGGGGCAGCGAGAAGTACGGCTACCTGAAGGCGATCAATCAGGGAATGACGACCGTCATGGCGATGTTCGCGTTTCCGTTTCTGAAGACGTGCGGCGTCACCGACGTTAAACTGGCCATGTTCGGATTGGCGACACGGAGTATGGGACGATTTTGGTACGCGATCGCGTGGAACGACTGGGCCGTGTATTCGGTGGTGCTGTTCGAGATGTTCTCAAAGTTTCCGGCGACGGCGTTGCGAAGTCTGATCTCGTCGAACGTCGGCGAGCACGAACGCGGCAGCGCCTTCTCGCTGGTCGCCGTCATCGAGGCGTTCTGCAATCTGACGTCTTCGTGGGTCTTCCACTCGGCGTTCCCGCTCTCGTTGTCCTTCTTCCCCGAGCTCTCGTTCGTCATCATGCCGGTGTGCATATTCCCCGCCATTCTCCTGATGCTGTGAGCTCCTCGCATGTCTTCTAAACTTCACATGTTTCCTTTCAGCCTCAATCGCCGCTCCCTGGAAGCCGTCGAGCTGCAGTCGTCGCAGCTGCCGATTCCGAGCGACGAGGAGAAGCAAGACGTGCTCCATCACGTTCCCACTGAAACCGACACCCTGACGGACTCCTCGTCGAGCCGCTGATGATCTGATCCCGAACACGATATCAAGACTGTTTTGTGATAACAATTCGCACCGAAACTGGTTCACTTCCCATCCCAACTATTCCATTTCCCCATCAGAATTCCGTATCAAGCCGAACAAGGCACGGGCTCCTGCAGTACTGGCCTCATGGAGCGTCTTATCTCGAGAGCCAAAAGAGCTATCGAAAAGTTGTCAACGGCAAACTTGTAGCTCCTTTTGTGATCTACAACTTTATAGTTGAAAACTTTTCGATAGCTCTTCTGGTTTTCGATATAATGGCCAGTACTGCATCTAACGTATTGTCTCCCCCCATCCTTTCTCATACGCACACAAACATAATACGCACAAGAATGAAAAGTCGACGATCGAAAGAAAGTTTTTGACTGTAAAGGAATGAGTGAATGGGCGAAATCAGATAAGGGACAAAACGGCCTCTCTCCTCTTTCCCTCCCTTTTTTTCTTTGATTTATTGAGACGATAAATTGGGAGAGGAGAGAAAGTCTCGAGAATTTGCGCCTATTAAAGGAAGTGACCTTCTCTCGATGCGGGTGGTTTCTGTGTGCCTGCTATCAGATTACATTAATCAAATTAACACGCGGGGCGCTCTTGCAACTTTCAACCCGCCACGTGACTCATCTCCTCCACGGTGCTGCCACGTCATTCCACCTCATTTCATTTCCCACCATCAACTGTATTCATTTGTCCGCATAACACACACATATCGAGACAACCATATCATGCCGTATCACTAGCCAAATCTCGTCTCTTCTTTGTTTTCTTCTAAACAAGTTCCGCCGCCACCACTGGTTGTATGTGGGGGGAGGGAAATTAAGTGAAGTTGTCGAAATGACATTATCGGTTTTAACGACGAGAGCGCGCTCTTGCTATCAGTGTTATCGGCGGGGGCGGAGCGCCCACGAATCGATCGTTTTCTTTTCTTTTTAGTTTTTCCATTTTTTTGTTCGTGTCTTCTCCGTTACGATCGGCCACACATAAACATGAAGAAGCATCGTTTCTTCACCCCCGTTCCTATTTCTCTTTTTTTCCTTTTTTTCAATTTTCCGGCCACTCACACATATTATACAGCGGGATGGTGACGTGGCATCAGCCATACACGTTGTATATACAGTTTTGTGTTATTACAAAACAGAGAAGAAGAAGAAGAAGAAGTGGAGAAACAATACCATCAGTTTTCTTTTCTTCCCGCCCGTGTAACAAGTGGGCGCCTCGGGGCTTTTCAGCCCGAAACAGCGAACCGAAACACACGCGTTTCGATTGGGAAAACGTCTCTGGAATTCTCTCCCCCCACCTTTTCTCCGCCGATTCCTCCTTTTTGTTGTCATGTCTCAATTGTGCCCCTCTCTTTTTATTCGCACCACTTTGTCCAAAAGAGCGTCTATTGTCCGGCTTTCTTCATTTTTCAAGCGAACATTTTTTCGCCCTTTTTTTACAGGTGAAGATTAGTCGCGTGCAAGCAAGAATGTCGCTGGATGCGGTTAGTGACTGGGTTACTGTAGTGGAGATGGCTGGAGATGTGCTAGATTTTCAGACGCTCGAAAACATCAACGACACGTTGCAACAGGTGGCGAGCCTGCTGAAAGCCGTCGAAATCGCCGTCTTCATCCTCGCCATCGCCCTGGGCACCGCGCTGATCGGTTGGTTTCGATGGCCTAACTTTCTCCCCCCGCCGTCTGTCCTGAAAATCTAGTCCCCGCCGGTTTTCAGGATGCACCGCCGCGTTCTTCTACTCAAAGTACAACCAGAGACACCAGTACAAGGAGCTCAGCAGCAACCACAGCCCCGACACGACGTTCGGACGTCGTACTCCGCCGATGAAGAGTCAGCGTGTCTAGAAATTCCTCCTCCCGTGTGCCACGCTCAATAACCGACACCCTGTGATAGCCGAGAATATGTGCCTTCACAGATCTCTTGTTGCTCAAAACACTAAAAGTTGCGCGTAAAATTATGGTATTCTGTGATAAACGAAACACAATCCAATAAACATTTGAATCGAAAAAGTCGAATAAATAGCGAAAACGGGTGGAAAACAGAAGAAAACGATGGTGAGATGCAGTAAACACAGACCAGGGGGAAGTAGCGTTGGAATTTATGGGAATCGTGTTCTTTTTAGCGCATCGCAATGACTCCGGCATCCTTGAGCTTCATCAGCTTTTGGAAGATATCAGGGTTCTTCATGTGCTCGCGAACTGCTCCCGGGTCCGTGCTCATCTGCTCGAGAATCATGCGCATTCCTGGGTCGCGGAGGATCTCTTGAACTTCTGGATCGGCCAACGAGCGTTCCTTGGCTTTCTCCGGATCCTCATCATTGCTGCGCATACAGTTCATGACACCTTCACGAGCCTCCTGGTTGCTCGAGTCGATGGTGAGCGCGTCTTCGTACGACTTCTGGGCTTTTCCCCACTCCCTCATGGCGGCGAGGCAAGCGCCTTTGCGAAGATATCCCTTGACTGAAAAATTAGTGGAATTAAACAGGAATTTTCGAAAGCTTAGTGTGAAACGTACTGAACTTCGGATCCTTTTTGATGCAAGTGTCGCAGTCCTCAATAGCCCTCTGGAACTCCATCAGCTTCGTCAGACAAGCAGCACGGTTCGAGTACAGGATAGCGTTATCCGGATCACGTTTCACAGCCTCATTGTAGTGCCTCATCGCAGACGGATAGTCGCCCTTTTTGAAGAAGTCGTTTCCTAGGTTCTTCTCTTCTTGTGCAATCTCCGGGTTGATGTAGGCGAGTCTGGCAGCCTCCTTCAAGGACTTCTCGAGCTCCTTGACTTTCTTCACGAGCTCAGGGTCGCGATGCTCCGAAAGAGACTTTTGGAACCAAGTGAGTGCCTTTTCGAGCTCTCCCTGCTTCTGGAATGCGTTTCCGGCGCGCGACATGGCTCTAAAACAATTATTTCGTTGATAAAATCGATACATTTCGTGCTTACTTGGCGATGAGCTTGTAATCGGCGCGAGTTTCACGTCCAACTTCGATAGCCTTCTCGCAAAACGTCAAGCACTCGGCGTACTTCTTCTCCTCGAAATAAACGGCTGAAAACACAAGCAAATGCGAGTGAATCGGTTGACTAATGCAAAACATACCAGCTTTGTTGTTGTAGAAGGTGATGTTGGTCGGGTCAAGCTCGATAGCCTTATCATAGTGCTCGTGGGCCTTGTCGAAATCTTTCACCTTGTAGGCGGTATTTCCCAAGTCCTTTTCAGCGATAGCCTGTTGAAAATCGATTAATTAGTGAGAAAACACTGAAAATAACTTACGTCGGCGGACATTCTTCAAAATTTCGACAGTTTTCGTAGGAATTCGGGCGAAAATGAGCGAGCGCTTGCGAATTTGCAACAGCGAAACAGACGCAGCAAACACGCCCCGTCGAGAATCTTCTAGAAATATTCCCACTGCAGTTTCCTCGGCCACGGCCGCCGGCCGCCGGCCACCGCACGGCATTTCGGCGCGTAATTCAAAAACAATTTAGGAAACGACAGAAAATCGACCAGAAAATGAAATTTCCCGGGCATTTCGTCGAAGTTCTATTGATTTTCTGATCTCCAAGCACGCCCGACCGATTTCGCAACAGAAAATCCCGAAAAAAAAAGTTCAAAAGTGACAAGTGCATGTTCCCCGTCCGCCTGGAGCTGCGTTGAGCCGTGTGCATTTATAATACACATCAAACTTTTTCGTCGTCGCAAGATATGGGGAGGAGAAGAAAGAGAAGCGAAGAAGAAGACGAAGAAGAAGAAGAAGAAAGGCGAATTCAGGTTGCTCCCAGGAGAGCCAGTGTAAAAAGATCGTGATGATTCTGTCAAACGAGCTGTCATCTGGTCCATATTCCAAAGCGTACCACACATTTCCTGAGGCTTTTCCCCTCCCTCTTCACTTTTTCTCCTTGTTTTTGTGTCGAGAAACAGAAAGAAGAGGCGAAAAAGTTGTTCTTCAGCCTCGGACTCCACTCTCTAAATGGACTCCTTTATTTGAATCGTTTAAAGTGTATCAATCAGTTTTTCATTGCCTTCCTCCGGCTCGATTCGGTTTCGGTTTCGTTTTTTCTTCTTTTTTCTTTCTTTTTCCTCTTTTTTCCGCCGATTTTTCCGCGCACAAGTACAAACTTTTGAATACGATTCTGAAAATCGGCGTTCCGCGCATTGTTTTGCGGGTCATCCATCTTTTTTCTTAAAGAGGGATTAAAAAGAGTGCTAAATTCCGGCGCGACGAGACGAAACGAGACCCTTTTGTTATTATTTATTAGTAAAGTTCCGGAGGACGAAGGGGCACGAACTGAAATAAATATATAGTGTTTTTTCTCTTCGTTCTCAGTGTCCCGGAAACTTCCTCTACTGCGGTCGCGCGGCACAACGGAAATAATAGGTCTATTTTCTTCGGCTCCTCTTATTTTCAGCCAGAAACGGCGCCGACGTCCCCTGGAATTTGTTACTTTTTGCCCCTCTCCAATTACCCGCCGAGTTTCAGCGTTTCGCAGTGGAGCGCACTTGCACCGCCACCTCCACTCACCGATCATTTATATTTTGAATCTATTATTGAAAACGCGCGCTTTCTCGGGGTTATGAAGGGTGAGCAATCACACATCCACGATGAATTTCCGTAATTTCACACTCAATTTGCGCCGAAAAAGGTGGAGCTCTGTGTCTCCACCTCTCCGTCGTTCACCTTCTCTCTCTCTTCGGAGGGAAGAGGATGTGGATAATTGACGGAAACCTGTGCTCCACCACCTATAACTCACAGCATTTTCTCTCGTTTCGAGGTATTCCTCACAACCCCGCTTCAGTAGGTCTTCTAGCCGAGACCACACGGCTGACAGTACAAATCTAAAAAAACCAAAATCAAAACCAGAAATCAAATGAGCCAAAAAGAAAAGGAGGGTGGCGGGGTGTGGGAGAGAGCGAAAAAAAGAAAAAATATAAGAATGTGAATTTGAAATTTGTGAATTTTTCATGCGAATCTTCCTCTTCTCCTCCGCCGCAAGCCGTTTCTCTTTTCTCCGCTTTCCTTTTTTAGTCCCTCCCATTCTCACCACCTTTTCCTTCTTCCGCCCTATTCACACGTGTGTGCCTCTTTTGATTTGTTTCCGTCGGGCCCGAATAAATGAATGACACACAATACATATGAAAAAAAGAAGTTTGCCATCGTGTTTTCTTGATTTCTAGTCATGAGCTCCGATTCTCTCACGATGTTTTCCCGTTTTCCAGACTAGCCGACGACGAAGACGTCGCGAGAAAGTGCGTCGGATTCATTCTGATTCAGTGTCGATCGAGAAGTGAATTACAAGGTAAGTGGGACTAGGGAAAAAGTTTGTAAGGTTAGGTCCCCATATCCTGAAAACTAGATGAGATAGGAAGAAGTTGTCAACTAACAAAATGTTCCTTGATTTCTCCGCAAGATGCAATTAGTTGACGATTTTCTTCTAGCTCTTCTAGTTCTCGAGTTATGAGCGCTGAAACCGATTTGGTGGGCCACTCTAAAACAGATCTTCATTACCAGCAATCCCAACACCTGGTCGCTCACGGTGAGCCATGGCCGGCCTCTACCTCCCGCTGACCAATCTGATCCTGGCCGCCAATCATCTCAGCGTCAATCTGACTCTCGAAGGTCAGTCAGTTCAGTCCCCCCCCCCCCCCCCCCCCTTTGGCAAAATGTTTCAAGAAGCTGTAGTGTGTAACGGCAGTGAGCTGGTCCCGCGGGTCCAATCCGTTGTTCACTCAAAACGTCATGATTATCATCGTTCTGGGAGTTAAACGGGCTAGGAGAGGGGAAAAGAACATGGCTTTTTGTTGTATGTTTGTATGTTGTCTCTTCCTTCCTCGCCTTTGTATGTGTACTGCCATGCTCCTCCTCCTCCTCACGAACTCGGACCCCCCCCCCCCTTGGGAGACTGGCTCATTTCACACCATAATAGTGTACATTTGAGTGAAGAAGACATCTTTAAGGATGATCTATTAAGAAGAAGAAGAAGAGAGGCATTCTCTCTCTCTCACTTTCCACATGAAAACGCGCGCATCGCGAGCGCCGAGGACTATCATCTTAACGCCCCTGGAAACAAAACTGCCCCCATCTCTCTTATAACCGTCTCGAATTACACACTCTGTGCAAAATCTCCGCGCCCGGATCGAATGTCGCCTGGGTTTTCCCACCACACTTATTATTTGCCCTTTATGATACCTTCTGCCGCCCCTGAATCGCACCTTTTGTGCGGCTGAAGATGCCGCCGCTCTTCGGCTTCTGTCTCTCTATTCAATTCGACACCACTCTAACAGATTAAGCGACCCGCTTTCTAGTCTCACTACCTATACATAGAAGCCATCGCGCATCCGGATGGATAGATATTGAAGACCATGAGCGGCGCGCGGGTACGAGGGTAATTGCATCAATGTTGCTCCGCCTCTTCCCAGACCCTCCACCGACTCCCTTAATACCTATTTTCCATTCGCCAGCCGGCTTGTTCGAATTTCGAATTTCGAATTTTGAATCACAGCGAATCCGAAAGAGGGAAGAGAAAAAAAAAACGGGCGGGCCCGAAAACTGAAAAACAATCATTTGTCAGGCAGAGACGTCTTCTTATTCCTCCCCTCCTTCTTCTTTTCACAACTTGATGGCGATTCGTGTGTGTGTGCATATCAAGATTACGAAAGAAGCGTCAAGTACTTTGTTTCCTCTTTCCCGCTACCCCCCGTCCTTATTCCCCAATGATCATCACCATCATCGTCATTCATCACTTGTGCGCTGCTCTGCTCGCCTCTCTGAGCTCTGTGCTACCACCGCAGACTTCTCCGCCGCCTTCAGAATACCAATTCGACTTCTTCTAGAAATTCGAGAGAGAAAAAATAGTAGTCGTTGTACGGAGACAATTAATTTTTTTGCCTGCTCACCACCGCCGCCGCAGCCTAACCACTTAATCCCCATCCATTCCATTCCGTTTTATACCAATTGCAAACCACTCGGTCGCTTCTTCCTTCCGACCTTCTGGAGTCCGGACGGTGGAAAGAAGAAGAAGAAGAAGAAGAGGTTCCTGAAACCAAAAAGTGTGATATAATATTCGTCACGACCACTCCCACCCCCTTTTCGCCTTCCAACAAGTTCATTCGGGCGTGACACAAGGCTTCAGACGCAGTCACCGCCACCACTAGAAGGCGTCGAAAGAAGAGAGGAAATACACGGAAGGAGGACGAGGAGGCACCTATCCGTTTTGCATATCTCTTCCTTTCCCCTCTATTTATCTCCTTTTGCGGCGTGGCTCCCACCCAATTTCGTTCACCCCCGCCCTACCCCCGTTTTGAATCTTCAAAAACACTACGCTACAACACTTTAGAAAGTGTGGTCTTCGAGCGAAAAAAGTGAGTGTGTTTGGGGATGCACACAGGTGTTGAATTTTTCATAGCAACCAACCTAAACGCTCTCGCAGTTTGTTTCAAAATTGTCCAGCCCTCCCGCTTATTACCATTCATAATTGCTGTCCGGGAGAGCAACAGCAGCGCGCTGCTGCTCTGCCGCGCGCAATAATCGACTGTTGTCATTCAAATTATTCTTTTTCAAGAAGTCGAGAAAGAGAATTTCGGCTCTCTCTCTCTCTATCTTTCTTCTGTGTGTCACACTCTGACTTTTGCCTCTGGAGCCTCGCACACACACAGACAAATTATGCCAGTCGTGGTTCCCCCCGCCATGCTCCGATGTTTCCGGCGTTAGGCAACAGAATGGTTAGACGAGGACGACGAAGAAGTGGTGGAGAAGAAGAAGAAGAAGATTGAGAGAAGCTTGTCACGAAATTGTGCCAAGCGGAGGGCGCCGCCGTCTAGAGTTTTGTGTGTGTGTGGTTCAAGATTCTTGAAATCGACGCGGTTTCTGTTTTCTCGGCCCCTTTTTTGTGTTTTCCGCCCCGTTCGCCAGGTCGTCAAAGAGTCTTGAATTCTAAATTTTGGAACCATCAGAAGGAAGCAAGCCGCCAGCTTTCTTTTGCTCCAAACTTTTGCTCTCTCGAGCATGTCCCCATCGGCTTTTTCTAATCGAGATTCCGCGAAACACATGGATCTGATCAGCACAAGTCATGCTCGTTTGTTTTCCAACCTCTTCGGCTTCGTGGTCGTAACCGACAGCCTCTTTTCAAGCATATAATTTCAGCATCCTTCCCCCCTCCTCGGCCCTTACTTTTCTCGCCGTGTGCCATCGGCATCATCGGCGGGAGGGTAAAAGTGACATACGGAGCCCATAAAATAATCCTTTTGGCCATCCTCACCCCTGCCACTTTTCGCTCTTTTCACTTGCTTCAATTGCTTCTTCTTCTTCTTCTTCTTCCTCCACTCACTCTCCGCCACACTGATGGATCCCCCAATCCGACCCGAATTGCTCCGAAGATGCACTTTCGGTCGGCGGGAAGGGGAGAACTGTTTATTTCGATTATTGCGGGTGTCAACTAGCGCCCGGACGATGATAGATGTGCTCCATTCTCTCTCTCTCTCTGGCTTCAAAACATGTCAGTGGAGGGGGAGCCCCACCGACCGCTCTTTTTCGATAAATCATCTGTCACTAAGCAGTTCGTTCGCACCGCATCCGCCGAGCCGAGCCGAGAGCTCACCGGATGGGCGGGGGTGAAATGAGCTCCTCTATTGCGCGTGAAAGAAGGAAGTCCTCGCTCTAAACTTTACGTTTTTCATCTATCTTGTTTCCTGTCACGATGAGCCACACCCGCCCTGTCCGCCGCCAAATAAATTTGTGCTGCTCTTTTCCCCCATCGCTTCTAGTGACCTTTCGTGCACTTTTCTCTCTCTCTCTCTCGAACCCTCCTCTATTTCGTCGTGTCACTTGCACACTTTTCGAGCCGACCGCCAGTCGCTTATTATCATCAAAAACGACTTCTTTCTAACTTTCTCTTTCTCGTTTTTCACACGTCTTCTCCGAGTTCTTGAATCGAATCGAATCTCGTCTTGTCGCATTTTCAGTCACCTCAGTGATGCGACGATGCGGTTGAGCATCGTCGTTCTGTTACTCATGTTACTCATTGTCACGACGACCACGACGATGACGACGAGCTCTGCCACGTCATCCACACCGTTAGCCGCATCAAGGTTCGCGGCCACCGCCACGCCGCCCGCCACGTCGTTGTCAACGTCGCGACGGCGGCGACGTCGTCGCCACAACGACTACAGTGACGAGGAGGGTGACGAGGACGACGACGAGGACGACTATTCGGATGACGGCGGCGAGGCGCCACCACCGCCACCACCGCTCATTCAACACATGTCCGACGAGGAGAAAAGTGTGGTGTGGCAGAATCCCGAACATCCCGAACGTCGTCAAGGCCGCTATATCGGCGACGAGCAGACGGAGTTCGTCCGAACCGAGTACACCGATCAAGAGTACAAAAAGCTTCGCACCTACAGTAAGTTTTTGTCGCGAAAGCTAGTCCCCGCGTGTGTTTATGTGCAAAAAGTAAACTGAAAACTGGGGGCTCAAACCTAATTATCTTAATTATAACCACCCTTCGCTCGCGCGCGCGCACCACCACCACCAGAGCCGGGGTCTTCCCCCTCTCACATTCTCGCACATATATTTATAATACTAATAATAATAATCATAATAAACACACACAGAGACACATCGGACCCTTCCTTCCTTTCTCTCTCCCTCTATCCTAACGCCTTCCAACGCCTCCAGATGGACTTTTCACTTTCTAATAACTGAAAAGTGGTGTGCGGTGGTGTAGCGTGTACGGTAGTGAAAAATTCATGAGATTTGAAACCTTGCCGAGCGCATTTCTTTACACACCCATCTCGGATTTTCGAATTCCCTCCAAAACCCTCCCCCCGCCAACCAATCAGTCCTTGTATTTACTTGTATTTAGTGCTTAGCACATTTAAGGCCAAGAAGTTCATCTCAAGGGTGGTCGCGCCGATGATTCGGTTAGTTACGTCTTCTTCTTCTTCGTCCTCTCTCTGGCACATCTTCTTGTTGCTTCTTTCAACTCGGGTGTGGGGGGAAGGAGACCGCCCTCCAGAAACCACTAGATATTTGCATAATCGACAACTTCGCCTTTCTTCCACCACCACCGCTTCAACCTTCTCGACGTCTTCTGAATTCGCGATTCTGAATTCAGACGACTGACAGCTTTTGTCTCGCGTTTTGAGCGTTGTGACTGAAAGAAAAACTAAAACGGACTGCATAATCAAAACACGTCGAGCATATGTAACGAGAAGCACGGCGGCGGACCGTTGAGTCCCAATTTTTCATTTCTTGGCCCATGGAGCAAATTGTCGAAAGCAACAGAAATCGGGCTCCCCAGGTGCTCAACCTCTTTTTCTTTCCTTCTCCCTCCCTCTCTGTCTCGCCGGAGCTCCTTCAAGAGCACATTCACACTTTTTGCTCCTTCTTCCGGCGCCCACCACTTATTCTATTGCCCTTTTCCACTCGTTTTCCCCTCCCGCCCCACTGGCTCAAAAAGCAAAAAGTCGCACACCTTCTGGTTGCCAACCAATGTATACTCTCGTAAATCATACCTTTTCTCTCTGTGTTGTTTTAGTCTGTTTTCCAGCCTGGAACCCAATTTTTTCCTCCTCCTCCTTCTTCTGCTTCCTTTCCTTGGAGCTTGCTCTCTCTCTCACTCTTTCAGAATTTCTTAGCATGTTTTCAACCGTCTCGTTTTACTACTACTAGTTTTTTTTTTTTCATTTTTTGGGGGGAAACGAGAAAAGGGAGTTGAGGCCCCAGGAAAAAAAAGTTGAATTTGGGGCACTTTTCGAAACGGCGGTGGTAGGCGGGGGGCAAATTGAGTGTGGAATTTCCAATTTCCGATCAAATATCCGGCTTATTATGCATTTCAAAGTGGCAGAGTTTTGTCTTCTTCAAGAATACCAATGGCTCCTCCTCCTCCTCCTTCTCCTCTCTTCCCTGGCCTGCTCTCAAATTACCCCCCTCTCCTCCTCAAACGGGGGCATCCTTTTGAAGAGAAAAACGACGACGATGACGAAAAACGATGTAGTACAGGAGAATAATGGAAGGAGTAGGAAAAACGAAAGAGTGGCGGCGGCGGCGGAGGAGGAAGAAGGTGAATTGGCAATCTTTCGGAAATAATGCGATTGGGCTCCGTTTGGCGGCTCCGCCCTCCTTTAATCAAGTGCGTCGCGCCGTGGGCCCAATCACATCACTTTCATGCTCTGCTGGTTGCTCACCACCAGGGGGACCTATAGGAGGAGAAGGAGGAGCATCAATCTCATTTCAATTCACTTCTTCTCCCTCCCGCCCTTCGTTTTTTTCTTCTCCTTGTTTCTTATTTCTTCCACATACCACTTTTTCGTTGCTGCGTTCTTCGGCTTTCTTACTTCCCAACCACCCCATTCTTCTTTTGTCCACCACATTCAACTTTCCCGTTTCTACTTTCTACAAGCTACAAGCTGGCGCAGAGAGAGAGAGAGGGGCCATAACTACCCGCTTCCGATCATTTTCTACCTTGGGAGCGTGCTCGCGCGCCTCTCCCCCGTTCTTTTTTATGTCCTCCACTTAGGCTCCCTCCCCTCCAATTGGGGGTCGCTCACCAATGCTATCCGTTCGCCATAAATCTCTTATATACTAAATCTTTTCACTTGGCTCTCGATTTACTGAGAGTGCCCGAGTTGAGTTGCACTATATTATGTCATTTTATATGCGCGTGTGTGTGTGTGTGTGCCCGAGCGCTCTCTTTCTTGCTCTTTTCTCTCACACACCCATATAATTTTTAATAAGATCTTGAATTTGAATCTTGTGGACTTGCCCTCTTCCAATTGTCCGCCCCCGAACTTATTGAGTGTGGTGTTGAACTCTGTCTTTCCGGTTTCCAATCTCGTTTCCAATGCTCACGATTACCCCACTAGCCTACCGTAACCCATTCTCCAACATTCCGTGACATTGATGCATTAGCTATCAACCTGCCGCACATTACACCCCTCCCACCCGACCACTAGTTGCCACCGAAATGTCTGTGATGTTGGCCGCCGCCGATTCTTCTTTCCCTCGCTGGTTGATTGTTGCTGACGAACGACAAGTGGTCGTGTGAAACAAGATTACGGTAGTTGGGGAGTGCGTGAGGAAGAAGACAGGGAACGCATTATAATGAGTGGGACGGCTTTTGACATGCCCGCGTCGGCTACGGCTCTTGTGGTCGGAGCAGGAGCCAGAGAAAGAGAAGAGAGGAACTCGATGATAATGTGTCTTTTTTTGACATCCGGCACTCCCGTCTCTCCTGAGACTTTGCGGGCGCCCGACTTATCCCGAACCACAATCATTGTCCCTCATTCTCCTCCTCCTCCACTTCTCCTCATCCTTCTCCCCTCACATCTTCTGCAGCTTCCGCTCTCTTCGAAACATACCCCCCCTTTCTCCTTTAGAAACCGATAAACCGCATCCATTAAGTGCCGCGCATCTTCACAAATTCATCAAAGGTGTAAAGATTGGCACACCGGATGGGATGGGACGAGGGGGGCACTCTCTCCCGTTCGACTTGAGTTGTGTTGGAGAAGCTTTTAATAAGCGACACACCTGGCGGTGGTTCATCATCGATCAGTTGAGCTCGACGTCTCTCTCTCTTCACACCTTTCCACACACCCCGCATTTTATTGCCGTTTGAATGTTCTGTTCAGCCGAGAGGGGGCCACTAACTCACACGGGAGCCCGTTTTCCCAGTTGTACTATTCTCGCGCCTTCGAAATCCTTCTGTTTTTTTTCCACTTGCCAGCAAGTGCGCTCTATATGGTCACGTGACACTGAGGAGTGAGCGTTGAAATTTCCCCGAAACCGAAGCTCAATCCGGAAATGGGCGAATGACCTAGTCATATCCGTTCAGCAGCAAGCACTCCCACTTTCCTTCTTTCTTTCTCTCGATCTCCCTTTCCATCACTATGTTTTCGTCGTCGACGTCTTCTTCCCATCGTTCTGAATCCCTCTAATCCACGTCGTGGCGTCAGATGCGTCAATGAACCTGCAACGACTCGCACTCTCACTGGCCGTGCTTGCCGTCAAATCGGCACAAATCTCGTCGAGTTTCGACGAGAGTTTTGGTAGGAAAAGTGAGAAGAGTGAAAAGGACACAAATGGGATTATAAATCAATTAGTTTTATGTGGCGGAGCACGGAGCACCATTGAGCACCGTTGAGCACGGAAATGAGCTCGTTAACCGGTGCGGAGAGGGAGGGAGGACTCTTTTCCCATCGCTTTTCGCCTCCGAATTACATTGATTTATCGGCGGGTGTGAAACGGGAAGAATCAAAAGAGAGGATTGGAAAATGAAGAGGGACCAGTTTGCCCTTGTCTGAAAATGTCTCTTAGTGCAAACATTTGCAGGCGCCGGTCCAGTGCCACGTCAAGTGGAATGCTACTCTTGCATGTCGCTCTCCTACCAGACCAGTTGGAAGTACCTCCAGGCGACCTACATCTACCCGAAAGTGAGTGTTAACCAAAGATTTTTCCTAAGCCTCATGTTGCAGGTGTTCACGGATCGGTGTCGAGATCCGAACAGCGAGCGCGGAATGCCGACGGTGATGTGCAGTAGTGTGTGCGTTTCGCTGATGGAGCCCGACGTGGAGGCCGGCGTGTTCATCGGCTTCAAACACATCCGCGGGTGTATGGATCGAGTGCTGCGACACGGATTCAATCAGTCGGCGCTGCGAACGCACAGATTTCATCAGAACGTGAGTGGAAGAGCGACTGCTAGGCCACCCCACCGTCTCCCTCGGATTTCCAGAACCACTGCCGAACGTTGAGTCGGTCGGCGCTCTTCAATCCGGCGCGAGCCACCGATCCGCCGGCTCTCGGAGACGTCCAACTATGCTCGTGCTACGGCGATCGCTGCAATTCGAGCATCGCACCCGCACCCGTCTTCCTCTTTCTGCTCCTCATTTTTGTACATCGGATACTGTGCTCGTAAACCAGTCTTTCTTTTCCCCTCCCGCCCCGTTTCTTTTTGAATTTGGTCTATGCAATTGATCTCTTTTCCGGGCTCCGCCGCCCTCTTTCGCACGCGAATCGGAAACATTTTTGGATATTTGTGTTACGGGTTCGATGAAAACACCACGTTTTGTGAAGAGAATAAAAGATTTATGTAATTAATTGAGGTCATCAATCGATTATTTTTGATTTCCAGCTGGGGACGGGGCAATCGCCGTGGATTGCGGCTCTGAAATTGGCGTTTTCATTGAAAGAAGCGAAAAGTTCGGTCACAAACCGGCCGTGGACTTATGAGCCGCCTGTTGCTCTTTGTGCTTGTGCACGCGAGCTCCACGACCGGCTCCGATCATGTTCGAGCCGGGAATATGCTCGGGAGTCACATTTTCAGCCGGAATTTGCTTGTCGCTGGAAAAAAAAAAGCGTGGCCTAGAAACCCAAACTCTGTAACACTCACGTCATGATGACTGCGCCGACGAGTAGAACGATAAGAATGAAAATTTGGAAAAGACGATAGTGTCCTTGCATTCGGAAACGACTTTATATTGGAAAACGATTGTGAAATGCGCTGGTCAGGCGGTGGGGAAAGTGGCGAGGCGAGGCGCGCTTTTCGATGACTAACACACTTGTGTTGACAGACGAGTGTTTTGATAGCATTCGACAGGTGGCGGGTAAATAGTTTGGCACTTTTATAGCCGGAAAACGTGTTTGCTCGAAAATGATCGATGGATTTTCAGAGAAATCTGGACTGAAGAAGGGTTTCTTGAAAAAAAAACTCCGCTGCTCGGCAAGCTTAGGGGGAAGCTTGAAAAAACGAACTGTCGAATGACCGCCTACTGACCGCTCTTCGTATGATCCATCGCTTATCAACCTCCAAACCAACGGAACCTTCTTTTTATCACGTCTTCCCACAGAACATCCACAAGGAGCAGAAGGATTTTGAAGCATCCTCGGAGCACCCATGGCACCGGAAATTGCTTTCGAACCGAGGTGTTTCAGATGTGTCATATTTTATTCAATGGGTTAACTGAACTGTTCGAGTAACATTAAACAGTTCAAATATTTCAGGCAATCGCTGATAACAAAACCATTCCTCATTAAATGCCACGTTTTATTGCTCTCTAGCATGGCGAAGTGTCACTGGATACTCTATTCCGGCCTGCCAAGCCGAAATATGTAGAGCCGCCCGGTCAAAGAGTATTCGACGACTACCCATGACCTGCGTGAGACAGTAGGAATAGGAAGGAAAATTAACTCCAGAAAGAAGTCCTTCCTCCTTGTCGATCCTTTGTTTCTATACGGTGTGGTCCATCGAACGGGGAAAAAGGCAAAGTCCAAGTGGTAAGTCGAATAGGGCAAGTCCAAAGTCAAAAGTCCGTTAGGGTGCACATTCACACAAAGCCAGAGCATTCGACGCTGCCTAGGACCTGCGTGGGGGGGGGGGGGTGTACTTATTAGCCGGATAGCTCCTCCCGAGGTGTCGAACTCCTCAGGTTTGTAGAAAGAGCTATCCGTTGATCTCTATCGCCACGAAGAGGCTAAGTACTGATAGAGGAGGGGGGGGGGGGGGGTAAGTCCAATGGGAAAAGGAAGGGAAGGATGGAGGGAAACCAGCGCTGGTTGGGAAGGGGGTAAGTCCAATGGGAAAAGGAAGGAGAGGAAAGTCCAATAGGTAAGTCCAAAGTCTAGTAGTCCGTCCTCATCGCTGATAATGTGGTCCTCTTTCGTCGTCGTCGATTCCTGTGCTGTGCTACTGTGATGTGGTCCTCCTTCGTCGTCGTCGATTCCTGTGCTGTGCTACTGTGATGTGGTCCTCCTTCGTCGTCTCCAATTCCTGTGGTCCTCGCCCGTCGCCTTCTTGGTTGCTATCCCTCTCGAGTCTGCAATTGTCTGCAATCACCAAACCACTAACCTTCGATTCCCTGCAAAACGTCTTCTATACTCCTGGTCGCTCCCGATGGTCGCTGGTCGCTCCCTGCTTCTTTTTTCCTTTGTCCTTATCGCACCTAGATTAAAAGTGAACAAGAAACACACAGTGAAAACACAAAAAAAATCACAAGTGGCACATAAATCCTTCGATCCCTTGCTCCGCGTCGTCGGCGAACCTCGAACTGCTGCTGCTTCGCCAACACCACCCAACCTTCTAAATCCAGCAACCCTACCAAATCCAACTACCCTACCAAATTCAGCCAACCTTCCAACCCTAGCCAACCGCCTTCCCTCGGTGTTCATCTTCGATCCGCCGCGGCCTGATGTTCGTAATTGTTGCTGTCCCTATCGCAGCAGCTTGACTGCAAGTTCAAGTTTTAAACAACCCACCCTCGATCCGTCGCATTGATTGTAGATCCTGGTCGCTGTCCCATCGTCTGTAACAATTTAGTTAGACTTTTTTGTCACTTTCTCATAAACTTACCCACTGTCCATCGATGAAGACCAGTTGATCCTGGTCGCTGTCCCTTCGTCCTCCGTGTCGCTGTCCCATCATCTGTAACAATTTAGTTAGACTTTTTTGTCACTTTCTCATAAACTTACCCACTGTCCATCGATGAAGACCAGTTGATCCTGGTCGCTGTCCCTTCGTCCTCCGTGTCGCTGTCCCATCGTCTGTAACAATTTAGTTAGACTTTTTTGTCACTTTCTCATAAACTTACCCACTGTCCATCGATGAAGACCAGTCGATCCTGGTCGCTGTCCCTTCGTCCTCCGTGTCGCTGTCCCATCATCTGTAACAATTTAGTTAGACTTTTTTGTCACTTTCTCATAAACTTACCCACTGTCCATCGATGAAGACCAGTTGATCCTGGTCGCTGTCCCTTCGTCCTCCGTGTCGCTGTCCCATCGTCTGTAACAATTTAGTTAGACTTTTTTTGTCACTTTCTCATAAACTTACCCACTGTATATCGATGAAGACCAGTTGATCCTGGTCGCTGTCCCTTCGTCCTCCGTGTCGCTGTCCCATCGTCTGTAACAATTTAGTTAGACTTTTTTGTCACTTTCTCATAAACTTACCCACTGTCCATCGATGAAGACCAGTTGATCCTGGTCGCTGTCCCTTCGTCCTCCGTGTCGCTGTCCCATCATCTGTAACAATTTAGTTAGACTTTTTTGTCACTTTCTCATAAACTTACCCACTGTCCATCGATGAAGACCAGTTGATCCTGGTCGCTGTCCCTTCGTCCTCCGTGTCGCTGTCCCATCGTCTGTAACAATTTAGTTAGACTTTTTTGTCACTTTCTCATAAACTTACCCACTGTCCATCGATGAAGACCAGTTGATCCTGGTCGCTGTCCCTTCGTCCTCCGTGTCGCTGTCCCATCGTCTGTAACAATTTAGTTAGACTTTTTTGTCACTTTCTCATAAACTTACCCACTGTCCATCGATGAAGACCAGTTGATCCTGGTCGCTGTCCCTTCGTCCTCCGTGTCGCTGTCCCATCGTCTGTAACAATTTAGTTAGACTTTTTTGTCACTTTCTCATAAACTTACCCACTGTCCATCGATGAAGACCAGTTGATCCTGGTCGCTGTCCCTTCGTCCTCCGTGTCGCTGTCCCATCATCTGTAACAATTTAGTTAGACTTTTTTGTCACTTTCTCATAAACTTACCCACTGTCCATCGATGAAGACCAGTTGATCCTGGTCGCTGTCCCTTCGTCCTCCGTGTCGCTGTCCCATCGTCTGTAACAATTTAGTTAGACTTTTTTTGTCACTTTCTCATAAACTTACCCACTGTATATCGATGAAGACCAGTTGATCCTGGTCGCTGTCCCTTCGTCCTCCGTGTCGCTGTCCCATCGTCTGTAACAATTTAGTTAGACTTTTTTGTCACTTTCTCATAAACTTACCCACTGTCCATCGATGAAGACCAGTTGATCCTGGTCGCTGTCCCTTCGTCCTCCGTGTCGCTGTCCCATCATCTGTAACAATTTAGTTAGACTTTTTTGTCACTTTCTCATAAACTTACCCACTGTCCATCGATGAAGACCAGTTGATCCTGGTCGCTGTCCCTTCGTCCTCCGTGTCGCTGTCCCATCGTCTGTAACAATTTAGTTAGACTTTTTTGTCACTTTCTCATAAACTTACCCACTGTCCATCGATGAAGACCAGTTGATCCTGGTCGCTGTCCCTTCGTCCTCCGTGTCGCTGTCCCATCATCTGTAACAATTTAGTTAGACTTTTTTGTCACTTTCTCATAAACTTACCCACTGTCCATCGATGAAGACCAGTTGATCCTGGTCGCTGTCCCTTCGTCCTCCGTGTCGCTGTCCCATCGTCTGTAACAATTTAGTTAGACTTTTTTGTCACTTTCTCATAAACTTACCCACTGTCCATCGATGAAGACCAGTCGATCCTGGTCGCTGTCCCTTCGTCCTCCGTGTCGCTGTCCCATCGTCTGTAACAATTTAGTTAGACTTTTTTGTCACTTTCTCATAAACTTACCCACTGTCCATCGATGAAGACCAGTCGATCCTGGTCGCTGTCCCTTCGTCCTCCGTGTCGCTGTCCCATAGTCTGTAACAATTTAGTTAGAATTTTTTGTCACTTTCTCATAAACTTACCCACTGTCCATCGATGAAGACCAGTCGATCCTGGTCGCTGTCCCTTCGTCCTCCGTGTCGCTGTCCCATAGTCTGTAACAATTTAGTTAGAATTTTTTGTCACTTTCTCATAAACTTACCCACTGTCCATCGATGAAGACCAGTTGATCCTGGTCGCTGTCCCTTCGTCCTCCGTGTCGCTGTCCCATCGTCTGTAACAATTTAGTTAGAATTTTTTGTCACTTTCTCATAAACTTACCCACTGTCCATCGATGAAGACCAGTTGATCCTGGTCGCTGTCCCTTCGTCCTCCGTGTCGCTGTCCCATCGTCTGTAACAATTTAGTTAGAATTTTTTGTCACTTTCTCATAAACTTACCCACTGTCCATCGATGAAGACCAGTTGATCCTGGTCGCTGTCCCTTCGTCCTCCGTGTCGCTGTCCCAGAGTCTACAAAAAATGATTCTAAACTCACCTACAATCCATTGCTCCTGTCGATCCATCCTGGTCGCTGTCCCTTCGTCCTCCTGGTCGACGCTAACCCAACTAACGAAAAACCCGATGCTAACCCAACTACGATGCTTACCCAACTAACGCATAACCCCAACTTCTCCCCATCAGATTGCTCCGAACGTAATCGGACAATCAGGAGAAGCGGGGCACCACCGGCACAAGAAGCATGTCGTTTTTAAGTAACGACTTGCCGGTGGTGGAATCGGAAAGACGACGACGACGACTAAGGACGGAGATGATCCCACCACCGGCACAAGAAGCATGTCGTTCTTAAGTAACGACTTGCCGGTGGTGGAATCGGAAAGACGACGACGACGACTAAGGACGGAGATGATCCCACCACCAGCACAAGAAGCATGTCGTTCTTAAGTAACGACTTGCCGGTGGTGGAATCGGAAAGACGACGACGACGACTAAGGACGGAGATGATCCCACCACCAGCACAAGAAGCATGTCGTTCTTAAGTAACGACTTGCCGGTGGTGGAATCGGAAAGACGACGACGACGACTAAGGACGGAGATGATCCCACCACCGGCACAAGAAGCATGTCGTTCTTAAGTAACGACTTGCCGGTGGTGGAGTCGGAAAGACGACGACGACGACTAAGGACGGAGATGATCCCACCACCGGCACAAGAAGCATGTCGTTCTTAAGTAACGACTTGCCGGTGGTGGAATCGGAAAGACGACGACGACGACTAAGGACGGAGATGATCCCACCACCAGCACAAGAAGCATGTCGTTCTTAAGTAACGACTTGCCGGTGGTGGAGTCGGAAAGACGACGACGACGACTAAGGACGGAGATGATCCCACCACCGGCACAAGAAGCATGTCGTTCTTGAGTAACGACTTGCCGGTGGTGGAATCGGAAAGACGACGACGACGACTAAGGACGGAGATGATCCCACCACCGGCACAAGAAGCATGTCGTTCTTAAGTAACGACTTGCCGGTGGTGGAATCGGAAAGACGACGACGACGACTAAGGACGGAGATGATCCCACCACCGGCACAAGAAGCATGTCGTTCTTAAGTAACGACTTGCCGGTGGTGGAATCGGAAAGACGACGACGACGACTAAGGACGGAGATGATCCCACCACCGGCACAAGAAGCATGTCGTTCTTAAGTAACGACTTGCCGGTGGTGGAATCGGAAAGACGACGACGACGACTAAGGACGGAGATGATCCCACCACCGGCACAAGAAGCATGTCGTTCTTAAGTAACGACTTGCCGGTGGTGGAATCGGAAAGACGACGACGACGACTAAGGACGGAGATGATCCCACCACCGGCACAAGAAGCATGTCGTTCTTAAGTAACGACTTGCCGGTGGTGGAATCGGAAAGACGACGACGACGACTAAGGACGGAGATGATCCCACCACCAGCACAAGAAGCATGTCGTTCTTAAGTAACGACTTGCCGGTGGTGGAGTCGGAAAGACGACGACGACGACTAAGGACGGAGATGATCCCACCACCAGCACAAGAAGCATGTCGTTCTTAAGTAACGACTTGCCGGTGGTGGAATCGGAAAGACGACGACGACGACTAAGGACGGAGATGATCCCACCACCGGCACAAGAAGCATGTCGTTCTTAAGTAACGACTTGCCGGTGGTGGAGTCGGAAAGACGACGACGACGACTAAGGACGGAGATGATCCCACCACCGGCACAAGAAGCATGTCGTTCTTAAGTAACGACTTGCCGGTGGTGGAATCGGAAAGACGACGACGACGACTAAGGACGGAGATGATCCCACCACCGGCACAAGAAGCATGTCGTTCTTAAGTAACGACTTGCCGGTGGTGGAGTCGGAAAGACGACGACGACGACTAAGGACGGAGATGATCCCACCACCAGCACAAGAAGCATGTCGTTCTTAAGTAACGACTTGCCGGTGGTGGAATCGGAAAGACGACGACGACGACTAAGGACGGAGATGATCCCACCACCGGCACAAGAAGCATGTCGTTCTTAAGTAACGACTTGCCGGTGGTGGAGTCGGAAAGACGACGACGACGACTAAGGACGGAGATGATCCCACCACCGGCACAAGAAGCATGTCGTTCTTAAGTAACGACTTGCCGGTGGTGGAATCGGAAAGACGACGACGACGACTAAGGACGGAGATGATCCCACCACCAGCACAAGAAGCATGTCGTTCTTAAGTAACGACTTGCCGGTGGTGGAGTCGGAAAGACGACGACGACGACTAAGGACGGAGATGATCCCACCACCAGCACAAGAAGCATGTCGTTCTTAAGTAACGACTTGCCGGTGGTGGAATCGGAAAGACGACGACGACGACTAAGGACGGAGATGATCCCACCACCGGCACAAGAAGCATGTCGTTCTTAAGTAACGACTTGCCGGTGGTGGAATCGGAAAGACGACGACGACGACTAAGGACGGAGATGATCCCACCACCGGCACAAGAAGCATGTCGTTCTTAAGTAACGACTTGCCGGTGGTGGAATCGGAAAGACGACGACGACGACTAAGGACGGAGATGATCCCACCACCAGCACAAGAAGCATGTCGTTCTTAAGTAACGACTTGCCGGTGGTGGAGTCGGAAAGACGACGACGACGACTAAGGACGGAGATGATCCCACCACCAGCACAAGAAGCATGTCGTTCTTAAGTAACGACTTGCCGGTGGTGGAATCGGAAAGACGACGACGACGACTAAGGACGGAGATGATCCCACCACCGGCACAAGAAGCATGTCGTTCTTAAGTAACGACTTGCCGGTGGTGGAGTCGGAAAGACGACGACGACGACTAAGGACGGAGATGATCCCACCACCAGCACAAGAAGCATGTCGTTCTTAAGTAACGACTTGCCGGTGGTGGAATCGGAAAGACGACAACGACGACGAACGACGGAGAAGATGCCGGTGGAGGAACCAAGACTAGGACGGACTGAGGAAACGACGGTGACAACCCAACTAACCTTGAACCCCAACTTCTCCCCATCAGATCCCAAACCCCAAACCCCATCCTAAAAAAAACCATGAAAATAAAAAAGTCCATAAAAATGAACCGCTTGAAAAAGCGGTAACGCCATACGGGGCGGTTCTGTTTTTTTTTCTCTCATCATATTTTTATTCCTTAGTGTTTGGACTGAAAATTCTAATGTCTGTCTATTTTACGGTGACACTAAAGGGAACTTGAAAAGGGAACATTTTTTGTTGAAGAATACCCTTTTCAAGCTATACTATCGTTTCTAGGAAAGTAGTTGTTTTTTAAAAATTAATTTAAATTACAAGACCTTCCAGTTTTTCTCTATGTGCTTGTCCAAACAAAATCTCTACCGTCACCCATTTGACACCCCCCTCTCATTTCGTGTATCCCTTTTTGAAAACTGATCAACTAATGTCCCCTCTACTCCACATCAAAAGTTGTTTTTTTCTTTTTAGACCCCAATTTTTCGTCGGAAGAAATAAAAAGCACTTTTCTTACTCGTTCAATCTCTTGTTTTCCAGTGAAAAACTAACTTGTCAGTCTGCGGTCGGCGATCCTTTGACTGTCTCCGTGTGGCTTCCAGTTGACCCCGTTGGATCCCGATCCACTTCTGAAAACGAATAGGTTAATTGTGATAAATTGTGATAAAAACAGACAACGTACTTGTGAGTCTATTGCAGTCGATATTCCAGTCGTCTTGTTTCTTCCAAACAGGACCATCTCTGGAAACGAATCGATCGAAGACGGAAGAAAAGAGGAGTAAAGGACGTTAGGAAACAGGCGAACGGAGCGAATGAACGAGAAACACTCGAGTGGTGTGTGGGCAGCGTCATGAAGAGATCAACAGGAGAAACACCGGTAATTTTTTGGGGTCACCTGTCACAAGAGGGGACACCTCCGCGGCACATCTGCTACTTTCCCATCGCTTCCCAGGAGGAGATTGCGTAATCGATATTGTCCGTTTAAAAATATTGTCACCGGAGATCAAAAAAGACGACACGGTCAAATAGGCACCGTCCATTTTTGCGCAAAGGGCACGAAACATTGCGGGTCTACTACTGAACAAAAGTGCTCTTTGACTGTTTCAACGCCTAGGCGTATAGCTATTTGGCCGTATTGTCTCTTCGTACATTTTTGATCTCCGGTGACAATATTATTAAGCGAACCATATCGATGACGCAATCTCCTCCCGGGAAGCGATGGGAAACTGGCAGATGACCGCGGAGGTGTCCCTCTTGTGACAGGTGACCCCAAACCATTAGCGGTGTTTCACCTTCAGAGGAGTGGATCAGTCAGTAGAGTTCACTTTTCAATTATCAATTTAGATGTGAGTACTGGTAGGAAATACTTGGAATTGACGTTGTCTTGGAAGAAAGGGGCAAAAATGGTTCCCACCGAAAAAAAAGACAAAAAAAAACGTCATTTATTGATGCCCACATTCGGATCAGCGACTTCGGACGATCAAAACTGGTGGATGCGGTTGACGAGGAGGAATTCGAGTGTCCGCCAGTTGTTCAGCGGCCACGTGGCACCGACTTCGTTCGAAAAAAAGTCCTTTTATCCAATCTGCGCGAAGGGGATCTTGATGCGATCCCTCTTTTCAAGCTCCTCCGCGACATACTTATTTTCGATCCGGACCAGGGCCGAGCGGCAACGGGAATTTTCGGCAACGGCAATTGTCGACAATTGCCGAAACAACTTTTCGGCAATTTTCGGCAATTTTCGGCAACTTTCGGCAATTAATTAAAATTGTTTAATCAGACTATTTTGTCCAAATTTTTGTGCATATTTTGGCTCCCCGGGGACAGCCGACTTTAGCTGCCTTAAAGAAAACGTTTTCAAAATTTGTTTCAAAATTTAAGGGAGTACTGCTTTTTAAAAAGGTACACAACTCGATAACCAAACAATATTTGATAGAACTGGAATTTTGAAACAAAAATGTGTGCTTTCTAACTTCAAAAATGAAATTTTCATGAGAAATCGAAAAATTTTATTGCCGAAATGGTTGCCGAAGAAAATTTCGGCAACTCGGCAACGGCAACGCTCGCCGAAAAACCGGCAATTTTCGGCAATTTTCGGCAACGGCAACGGCAATGCCGCTCGGCCCTGATCCGGACCAGCGGCCGTCTTTCAACGCGCTCTCCAGGCTCAGCTTCTTCGAGTGGGATAAAGTCTAGTCCTTGATCCCCTCCTCAACCACACCTTCGACATACGTACATATTATCTCTTCATCCGTGCCGCTTCCCCGTTTCCCTCCAGTGTAGCTGTTGCTATGGAAACAGAAACAGGCGGTCTTCGAGAACCCCAGTGTTGTTACACAGTTTTAATCTTAAAGTTTTATCCCCGTTATTATTTACTTGTATTGCTCAGTTTTTCTTTGAATAAATTTTATGTCACTTTGGCAATCTCTAATTGTTTCGTTTATTAAATGTCCGGACGGTAGTCTAATCGAGTTGAATCTAGAATGTACACGTAGAATTGAGCTAAAACTGTGTCGGACGGGATTAGATGCTGAACGATTCGCCACATCCGCACGTTCCTTTGATGTTTGGATTACGAAAAACAAACTCCGACGTTAGTTTGTTGGTGACGTAGTCCATTTCGGAGCCGAGAAGCGAAAGTTGAGCTTTTGGTTCGATCCAGACTTTCACACCGTCCTGAAATGGTCATTTGAGCGTTGTAACCATCTCTTGGGAGGGAAATCGATAGATCTTACCTGTTCTACTTCCTCATCGAATTTCTGTTTGTCTGTTGCATATTCCAGTGTGTAAGTCAGCCCGTTGCATCCTTTTTGACGAACTCCGATCTGAATTTTGAAATTCATTATGCAATTACGCAATTTTCCTATTTTTCTTGTCAATATTGTGAAATATCTTACTTTTAATGCATTCGCATCGTTTTGCTGAGCGAGAAGCACTCGAATTCGGTTAACAGCCTCGTTCGTAAGAGTGAGAGCCGCTCTGAAACTAGTCACGCGGTTTTTCGGCGATCTTCGTTAAAATTGGGATAAAAAGGGTTACCTGGATTGTCGAACTTTGAGGGCTCCTTTTACGACTCTCGCAGTTGCTCCGCCGAGCTTAGACATTGACGAAAATGTGAAGTTTTTCTTGCGAGTCGGTGGCTAGAAAAAAAGCGAAATGAAACAAAACAACGACACTCCGTTATAACGCGAGGCGCTTGTTGTTTATCGTAAATCCGTTCAGGAAGTTGCCAAAAAATCTGCGCCTGCTTTGGAATTTGGGCCCAAAATCCGTTGTTTTTTTAAATTTTCTCAAATTTTATCCGTTTAAACTTCATTTCAAATGCTCCTTTTCATATTTACTTTACATTCCCGCCAACTGCGCACTCAATCAAATTGAAAATCCCGTCTCAGAGATTTGTCGTCCTAAAATCTATCGATTTCACAGTTTCATGGCCTAATTCTCTAATTTTAAAGTTTTCAGAATGACGGCCACAATAACAGACGACATTGTGGCAACTGTGCTCGAATCGATTGAGGAGAAGTCGTACGAAGACGAGAAGGAGAAGGCGGGCATGATAAAAGACGAGGCGAATCAGTTTTTCAAAGGTATTTATTCGACTTTTCATATTTTCTACGTTGAAATCACTGCAGATCAAGTCTACGAAGTGGCCATCGAGCTGTACACAGTGGCAATCGACTATCATCCGACGGCGGTGCTCTACGGAAACCGAGCGCAAGCCTATCTGAAGCGGGAGCTCTATGGATCTGCTCTCGAGGACGCCGACAACGCGATCGCCATCGACCCGTCGTACGTGAAAGGGTTCTACCGTCGCGCCACAGCCAACATGGCTCTCGGACGCTTCAAAAAGGCGCAGACCGACTATCAGGCAGTTGTGAAAGTGTGCCCGAACGATAAAGACGCGAGGGCGAAGTTCGAGGAGTGCCAGAAAATTGTTCGTCGGCAGGCGTTCGAACGTGCCATCTCGACGGATCACGACAAGAAAAGTGTTGCCGAGAGCATCGATGTGAACGCGATGGCCGTCGAGGATTCGTATGAGGGTCCGCATCTCGGAGAAACCATCACAAATGAGTTCATGATGGAGCTCATAGCCAAGTTCAAGGCGCAGAAAAAGCTGCACCGGAAGTACGCCTTCAAAATGCTTCTCGACTTTTATAATTATGTGAAAGCTCTTCCAACTATGGTGGAAATCACTGTGCCGGCTGGCCAAAAGTTCACTATCTGCGGAGACGTGCACGGGCAATTCTACGACCTGGTGAACATCTTCGAAATCAACGGTTATCCTAGCGAAACTAATCCATACGTGAGTTTCCTCCTTTTTTTGCTGACTGTCATTAACTTCACTCATTTCTCAGCTCTTCAACGGAGATTTCGTGGATCGCGGTTCGTTCTCTGTCGAGACGATCTTCACTATGATCGGATTCAAGCTCCTCTACCCGCAACACTTCTTCATGTCGCGCGGAAACCACGAATCGGACGTGATGAACAAGATGTACGGATTCGAGGGCGAGGTGAAGGCCAAGTACAACGACCAGATGTCGAACTTCTTCACCGAAATCTTCTGCTACTTGCCGTTGTGCCATCTGATCAATCAGAAGATCTTCGTTTGCCACGGTGGCCTTTTCAAGCAGGACGGCGTCACTCTTGACGACATCCGCAAGACGGAACGCAATCGGCAGCCGCCTGATGAGGGAATCATGTGCGATTTGCTCTGGTAAGCTTCTGTTTCTTCTTTTTAAGCGTACCTCAACATCTGAATCGTTTCTAGGTCGGACCCACAGCCAATCGATGGACGAAGCCCGTCGAAACGCGGCGTTGGATGCCAGTTCGGCCCCGATGTTACGGCCAAATGGTGCAAGGATAATGGAGTTGACTACGTTGTCAGGTTAGTGGTCTCCATGTGAATTCCAAAACCATAATGTGTCTTCCAGAAGTCACGAAGTCAAGCCGGAAGGTTACGAGAGTCACCATGGCGGACAATGCTACACCGTCTTCTCGGCTCCCAACTACTGTGATCAGATGAACAATAAAGGAGCTTTCATCACTATCACTGGAGATAATCTCACGGTTAGTTTTATACTGAACTTTATGAAACAAGTTATGGAAACTGTGTTACGGAATTCTTGAATTTTCAGCCTCGTTTCACTCCGTTCGACGCAGTGCCGCACCCGAAACTGCCTCCGATGGCCTACGCGAACAGCCTGTTCGGATTCAACTAGACACTGGACACTGGAAACACGGTTACTCTTCACAATTCGCAGCAAATAACGTTAATCACACGAATACCGGAACGCCATGTCTACCTCTCTCTCTCTACTTTTCGCTTCCTCTCGCAATCCTCTATCTCCCCTCTTTTTCCTTTCGCGTATTCTAAATTTTCTCCTAAATTCCATTTTATTTATCTCAATTCCCATTGTCGTAGTTTATCCCCATTCAAGTTTAATCGCCCGCCCCCTTTAGTAAGCAGCTACTTTTGTGATTACCAATAAAAATTATTGCAGTTACACCGGTTTGCCGCTCTACAAAAGTTTATCAGTGAAAAGTGAGAAGAAGATACAAGAAACTTTACAAATGGACTAGAAATTGGAAAAGTACAATTGATACGTAGTAGCGGTGAAGTAGGCGAGAAGAACCTCGAGGGCTGCCTGTCTAATGGTGGCGGCGGCTTTTCTTCGACGTCTTCTTCGAGTGCTTCTTCGATTGATGGTGCTTCTGGTGGTTCTCCTTCTCGTGGTGGGCTCCGTGCTCATGGTGAGCTCCGTGGTGGGCTCCATGCTCTCCATGATGTCCGTGCACATGATGGGCTCCGTGCTCTCCGTGATGGCCGTGGTGGGCTCCGTGGTGGGCTCCGTGCTCATGGTGAGCTCCGTGGTGAGCTCCATGCTCGTGGTGGGCTCCGTGGTGAGCTCCGTGCTCGTGGTGAGCTCCATGCTCATGATGGGCTCCGTGATGGGCTCCGTGCTCCCCGTGATGTCCGTGGTGGGCTCCATGCTCGTGGTGGGCTCCGTGCTCATGATGGGCTCCGTGATGGGCTCCGTGCTCTCCATGATGTCCGTGGTGGGCTCCGTGCTCATGGTGGGCTCCGTGCTCATGGTGAGCTCCGTGGTGGGCTCCGTGCTCCCCGTGATGGCCGTGGTGGGCTCCATGCTCGTGGTGGGCTCTGTGGTGAGCTCCGTGCTCGTGATGGGCTCCGTGGTGAGCTCCGTGCTCGTGGTGGGCTCCGTGGTGAGCTCCATGCTCGTGGTGGGCTCCGTGCTCCTTGTGCTCGTGGTGCGGAGCATGATGGTGCTCTCCGTGGTGGGTCCCATGCTCCTTGTGCTCGGCTCCGTGGTGAGCTCCGTGCTCATGATGATGCTCATGAGTTCCGTGATGCTCGCCATGATGGGCTCCGTGCTCTTTTACATGGTGGTCTCCTCCGTGATGTCCGTGATGCTCAGAATGGTGAACCCCATGCTCTCCGTGGTGCTCCTTGTGCTCGTGATGGGCGCCGTGGTGAGCTCCGTGCTCGTGGTGGGCTCCGTGGTGAGCTCCATGCTCATGGTGGGCTCCGTGATGAGCTCCGTGCTCGTGATGGGCTCCGTGCTCATGATGGGCTCCGTGCTGAGCTCCGTGGTGAGCTCCGTGGTGAGCTCCATGCTCATGGTGGGCTCCGTGCTCGTGGTGGGCTCCGTGCTCATGGTGGGCTCCGTGGTGAGCTCCGTGGTGAGCTCCGTGCTCGTGATGGGCTCCGTGGTGAGCTCCATGCTCGTGGTGGGCTCCGTGCTCCCCGTGATGACCGTGGTGGGCTCCGTGGTGAGCTCCGTGCTCCTTGTGCTCGTGATGAGCGCCGTGATGGGCTCCGTGGGCTCCGTGGTGAGCTCCATGCTCATGGTGGGCTCCGTGCTCTTTGTGCTCATGGTGGGGAGCATGATGGTGTTCTCCATGGTGGGCCCCGTGGTGCTCATGGTGCGGAGCATGATGATGTTGGCCATGATGTGCTCCATGGTCTCCATGATGGCCGTGATGGGCTCCGTGCTCGCCGTGGTGGGCGGCTCCATGATGACCGTGCCCATGATGCTCGGTATGGTGGGCTCCGTGGTGTGCTCCGTGCTCTCCATGATGTTCGTGGTGAGCTTCTTTCCCATGGTGCGGAGCGTGATGATGCTCCTTGTGCTCGTGGTGGTGTCCATGGTGCTTCTTCTCGTCCTCGGACTCCGAGGAGCTCGACGAGCTGGACGAAGACGACGAGGAAGAAGAAGAAGAGGAAGAGCTGGAGGAAGCGGCCTTCTTGTGATGCTTCTTGGCGTGCTTCTTCACGCTCTTCTTCGAGTGCTTCTTGTGCTTCTTCTTCTCGTCCTCGGATCCAGAAGACGACGACGACGACGACGAGGAGGAGCTCGACGAAGAGCTCGAAGAGCTGGAGCTGGAGGAAGAGCTCTCCACCTTCTTATGATGCTTCTTGGCGTGCTTCTTCGAGTGCTTCTTGTGCTTCTTTTCATCCTCCGATTCCGACGACGAGGAGGAAGACGAGGAGCTGGAAGAGGAGCTGGAAGAGCTCGACGACGAGCTCACGGCCTTCTTGGCGTGCTTCGAGTGCTTCTTGGCATGACGCTTCTTGTGATGCTTCTTCTCGTCCTCGGATTCAGACGACGACGAGGAGGAGGAAGAAGAGCTGGAGCTGGAGGAGCTGGAGCTCGACGACGAAGAAGAGGAGCTCTCGACCTTCTTGTGATGCTTCTTGACCTTCTTCACGTGCTTCTTGTGGCGTGGCTTCTCATCCTCGGACTCGGAATCCGAAGAGCTCGACGACGAGGAGGAGCTGGAAGAGCTGGAAGAGCTGGAGGAGGAGGAGCTTTCCGCCGTCTTGTGGTGCTTCTTGACCTTCTTCTGATGCTTCTTCTTCGGCTTCTCGTCTTCGGATTCAGAAGACGACGACGACGAGGACGAAGAGCTCGAGGAGCTGGAGCTCGAAGAAGAAGAGCTGGAAGAGCTCTCGACCTTCTTATGATGCTTCTTGACGTGCTTCTTCGAGTGCTTCTTGTGCTTCTTCTTCTCGTCCTCGGACTCCGACGACGACGACGACGAGGAGGAGGAGCTCGACGAGCTGGAGCTGGAGCTGGAGCTCGAAGAGGAGCTGGAGGAAGAGGAGCTCGACGAGTCCTTGGCAGCCACGTGGTGATGGTGATGGTGGACTTGCTTCTTGTGATGACGTGGCGACACAAAGTTGAGGAAGCCTGGAAACTTCAGAAGTTCCACAATGCAACTAGTTGAAGCCGAGAGCTCACCCTTCAACGAGATGTGCCCATCGTGAGCGTGGTGCTCGAAGACGGTCTTGAAGTGGAGCTCCTTGGCGAGATGCTCAATGTCGTGAAGAGCCGAGCGAGCCTCATCACGCGTCAGCTTCTTGCCGTGCGACGAGTGCTTCGAGAAGATCTTCTCTGCAAAAAAGCGGGAACGCCTGATGATAAGACGGAGAGGTGTCTCGTGGAAAATGTGCTCACGGAGCACTGATAAGGCGAAAATTGGATGACACCTTGTGTTGTGTTGGCAAACAATCGGGTTTGCCGGTGTGATGGGAGCGATAAGAACATCGGTGTGATCTTTGAGAATCTTGTGAAAGACGTCAAGATCTCTCTTCTAGCCCAGGACGCCTACATGTCCCTCCCACACAACTCACTGATCTTCTGAAGTGACACGTGGTGTTGATGGTGGTGATGATGATGAACGGGCATTTTCACTCGTGGAGAGAGAGAGAGTAAATCGAGGCGACTGAACGAGTTGAGGTTCTCTCTCAGCAGCTTCTGATTTCCGTTTCCCAGCCACCGGCGTGCACTTTTATACCGCATGGCTCCGCCCCCTTTTTCCACAAACTTTCCACAAACCTCCTTCTCGCGCCCCAATTAGGCTCCGCCCCCTCTCTCCAAATTGCCACAAGAGTCTGCGTGATGTTTGGCACAAAGGGGGTGGGAAATATGATGTAATATTCCGTAGCGATTGAGCCAGAGGGGCAATAAAAATATATCATCGATCGACACGTGGAATTTGGTATGATGCATGGATGATTGTGGTTGTTGGGTAAGAGTCGTCAGAAATTCGAAAGAAAAATTCAAAATGTCAAAATTTCCCAGTGAAAAAGGAAAAGTTGGTAAAAGGTAGAATGACTCATTTTTCGGCATACATACTTGTCAAAGTTCGTCACTTTTGACGCCGATCTGTTTCTGTTCCCCCTTCTGCTTGCCGGTTTTTGACAGTGATCTCTCGCCCGTTTCCTTTACAATAGTTTCATAAGCCCGTTTCGAATTCTCAGCGATTTCCAGCGATTTCCCGCGATTTCTCCCCCGGTTTTTGGCTGATTCCTGGTAGAAGAATTCCAAATATTTGCCATTTTCGGTGGGGCTCCTCGTATCAGTTCGCTTTTTGATTATTGCCACCTCTCTTCTTTTCCATCTCTCTTTCTCGAGCGTCCTCGCGTTTCTTCTTATCGCGATTCGATTCGATTCGATTTTTACGATTGCGCCGAAGAGCATACCACGTGATGATGGTGGAGACGGGAGAGCGAGAGCAGCGTCACAAAACACTCCCGGAACACTCGGCGCCACGTTTCAGCGCCTGCCTGTTTTACAGCCACTCATGGCGTGGGTTTTTGGCAGAGCAGTGGGTTTTTTTTTAGGTATACATATAGAATGAGAGGGTTGATTTCTACAGTAATCTCCAGAATTGAGGCCGAGAGGTTCCAGTACTGTCAAAAAAGGGTCTAATGCAAATGCGCTCTATTGAACGTTCGCGCCAAAAGTGATGCGAGAGTGTTGGCATGGCGAAGAGACGCAGACACGAAAAACGAAACAGTTTTATTTACCAAATCCGCAGTGTTCCGTCTCGTGAACTGCGAGAGCTATCAAAAAGTTGTCAACTACAAAGTTGTAGCTCTTTTTGTGCTCCATGTATCCCCTACATGGTGCATCGACACTAGTTATCTGCCCATCCTCGCAGGTTAGTCGAATGATAGATAATCCATCAGATACCGTACCCCATACACGTCACATGTCTATCTTGATCAATAATCTAGTTGTACTGTAGACGCAATTATCTAGATACACCGTATAATGAGCCCAACTGTCTCGCACCTTGATCGAGATATCCATCTATTCATTAGTTGCGGCAGCTTTTTTGGTTCTCGAGATAGTACTGAAAACATCTGTCATGGAGCCTGCCATCTCGTCGTCAAACATCCAGCTCACACATCCTATTCCAAGATCACATTTTGCCACACCAGGCAAGCGGAAAAAAACGCATAAAAGTTGTTTGTTTCCCAGAAGAACCGCGAGAGAGAGAGAGAGAGAGAGCGCGGTTATCAGACACGTCGGCTGCCGCTGCCATCATCGTCAGCATGATCGTCTTCTTATCTCGCATCGAAACGCCTGTTGTGCCCGGCCGGACTCGAACCGAGAATAGAATATGGGGGAAGAGAGGGAGAGAGCACTTTCGGTCTCGATTCGAGCCCATTAAATGATCGTCATCATCGATGAAAAGGGGGAGCACGTTTTGTGCTCTTTTTGCTCCAGAGCTCCAAAAGACGTGGAGAGCGAGGATGTGAGTTGCCGGAAACCGGTGGTTTTTCTAGCCTTATCACTCTGTCCAGCTCGTCAGTGACTATAAATTAGTTACGAAAGTGAAAGTGTGTCACGTGTACGTGCAGTTTCAATTGGAACTGGTCATTTTGCAAGCTGACTGGAACGTTTTATCGAAGCTGACCGGTATAGGGGAGTAACAAAATCACAGACGGAAAATATGTTAGTACTGAAATTTGAGCATATCCTTGAGAATCGGGTCGTCGAGCACGTCGAGCACCATGATCTCGATGTACGACGTCACCATCTCGTGCACCTCGGCCATCACGTTGCCGATCGCGAGGACGAGTTCGGAGGCGCGCAGAAGCGCGTCGTCGTGACCCTCGTCTTCGCAAATGAACAGAAGCGTTCGGAAGATGTCGTCGCGTTGGCGCGCGCACACCGCTTTTCCGTTGTCCTGTAGTTTGTAGTAGTCTGGAAATGGGTCATTGGGAACCAATTAGAGCTCCTAATGGGAAGTCTTACTGTAGTGCCAAATGGTGAGCGCCTTGAATAGAGCAAACTCGGCCAATGACAAGTTCAGTTTTTTCATCGGCTGAACCACGTGTTGCCATTGCCTCCTCTTCATTAAAACTAGCGATCTGAAGACGTTGAATTCCAAACATCTTCCGGCGTATTCTGCCAAAACTCACTTGTACTTTCCATAGTCGTCGTCCGAAGTGAAGTTTCCAGAATCGCGTTCAAACTCCGGTTGTGGCAGTGGATCCATGGAAATGTATTCCCCGTTGGCAGTCACCATTATCGACTCGTCCGGGAAGATTCTGGAATGTTCTGGATGTTTTCAGACTGTTTTACTTGTTTCCATTACATTTGACTATAGTAGGACTGATCTACGAGGACATCCACTGCAGCAGCTGTCCGAAAGAGCACATTCTGTAAGTTCAAGTTTCAATGTATCTATAGTACTGCCACGTCATGAAATGGTATTGCCAGTCATGGAATGGTACTGCCACGTCATGAAATGGTATTGCCACGTCATGAAATGGTACTGCCACGTCATGAAATGGTAGTGCCACGTCATGAAATGGTACTGCCACGTCATGAAATGGTAGTGCCACGTCATGGAATGGTACTGCCACGTCATGAAATGGTATTGCCACGTCATGAAATGGTACTGCCACGTCATGAAATGGTATTGCCAGTCATGAAATGGTATTGCCACGTCATGAAATGGTACTGCCACGTCATGGAATGGTACTGCCACGTCATGAAATGGTATTGCCACGTCATGAAATGGTACAGCCACGTCATGAAATGGTATTGCCACGTCATGAAGGGGTAATACCATGTTATGAAATGGTATTGCCACGTCATGAAATGGTAATCTCAAGTCACGAAATGGTACTGCCACGTCATGAAATGGTATTGCCACGTCAAGAAATGGTATTGCCACGTCATGAAATGGTATTGCCACGTCATGAAGGGGTAATACCATGTTATGAAATGGTATTGCCACGTCATGAAATGGTAATCTCAAGTCACGAAATGGTACTGCCACGTCATGAAATGGTATTGCCACGTCATGAAAATTTGTCACCTTGTTTAATTCTAATGCTACGGCATGAAATGACCATTTCACGTTATTATATTATAGTGCCACGTCAAAGAACAAAAACGTCATTTACTAACTTATTACCTTTTCAGATTTGGTGAGGAGCTGAAAATCGGGAAACCGATTGATGTAGTCGAGAATCATGGTGTAGTCGTTGCGATTCTTCTGACGGTAGGTTCGATGGTCGAACAATTTCAGATCGGATTTGTCGTAGGGCTGAAAGAAAACCATTTTTGTTTGAGAGCGGGATTCCAAACAGACACAAATGCAGGCCCCATCGAAAACGGTATCGAACAGTTTGTCGGTGTAGGTGATCTTCCTCCTCATGTTCAAATTGAGCGTCTGATCCATGTACAACGCGGCGAGCCCGTACATTCGCTCCTCCTCCTCGAGCCCGGCGATATAGCTGCCCGAGTCCGACATCGAGTTCAGTCTCGATCGGATCTCGATGTCGGTGAGCTGAAAATCGTCGACGACTCCTGCCGAAGAGCACTCGGCGGGCATCTTGATGAACTGCTGCAGCTCCTCGTAACCCATTATGTCCTCCGTGAGCTTCAGGCTCTTCTGCGGCGGACTGTACTCCCATTCGTTCTCCGAGGCCTGATAGAAGACGTCGGGAAACGTGGATGTGGACGGTTGAGGCGCTTCGTAGTCTGAAAAGCGGATTATCTTTCTTATAGGGTTAACTAGGTTCTGAAAAAGTGTATGTCCTTTGACTACCGTAATTCGATTGCTCAAATATCATCAAGATGACGTGAAAAACGTACAAACGGAAGTGCTCGGCTGGAAAACGACCTGCTCGTCGGACGGGCTGAACTTCCGGACTACGGGGGCGCCCACTTCCGATTTGATCTCCCGTTTCGCTTGCACCACTGTAATTCGCACATTTAAGATGTCAGCTCTCTCAGCCGTCAAATCCACTCACAATCCTTGATCATTCCGGCACGGAGACATTTCTTGAGTCGGCAGTGACGGCAGTTCAGCCGAAGTGCTAAAACTGTCGGAATGCATTAAATACATCACACATCATCAGTCTTGACGTCTTCTTTTTCTTCTTCTCTTAACAACGTCTCCGATCTATCTCGTCATCATTATCATCATGTTTTGCAAGTGTGGCCCGCCCGTCCCGCGTGTCACGCGCGTTTTTCTCGATTGGCAGCCATTCGGGTCGGCTAGAACACACTACACTTTGCGGTAAAGCGTCGGACTAGCAAACGTCGATTTGGAATCCTAGGCCAACCGCCTGTGTTTCGTTTTTCAGCCCCCAGTTTCAGCAACTCACTGTGGTCGATTCGACACGATTTCAAGCCATCGCCCAGACAATCGTAAGCTTGCCCCATTGCAATGCTCCGACGGAAGAACGCGGCACACGCCTGGAATAGAGTATTTCGTATATCAGTCTTTCAGACGCCATATCTTGAAAACTAGATGAGATCGGGGAAAGTTGTCAACTAACTATATGTTCCTTGAGTTATTGGCTATATTTCACCAGTTGACAACTTTCTGCTATCTATTCTAGTTCTCAAGATAAGCGTGCTGAAAGCTAAACGGTGACCAACTTTGCACGACTGCGCTCCAAAATGATAGTTGGTGGCGTTGGGCGAATCGCAAACCGTGCACTTTCCACGAACCATATCAATTTGGCTGAAAGTTTTTTTGCAACTCAATGTACCGGATATCAGTTTGTACATAAGAGAGAAATAGAGTAACGAAGGTAAGAAAATAGATAGAAATTAAGAAAATCAATGATTGGAGAGCGAAAGAGGGGGTGGTGGTAGAAGATGTAAGGGGGGAGAAGATTAGAGAAAGAGAGAGAGAGAATGATAAGAACACGTGTGTTGTACACATATAAGACATGTTGTATTTTGATGGTGTCACGGTCACTCACATCAAACACGCTCTGAATTCTATCCGTTTTTGGTGTGCCCGCCCGTGTGTTTGTGTGTGTGGTGTACTCTTCTCTTCTCTTCACGTTTTCTGTTTTCTGCCCTTCGATCAGAGTAGAATACGCTGATAAAGTGGAAGTGACCAACAAGTATGTGTGTGTCTGCATTTCAATAGAGAATCTTTCCATTTTTGATGCAAATCAACTGTGTCTGTCTTTCTGGAACAGTTTTTTTCAAGTTCAAAGTTATGGCCACCGAAATTGGTGGGGGTGTGTTTTTATAACTTTTAGTGGTTAATTCAATGCTGGTCACGTGACGCGTTACGTTACACCAGGTAACAAGGGGGAGGGGGACAGTTTTCTTTTTGGGAGGTTTGGGAGCAAACAGGTGAAATTATGGGATTTTTGAAACTTTGAGTGGTGAAATCCGATGCCAGAAAAGTCGATTCTTGATTTCTGTCACGTGACGCGTTACACCAGGAAACAAGGGTTTCCTTGAAAAGGTACACCTTAGAGCACACCTAAGCGCTCCAGTTTCATTATCATTATCAACAAAAAAGAATCAGAAATCGAAAAATGAAAAAGGAACAAAAAAAAACGAAAATGTGACTCGTGAGACTTAACCAACACCATAACCGCCAATTTATATAGGAAATCAAATTATATCTTTAAAATGTGTTTTGGCTCGAAAAGTCAATTCAAGTGCACTGCTGAAACACACACACACACACACACAACTCAAAAAGTGGTCAATTGAGGTGACTGATAGGGAGGGGAAAGAAAAGGAAAAAGATGGCCTGATCGATAAAGTGCAAGGTGATTTGGGGCACCGGAAAACTCTGGAAAAGCACTCTTCTACTCCCAAACTTTTGTTTACTTTTTCAGAATGTACACAAAGTTGCAGTACACACTCTGCAAATTTTGCACGTTTCGATTTGTGGTGCTGAAATTTAAAGCACTGAAACGGGGGGACACGTGCACTTTTAGGTCAAGTGGAAAATGGAAAGTGGAAGTGAATGTTTTCGAAAACAGCCGGCTGAGAGTTTCCAATGACTGCCTGCCTGGTGAAACCCGTCGAGAAGGCGTGCGCAAAGATTGGATTAGGAGGCAAACCAACGTGCCTGACGACGTGACGTGCCGAGCCGAAAATGATAGTGGAGTGTGGACTTTTGGACTTTTGTTTCCATGGAATCTTTTCGCACTGAATAGGTGCACCGATTCTTGGCGCTTGAACGGGATTATTCGGATTTCGAATTCAGAGAAACGCGTCTGGCTATCGTGAATGATTCATACAAACGAATGAGGTCTTGAGCATTGGAACAATGTAATGTAGAGATCTATTTGTGATTCTTTGAAGATTGGGAGAAAGCTCTTTCTGTAGGCTATGGAATTCGCAAAGTGATTCGCAAAGCGATACATCGTACAATATAGAAGCCGACTGCGCCCCGGCTGGTTCTGTTTGGAAGATCCGAGTGTAGGGTGTAGGGGCGTGGCTACTAGCCACGTGGCAGGAGCAGGTAACGTCTTCCAGATAGATGACGTGAGAAGATCTTCCTGTAGATGTGCGAGGTAGCCACATGCTCGCCGAAAGGACGTTCGGAACAATTTATCTTCACAGACAGAGTTGCGCGGAATTCCGTGTTCCGTGTTCCGTGTTCCGTCTTCCATCTTCCAGACTTCCAAATTTTATTCCGCGCAAGTCTTCCCCATGACCATTTTACCTTTTTACGGATAATATGTAGAACGCTGGTTCCGCAAACACCGTCACTTTAAAACAAAGAAGACTATGTTCCTTACAAATCTACAAAGCTGAGTCATATGTATGTTTTCAGAGGTTCAATGGATCTTATTGTAAACGTGAAAAACATGGTGAACCGAGAATTGTCCCCCTTCCACTGTCGGCCTGAGCCCCCCAGTCCCATTGATCCGGTAACCCTGTTCTCCAGTTTTCTAGAGATCCACGCAACTCCACTCTATCGTGTTCAGTCCGAAACCATCGTTCTCTTCTCCTTCACAACGTCAAGTTTGGAACGAAAAACGAGCGGAAATGAGGGTGGCTTTGGCGAGAAAACTCAAAATCTTCATTGAGCCAGCGTCGCCTGAAGTTTGTTTTCTCTTCTTTTTGTTTCTTTGGAGCAACCTATTTTAGACAGGATTTTCTGGTTTTCAAGAGAAATTGAATTTCCAGACCGTCTTCGATAACGGGAGCGTCTTCGGCATCACAATGGCCTGCGTCGCTTTGGCCCTGATCTCTCTGGACACGTGGGTGGTTCTGAAAACTACTGAAAACCAAAAAATATCTGAAATTCTCAAATTTTCAGATATGTCGGTTGGGTTGAAGGCTATTTTTTGGCTGTAACTGAAGACGATCAAATCGCAGTGGTTACTGTCCTTTTCTTGACTATCGCTTATTTCGTGAGTCCAGAAACTTGTGGATTTGAGCAAAAAGTTGGAAATTCCAATTTCAGATGGGTTGTGCCGGCGCGTTCCACTTTCTTCCCGATGTTTCAGCAATGATCCGCGTGGAGGCCAAACATTTGATGGTTAGTTGACACTAAATTCAAGCAGATCCAAGAAAATGAGTTTTCCAACATTTTGACGTCGGACGGCTTTGGGTCGGTATGGACTGGATTTTAGTGCTTTGAGATATTAACATGGCTGGATAGAACTTGAACAACTGATCGGAAAGTCAACGCCCATTTTTTACGAAAATCAATTTTAAGGCCAGTTTTTAGAGTTTAAAGATGAATTTAGGCTTATTTCAGTTATTTCGTTCCAACATCGCTGAAATTCACTTTCAGAAAATAATATTTGGCATTTGTGTAGTACTCGACGAGCTGAATCGAATGACACTAAATTCAAGCAGATCCAAGCAAATGAGTTTTCTGACATTTTAACGTCGGAGGGCGGCTTTCGGCTGGTCTGGACTGAATTTTAGTGCTTTGAGATATTAACATGGTTGGATAGAGCTTGAAAAACCGAATCGGAAAGTCAACGCCTATTTTTTACGAAAATCAATTTTAAGGCCTGTTTTTCAGGGTTTAAAGATGAAGTTTGGCTTATTTTAGTTATTTCGTTCCAAAATCGCTTCCAGACAAACATATTTTACCTTTGTGTATTTCATGAAACCAATTTCAGCGCGTGCATCTCTTCATCGCCGCCGCCTCCTTCCTGTACTGGCTTTCTTTGCCTATCGATGACTGGAATCCTGTTCTCTGTTACATGCCTGACTTCTATTACTGTAAGCCTTTTCCTTTAATTTCAACTAACAGCTGAAATTTCCAGACTCCTACTTGCTCTTCCCGTGGCTCATCTGGACACACATGCTGTTCACCTTCCACAACTTCTACGCACACCATCAGCTCGCCGCTAACTCGGAGTTCCGAAATGGTCTCGGGATCAGTGTCTAACTTGTTGTCTTTGTTTTTAAAACTGACTATGAATTGTTTATGTTTATGATTTCATGATTTCATAATTTCAAGATGAAAACAGATCACTGTAGCTACATAGTTAGAGCTATGCCAAAGTGACAACACTGGGAGTTCCAGTTTTCGGCCGGGCTGAAATTCGAGATCATCATATCAAATCATTTAATATCTTACTTCGTTTGAAAATTGTCTTGACGGTTTTCTGGTACTGTGCCGATATCGCCAGACAAATCAGAAAATGGAAAATGGAGGTGAAGGTGTAGAAAAGGGTGAAGAGCAGAATGATGTGGTTAGTGATGCTCCTGAAAACTCGTCCATTGCCATTTCTTTTTTGATTCCATAGACTCGAAAACACTCACATGAATCCGTTGGTGGTGATGTAGGACTGCGCCCAGAACGCGACACCTATCGGAAATTCGCACAGAAAATAGACGGTCGACATGCATGTGATCAGTTTTGTGGTGTGGTTCGAGTCGGAAGGCTTCGACCTGGCAGAGTGGAGCTGTCGAGACTTCCGCAGCTCCCGAATGAGGAGGAATGTGAAAATGGGGAATAAGAGGCACGGGACGATCTGAAAATATGTACAGATACAAAGTTTCTGAGCGCCTTGCTCTCATTCTATCTTGATAACCTGGAGAGCTATCAAAAACACTTGTATCCCTCATATGGTGCATCTACACTAGTCATCGACTCATTATCGATCGTTATCTGCCCATTCTCACATGTTAGTCGAACGATAGATAATCCATCAGATTCCGTACCCCATACGCATCACACCTGTCTATCTTGATTAATAATCTAGTTGTGCTGTAGACCACGCCCCTTTTTGTCACCTATTTTGATCAGACCTATCTAGATAGTACACCGTATAATGCGCCCAACTGCCTCGCACCTTGATCGAAATAGATAGATACCGTATTTACTCTAATATAACGGCATGCCGTTAAGTTTATCAAAGGTCCCTCCAGGGTGCCGTTATATTAGAGTAAAAATGGTAACATGTGTTATACGTCACCATCTATTCCAGCTCTTTTTGTGCTTTACAACTTTATGGTTGCTTTTTTGATTCTCGAGATGAAATGAGATCAAATGACCAGTACGGTACCTACTTTTGAAAAGGCGCCCTCCACAAACAGATAGATGTTCCGGACGAGGCCACCGTGAGCACTGAAGAGCTTCGTCTCGTGATAGTCGTACTGTGGCAGTGAGAATCCGTCGGGGAACTCAGTGCAACTGAACAGAACATGTAGACTTATAGTATGACTGGAATGAAATGGGCTCACTAGGGGGCCGGCACCCAGATGTAAACGACTCTGGACTCGAATCGTAGGAAGAACAGAAACGAGATCATCGAGCTGAACAACAGTGTGCACATTATTATCTTCCACCCAAACGAGGCTTTGATGAGAATCGAAAACTTGGGGTTCAGCGAGTTCATCAGAAATATGGTGCGAACCGCGGCCAGCATGATTCCAAGCAAGGAGGAGCACCTTCGGAAGTTGTCACGGGCGGTCAGAAGCACAAGTGACACTGTTTTACCAAAATGCGATTTAGGAGACCAACTGGAAACAAGGAGCTCATTCAGAGCATCAAGTTAAGCCCGCACATACCATCCGGTATCAAACATCGCTTCGAACTTGTTCTCCAGCGCCGTCAGCGGGTAGATCAAATCGGAGAGCGCGATTCCGATGAGAATGACGCTGGTGGAGGTGTTCCTCATGTCTTTGTGTGAGAGCACAAATAGATGGAACGAGTTGCAGATGACGCTGAGGATCGACAACAAGTACTCGTATTCGCCCAGGTGGTGGGAGTAGAAACTGAATGAAAAAGTTTGATTTTGTGAAGCTGTACCGTAAGTGCATTACAATAGATGATCGTTGACAGTGTCGAAAAACAATTGCCAACTTTCCTCAAAGCCGGGAAAGTCGGCGCGAGCTGCCGCCAAATGATCCTCGTGAACCTCGAACGCCTCTTCCTTCTCGACCATGCTTCAAGGTAATTCAGAAGACGTCAGAAGACGGCCGGAGGAAGTATGCAGGTAGAAAAGCGAAAACACTGGAAGAGGAATGGAACGTGCGCGAGCGAGCTTTCTCAGGTTTTTTTTCAATTAGTTAGCAATCCGACAGCCAGACGACGCTTTTCGGGATTCGTTTTTTTTTGCGAACTGCATGTTCCCAGTACACACTCTCGTAGTTTCTTCTGAAAATTAACTTCAGTACTCGAGTACAGTAATTTTTAATGTTTTTTATCTCGAAAACCAAAAGAACTACCAAAAAGTTGTAAACTACAAAGTTGTAGCTCTTTTTGCGCTCTACCACTTTGTAGTTGACTACTTTTTGGTAGGGTTTGTGGTTTTCGAGATGAAATCAGATCAAGCATATGATCGGACCATACCAGGGATGGGCGAAAGTGGATTTTGAGAATCCGGAGGGCGGAATACGGAAGTCGGAAGTCGGAGATTGGAAGTCGGAAGTCGGAAGTCGGAGGTTGGAAGTCGGAAGTCGGAAGTCAAAATTCGGTAGTCGGAAGTCGGAAGTCGGGAGTCGGAAGTCGGAAGTCGGAAGTCGGAAGTCGGGAATCGGAAGTCGGTAGTCGGAAGTCGGAAGTCGGAAGTCGGGAATCGGAAGTCGGAATTCCGCCCGCCTCTGGACCATACCCTTTCCAGTCAGTACTCTACAAATCAATCACGAGGATCTTCCAGCGATCCTGTGACCACAAAGTTCACCGCGGCCGAAAAGTGTTCTCTAATCGGCGCGCCGATCATCCGCCAGCTGTGATGTGTGATCATCTTTGCGCCTTTGAACTTTAACGTCTGCGTCTCCTCGCTTTCCCCACTGTCTCGTCCTCATCCTCCTTCTCTCTCGAGAGACCGAAACGTGTGCTCGTCATCAACACACGCGCCGCTTCCCCGTTTTCGCCGTCTTACTCTCTATTTCTCTCGCTGTTTATCAGGCTGCGAGTGCGGGTTCTTTGGCCTTCCACCCTCTTTTTCTTCTTCTTCCACTTATTTTTGTTCCGTCTCTTATAAAAGCGGAGCTCCACGCTTTCTCTTCATTATTTTCTTTCAGTTCAACTTTCAAGAATGGCATCAAAGATTCCGAAAATCGCCATAATCGGCGAAGGCGTCGTCGGATGCACGTCGGCGCTTCAGATTTCGAAAGCGATTCCGAACGCGAAGATCACCGTGCTGCACGATAAACCGTTCGAGAAGTCGTGCAGCGCCGGTCCGGCGGGGCTCTTCCGCATCGATTATGAGGAGAATACGTGAGTTTTTGAGCCCAGTTTTTCATTTGGCTCAAATTCCACGTGTTTTCAGCGAGTACGGACGCGCCTCGTTCGCCTGGTTCTCTCATCTCTACCGTACCACGAAGGGAGCCGAGACTGGTGTGAAATTGGTGTCCGGGCACATTCAATCGGACAATCTGGAGTCGTTGAAGCAGCAGCAGAGAGCCTACGGCGACATCGTCTACAACTTTCGATTTCTGGATGATCGCGAGCGATTGGACATGTTCCCAGAGCCGTCGAAGTGAGCTTATGGGCTGGGCTCTTTATTTTCAGCTGGAGCTCTTTCAGACACTGCATTCACTACACGGCGTACGCCTCGGAAGGCAACAAGTACGTGCCGTACCTGAAGAGTCTGTTGCTGGAGCAGAAGGTGGAGTTCAAGCAAGAAGAGGTGAAGAGTCTCGACAAGGTCGCCGACGACGGCTACGATGTGATCGTCAACTGCGCCGGACTGTACGGCGGCAAGTTGGCCGGCGACGACGATGAGTGCTATCCGATTCGCGGCGTCATTCTGGAGGTCGACGCTCCGTGGCACAAACACTTCAACTACCGCGACTTTACCACTTTCACCATCCCGAAGTGAGTCGAGAGAAGATACAGTGTGACAGTGTGAGAATGCTCGTTTCATTTCAGAGAGAACAGCGTTGTGATCGGCTCCACCAAACAGGACAACCGTTGGGATTTGGAGATCACCGACGAGGATCGGAACGACATTCTGACGAGATACCTCAAACTTCATCCGGGAATGAGAGTGAGCTACTCCTGACAAATTGCAAGCTTCCAACGCTTTCATTCAGGAGCCCAAGATCATCAGGGAGTGGTCGGCGCTTCGTCCGGGCCGAAAGCACATTCGGATTGAGGCACAGGAGAGAAAGTCGCCGGGAAGCGGCAAGGGATACACTGTGAGCTCTATCAATTCATTTTTGTATTAATATGGACAATAAAAAATTGTTCCAGGTGGTGCACCACTACGGTCACGGAAGCAACGGATTCACTCTCGGCTGGGGCACCGCTATCGAGGCGACGAAGATGGTGAAGAAGGCGTTGGGACTGTAGAATCTCTAGCTGTTCGTTGTGGATACATTGATCGCATAAACTCTCTGAAAACCTTGAATTCAACACAAAGTTTTTGAAAATCCCAACCTCTTCTTTTTGTTTCCATCCGATGAGACCCCGGACAGTGGCTCTATAAGCACCGGACAATCCGAAATTGATGAATATGTGAAAACAACAGAAAATAGTGTATAACCCGGAAAACATAATTTCCAAGCTTACTGTGTAGGATCTGAAAACAAGATTTTGATCTCGAATCGTCTATGCCTTCTCTTAAGTACCTCCAGATATCGAAAACGTTGGCGAAATTTGAGAAAAAGAATGGCAATTGGGAAAGAAGGAAGCAAATCGTCATAAAAGTGACGAGTTTTGTGGATTTGTCCCAATTCAATCGATGTTCCGACCGCATCAATAATTGCCGGTTTTTTGCGATTTCTCGTACTGCTTGAACCAGAATTACAGTCAAAACTATTAGAAAGACACATGGAATCATCTGAATTCGTCATTAAGAAGAAGTGTAAGTGGTCACTAACTCTGGAAATAATCAAGTCGTAGGAGGCCTGAAACCGACGGAGGAGTCCGTGGTTTACAGCGAAAAACGCGCTCAACTCGGCACTGTACACTTTTTCAATATAATTTTGGCCATAACCACAACTGAATTGGTATTTCAAATTCAGATCTGACGATGCCATGGTACCTTAAGCGAGGTTTCCACAAAGCGGTTTTGACAATGTCATACTTGAGCATCATCAAAATGAGGGAAGGCAGATTGAAGAAAAAGACAAAGACGAATATTTTGAATGCGAACGAAGGGGGCTCGAACTTGGCCATCCTGGAAGTTAACAGATGTGCTCTCATATGGCTGTTGGGGCAAATCTGCTCCATTGCACTTTTAAAACGGTTGTGCTCAAAATCAACTGAGAAGTGCATTAGAGCAGACTTGCTGAAAGCTAATTCAAATACCAGTGACTAGTGGGATACTTAATAACAACTGCTCTCACAAGAGCAAGCATCACTCCGAGCCAGAGGGAGCTTCGCAGGCACTGACTACAGAATATTCTCAAGTAGACGTCCAACTGGACTGCCCAATAGTCCGGAGGACGATCACTGAAAGCGGTTAGATCGAGTTACAGTTGACCATGAAACAATTTGTATACCAAACATTCATGAAGACACCCTCCCACCGAAGTTTCAATGTTCGCATGGGGTATAGGATGTCGCAGACTGCAATTCCAGTCAGAATCCAGTTAGTGGAGGTGCGTCGCATCGCTTTTCGAGTTAAAATAAGAAAATGGATAGTGTTCAGGAGAACTCCGGTCAGCGAGAAAACCCATTCTTTGGAAGCGAAATAGACTGCAACCTGGCTGAAAAGTGACTGTAATTTCAAGTTCTAACATAGAGTTTGAGTTAAGAAGCGGGGAAACTCGCCCAAATTTGAAAGGCATCCTCAATTGGTAGTCTGGAATCGCAGTGCTAGAAGACGGCATTTCCTGTTTCAACAGACTGGACTCACTTTTTCGTCGCGCTCTGGGTGACCATGATAGTCAACGGAGCATGACTGGAGTCTAATTATCAAGACTACATGTTTCTTTTTTGTTACAAACAATATCAACAAACAGATGACGCACGCGTTCAACGAGCCCGAAGGCTGTTTGTTCTGTGCAGTTAGATCGATGTGACATGATAACGTGTGACACCCGGACACCACCTAGACTCGATCGATGATATATACTAGATTAGGTAATTACCGACCATCTGTCTATTGGATACAAAGGGATGATCTACAAGAGATTATGCTATTATGTACTAACCATCTGCCCTTTGAAGCAACCGATGACTTACACTAGATTAAGAGATTAAGCAATTAACGATCGATCAGATAAATCGACAATGGGCTCTTTTGCTCAATTTGAAAACTAAAAAAGTTTGAAGCCACGTGGCTGACCCCGATCCCTACAGTGGGACAACTTGCATGTACCCCTATTCCCATTAAGCTTAATGTGTGGATACAACTTGAAACTTTTTGGATGACGTGGCGCTTCCCCCTTCATTTCCCTTCAGTCTTTCCCGTAGTAAGCACAAATATGTGATTTCCGGGAGGAAAAAGTAGTTATCCGTGGGGTGGATGGATACCGCAACCTTCCGGGATTTGTTTATCAGATACATTCCGTGGGAATACCCCCCCCCCCCCCCCCCCCCCTACATCTCGTTTCTTTTTTCCGGTTTCATTTCGTCTGGTTGACTTGCTTTTGGTCGTTTTCGGCGCTTTTTTCCGCCTGGCGGCTTTCGGAATGGCTACCACTGTTCCAGCCTATCAGTTGACACCAAGTTTCATTTTCGGGTCTGTTCCAGCAGGAAAACCATAGAATTCAAGAATCCTGCTCATTTTCAGCCAAATCGCCGTTGCGTTCGCCAGCCGCGAATGGATGTTCTCCGCGACAAGTGTCTGTCTGAATCTGGTGCACCTGTTCATTCTGACACGGCCGTCGATGCCGAACACTTCCACGAATTGGTTGCTGATCGGAATCGCCGTCTGCGATATTTTGTATCCGGCCCGCAATTTAAGACAGAAATGGAGCGGTTTGTTTCGAGACGTGTGGTGGGTCGAGAATAGATGACCAGATTCAGTTTCCTATGGTAGTTTTTTGACACAGTGACCGCCCGGACGGCTATTCTGCGAAGATGTTGGATGTGTGGCTTCTGACAGTCTGCTCTCAGTTCTTGCATTGCTCTCTTTGGCTCGGTGTGATGCTCGCCTTGCTACGTGCCCTGACTGTCAAGTTTTCGAGCTCCTATTGGTACTTTCATAATTGTTTCTAGCCGAATGGAAATCCGCTCTACTGCACTGCAACGAGTCTAGTGGAGCGCACTTGCAATCTTCCGCCGGTCTCCGGTAACAATCTAAATTTCCAGGTTCACAAAGTACGTGAAACCCGATTCCCCAGCGTTCGCTCTCAAAACCTGGATTTTCGTGTTTCTCCTCAACCTTCCAACTTCCATCCTATATTTTCTACAATATGAGGTGAAACAGCTTTACTCGTGGAGACCCCAGGCCAGGTACATACCAATGTGCATTAAATTTAAAAAAAAAACTGACAGTTTCAGATGCGGCTACGCGGTCAACTATACCGAGAAGACGTACGGCGCGGAGTACAGCGCACTTTTTTTGGATAATGATATGGCAGTGCTCAGGTTCTATGAGTCGCTCGATCTAGTGATTTCCAGGGTGAAAATGATGCAATTTGCCCAGTACTGGCCCTAAAGAATTTCGCACTTATATCTCGAGAACCAAAAGGGCTATCAAAAAGTTGTCAACTACAAAGTTGTAGCTCTTTTTGTGCTCCACCACTTTCTAGTTGATAACTTTTTGATAGCTCTGTTGGTTCCCTAGATATAAGGGCGACACCCTTCATGGCCAGTACTGCATGTGTAGAATAAGAAGAACGCAAAGAATTTCAGATGGTTCCCTGTGCTCTTCTGATAGTTCTAACTGCAATTCTGGTGCGAGCCGTGAACAGAATCGCGAGGCAACGAAGAGGATTGTCGGACTCAGAATCGTTTCCGAAATGGGAAAAGTCGACGAAGCTTGTGACTTTCATGGCCATCTCGTTTCTTATTTCACAACTTCCATTCTTCGTCATCAACGTCGCCACCATTTTTTCTATTTGGAGGTTCGCCAACCCGGAGACATTTGAGTTTCAGAAGACGTTCCATTTTCAGAGAATTCGTCGGGAGCCTCAACATTATGTTTTCGGGGCTGTACACAATTTTCTGCTGCTTTCACGTGTTTATCAATTTTGCTCTTTCCGGAGCTTATAGAAACGCGGTGACCAATATTTTCGTGTGCAAAAAGAAAGAAGCGGTTAGTTTGAGTTGAAAGGGATCCAATGCAAATGCGCTCCATTGTACAAACTGTTTTGTAGTGCGGTAGAGCGCGATTGCATTCGCAGGAAAAATATAAATTTCAGACGATCGAAATGAAAGTGTTCACTGTCACAAATGCAAACATTGGTCAGAGAAGCTGAAATTATGATGCTTCTGAAACTCCTTTCACCATTATTATTCTATGAAAATTCATGTTTTTGTATTTCGTACCATTATTTTTCCACTCACTTTTGGCGGCGGTCTCCAAGTTCTCCCACAAAAAATCAATAATCTGAAAGCGTTCCGGTATTGAGTGGATAAAATAAAGTTGGTGAAGAAATGACTGGCGCTGAAGACGGTGTACATAAAATTGCCGAGTTCAAAGTACGAAAAAGTCATATTGCTGAAAGTGGCAAAATACGCGACGCGACCGCGACGCGCCTGCTTACCTCGTTTTGGTAGTACTTGTGAACGAAACTATGGTGTAAACGAGACCAATCGGCAGCTCGCAGAGCAGAAACGAGAATGTGATGATCGAGATGAGAGCTGTCGTCTTGTCAGATCGTTTCGCCTTTGAGCTGCTGTTCACAAGTGAGCTCTGTTTTTTGCGAGAGCTCACTATCATTTTGATGAGCATTATGCTCAAAACAAGGTAGAGAGTCGATTGGATTATCTGAAAATGGAATATCGTGCTGCCACGTCATGCCACACCTTGTAATTACCTTTGAAAATATCGCATCGATGGAATACATAAGTTTGCGAAGAAAGGCATCATTTTCCGCATAGGCTGGGTTTTCGAAAATCGCGAAGTATGGGTCCGAATAGTTTTCGGGAAACTTGGAGCATCTGGAGAAACGTGTGACTCTGTATGGACTGATGACGTGGCAGTTACACTTTCGACGAGCGCGAAACCATTGTGCTCGAAACGACGAAGCTGCGATTGTAAATGACTGAAACTGGGGAGCTGGCCAGTAGAACGCAACAAGTCGCGATTAGCCCGGAAGTTGTGCTCGACAGAAAGTCAGATCTGAACGAGAAGAGGGTGCGTTGCGGTCGCGTCGCGTGTCTTTCCCCCCAACTCACCTCGGGTGCAACGGGAACTTCACCAAGAAGACCCGAAAACCCGCAAGACAAATTCCGAGCCACGAGGAGTTCCGGCGAAAGAAATCTCCGACAGTTACAATGTTCCACATAAGCCAAGCCTCCCAAAACGTGGGAAATGGGGAGCTGAAATTTCAGCCTGTTTTCAGCACAATCTTTGGTTTCCCCAGTCACCATGGATTCTTGACGGCCACCTTAAGTTTAACCACAATCGGCTCCAGCGGATAGAGCATGTCACACACCGCCATTCCAGTCATGATCACGTTGGTCGACGTGGATCGCATGCTCGTCGAGCACAACACCAAAAAGTGCACAAAGTTTAGGCAAATGCTGATGATCCCCACAGCGGGCTCGATTACAATGCACCGGAGGGCTAGCGGCTCGAGGAAACTATCGACTTTGAATAGAAAATCGATGGTGCGGTTGCCGAGATTCTCGAGAATCATCTCAAAGTTGGATCGCGTTAGCTTTTGGCTTAGGCTTATAAGGAACACAGAAAACATGCATAGGCTTCTAAGAATTCACAATATTCTCACAAAAACAATGGTTTTTCTTCCTCTTCATGTCGCTGTCGTGGTCATTATTGTGACTGCAAATGAGCTCTGAAACAAAAATCGCTAATTTTTTTTATTTCTGGGCGTTCACTCACTTTTGGATAGGTTTTCGAGTGCGGACGCCACATTTTGCCACGGAAGATCAGAGATCGGAATGCGTTCCGGTATGGGGTGGAAAGAATGAAATTGGTGACAAAATGGGTGGCGCTGAAGGCGGTGTACATGAAATTGGCGACTCCGTAGCAGGAAATGACTATCGCGCTGGAAAGAAAAAGTTATCTTAAGAACCGAGAAGGTTATCAAAAAGTTGGCAACTACAATGTTGTAGCTCTTTTTGTGCTCTACAACTTTGTAGCTGACAACTTTTTGATATCTTCTCTGGTTTTCGAGATAAACATCCTTTAAGCTCAGTAGGGTACAAAACCGTAACGCGACCGCGTCGCACACCTCCTACACTCACTAAACGCCGTTCGAGCTGGTCAGCGACTCTGCCGTATAGATCAAGCCGATCGGAAATTCGCATAGCAGAAATAGGAACGTCATCAGCGCGATGATCTTCGTCGTTTTGTCGAATCCGGTTCTTTTCGAGCTTCTCAACGTGTTCCGCTGCTTTTTCCGGGATCCCACAGCGATTCTGATCAACAGAACGCTGAGAATCAGAAACGAAATCGACGGGATGATCTTGGAAACGACGCCGTCAATCAGAAAGTTGAGTCTGCGAAGGAACGCGCCGTTTTCCCGAAAAACCGGGTTTTCGAGGGTGTAGAAATAGGTTACGGTATAGTTATCGGGATTGCCTGGACATCTGAAAACAGCATTTCCTTGGGTATTACCCTCTGAAATCAGAAAAGTCGTACTGTTTCGAAGTCCGTTCGATGATTTGACTTGTGATGATCGAGTTGAAATCGAAAAAGACAGCCAGTGGGAAGCTGATCATTGAAACGATCAGAATCGCGAATAGTCCTGCCTTCGGTGAGGATACAAGAGTCGCGCTGGAATTCAGAAAAGCTTCATGCAATCCCTAACGTCAGCAAGTGCGCTCTATTGATAGTTTGGGCCAAAGAACCGGTCTTCAATTTCAACGACGCTCCGTTTGTACAGCCGCGCACTGTTTAGCACCCGTAAATCGAAACTCAGCTCACTTCAAAACGAAAAGAGAGTGCGTAAATCTCATTTTAATGGGTGTGCAATAGAGCGCACTTGCTACTAAGTGGTTTACCTCGGCAGAAAAGGAAACTTGACCAAGAACACTCGAAACGCAGCCAGGAAAATGCCGAGCCACGAGGAAGTTCGGCGGAAGAAATCGGATGAAGATCGCAGCTGCCACGTCAACCAGACCGCCCAATAACCGGGTAGAGGAGCACTGGAATTGATGAACTCATTGTACGAGCTGAAAATCGCATCCGTACCATGGCCCGGACACCAATGGAAAAAACTGTGCTCGAATTGGCGCCAGCGGGTAGAGCATGTCTGAAACCGCCATTCCAGCCATAATTATGTTCGTCGAAGTGGTCCGCATCGATTTTTCGCACAAAATCAGAAAGTGCACCAAGTTCAGGCCGACTGAGACGACGCCCACTTTGTATTCGTTCATCTGGAGCACATCGGATATCGGATCGATGAGGTGCTCGAAAGCGATCAGAAATCGAATTGTACTGTTGTCGAAGCCGGCGAACATCTTTCGAGTTCTGTCGGATTCCGATGAGGACATTTCGAGACAGGTGACGAAAAGAACAATGAGGAATGTGACGGCGTTATGGAAAAAAAACATGAGTAGGAAGGAAAGAAAAACGGATCAAAAACCGCGTTCTCTCACGGAGTCACCATTGTTTTCGTTTTTCTTTTTTCTGTAATTGAACGGCCGACTAATTGGAATCGGAGCGCTGAACGAATCGTGGCTTGTCAAACTGATAACGACGTCACCCAGTTCCCAGGTCCTCCAGCATAAATTAATCAAAGCGGTTCTCTACTTTTGCTCCCAGGGCTCACCCAAAATGTGTCATTTTCTTTCTCACTTCGTTCCAGTTCTCCAGGTCTGTTCACCAATTCTCCTAACCTCATCAGCCCACCTCTAATAACTCATTGCTCTCTTCTTTGCCCTCCGTCTCTCACTAGGAAAGTGTGCGAGCGGGGAGGCGGTCTTTTGGCCCGGCACCTAGCTCGATCTCAATCGAAATCTGATACAATGGGGATGAAGAATTAGACGTCACACTGTCCGGGTCATCTGCATGAACTGCTTTGTGCGTTCTTGTCTATCCGCCGAATCTCCACTGTTTTCGTTTCCACCTGGCCGAGTGGCTCAGTCTTCTACAGTTCGTAGCCGGGTCGTCGTTGGTTACCATCCCTCTTATCTCCCTTCTACATTGTATCCTGCCATCTTCCCCCTTTGCTCACCTACAACAATCGATGACCCTCGTGGACCAGGACACCCATGCACGCATAACCATCGACACCGCCACACTCGGACACCGATGCCTGTGTATTCTCTCTCTCTCTCTCTCTCAGACACCCTCCTTTCCTTGACCGGTGTCTAATTGTTTCTCATTCACCCCAACAGCAGAGCATTCGGTATGTAGCAAAAAACGGGAAGGAGGGTCGTCGGGGTCCACCGACGGTTCGACCTATCGCCTGTCCGCGCGTTGGCCCATCATTCTTGACCGGTTCATGCGGCAGATGAGGTGACCCTCGAGCTCTTTTTCCCTTTTTTCTACGTTGGCGTTCTCACTTTACCGTTCTATTTCACAGCGTATGTATTGATTTTAGAACGATGGCGATGCAGGTGAAATTGGAAGAGCCCGATTACGATGAGTCGATTATTGATCCGCCGATGGTGCCGATGATGTGCGACGATCAGGCCGAGGAGTTTAACTACGACGAGCTTGAAGACAACCTGGTGAAAGTGGAAGTCGAAAATGAGCCAGTGCCATCGAGTGCCACTGTCCCTGCTCCTCCGATCATCGAAGTGAGATATGCTCCGACTGAGTCCGAAGCGGAGGCTATTTTCGATCTTCTCGAGCGCGGATTCACACTGCCGATGTTTCTCCAGCTGGTAGAAAAACACGCCGGCCAAAAGAAGCAGAAAGAGTCGTCGCGCGATGAGCCGGGAGGTGCGAAGAAGCAAACCAAACGGAAATCAGCGCCCACTCCGAAGACCCCCTTCCAACAAGTGCTCAGACCACTTCCACCACTCCCTGAAACCGCGCCAGTCGCTTTGCCATCGGGGCCAGCGCCGAAAAAGAGTTGCCAACAAACTCCCGTCGAGTTTCCCGACAAGACCTGCGATTGGGATCGAGTGGAAGAGGCGCGAAAGTTGATCATTCGCCGCTGCATGTCGAAAACTTCCGTCGTCAAGGGGACAGGTAATTTGAATTTTTCTAACTGAGAAAAAATGAGACAAACTTGTGTTTTCAGGCGTGGTCTACAAGAAAGTCAGTGACTGGATCGACCAGCGTTCCAATGATTTGACCACTTCCGATGGCCACAGGATCATCAACTGGTACCTGCAAATCGATAAATGTCCGGTCTTTTCCGACCGCATGCACCCGTCCGGACGGAAATACATTGACAAGGTGTTCATCGAGCGTGGCTATGCGCACAAGCCGATGTCGGTGGAAGAGTCGATCGAGTTGACCGAGCAGACGACCGAGGCCATCAAAGCCGCTCTCGGCGACCTCTATACCGAGGATGATTCTGCCAAAGCGGCACTTGTGCGGGATATGGTTCGGAAGAAGCGATCGCGAGCGATGGCGAAGGAGAAGAAGGAGGCGGAGAAGAAGCTTCAGATGGCCAAAGAATCGAAATAGTTTTGTCTATTATGGATTTTTGAAGGGTCGTCTAACAGCAGTCTTCAATATCACTTCATAATAAAAATAAGAAAATCCCCAACCTTCTATTCTCTTTTATTAAAATTCAAATTAAATTACTTACATAGATGCCCTTCTATGTAGATTTTTGTGTCGTTTCCACTATTTTTGAATGTTGTTGTTGTTTTATATCATAAATTTGATTTTGAAGAAGTTCTTTAATTTGCGAGCGATCCGAGTTTATCAGGGGATCGTACCCCCTTGGAATGCTTGCATAATTGAAAAAACATGTGAACATTTTCAGCACTTGACTTCTGAATCGTTTTTGACGCTCACAACTGGGAATCGGTTTTTTGGGCATTTTTACTATCATTTCCACCATCAGCGCTCATTTTTTAGACCGAAATACACTGAAATCGCTGGAAAAGTCAATTTGTTCGCACAGGTAGGTCATTTTCAGCCATTTAAGCCAGAATTATACCGTTTTAAGACCAATATTTGAAATCTACGTGACTAATGATGGGAATTATTCGATATTGAAGAAATAAATAAAAAAACAGAGAAATTGTAGGTAAGCAAAAATCAGAAATAAGAAGACGTTAAACACTGTCTTCTTGTCTGATTCTGACCCCAATAACAACAACTGGACATCACAGACGAACGGGAAGAAAAGGGGAAAATGCGAGAATCAGAATCGGACGCTTATCATCCACATGACACTTCTTCTCCCCATCTATCATCGTTACACAACGTCTCTCACACGTTTTTCGGCAAACGTCTTCAGTATTTGATGACCTCGTCGACGGGTGATCGTTGAGAAGAGAGGAGAAGGCGTCATCGACCCGAGGTTTTTGCGCCTACATTTGTCGCTCTCGTACGTACACTTTACGTACATTCAACGAAACGCGGCGATGTTCGATGTGGCGACACAGAATGTTGTGCAGCTCGCCGTCGCGTTCTTCACCAATTTCTTGGCGTTCAACACTCAGGGTAAGCTTACTTTCCAATGTTTTTCAATTGTTTTTCCACTTGTCAGGCTTCATCGAAGAAGCAGTAATCGATAGTGCGTCCCGGGATGGTTCCATGAATCCGCACGCCGGCTACTACAGCCTTGCGATCATCTACGCCTTCTACACGATGGGAAATCTGACGGCCGCCCAGCTCGTCGACCTACTTTCCCCGAAATGGGCCATGTGCCTCGGAGCTCTTTGTTACGGCGTCTTTCAGGTGATCGGGCTGAAATTTAAAATCTGAAATCCTGTGAAGTTCATATTGTTTCAGGCCGGATTCCTGTTCCTCAACGACACATTCCTATACATATCCAGCGCTCTACTTGGGTTTGGAGCTTCCAGTGAGCAAACAAAATTTAGAAGCTCGGCCAAATGAGCTCTGTAATTTTCAGTAATCTGGACGGGTCAGGGCTCGTATCTCTCTCAAAATTGCACCAAAGAGACGACGAGCCGAAACAGTGCTCTTCTGTGGGGAATGCACGAGTCGTGCCTGCTCGCCGGCGGAATTTTCATTTTCATCGTTTTCTCGGTGACCGATTCGCACGAGACCATCTCAATGTTCACGGTAAGTGTGACGCGAGTTGTCCCAGTGGACATTGTATTTCAGATCAAACTTCTCTATTCGGTGTTCACCGTCGCCTCCATCCTCTCCGCCTTCATATTCTCGATGCTCCGCGAGCCGGTGTACGAATCGCAGCAGCCAAAAGAGGACAAAAAGCTGACCACATCGACATTCCAACTTTTGTTCACCAAGAAGATGTTGATACTGGCCGTGGTGTTCAGTTATGCTGGAATTGAGCAGAGCTTCTGGACGGGCATCTATCCGACGTGCGTTTCGTTCACCCGAAAGCTCGGCTACAACACGAACGCCCTGCTGGCTCTGAATCTGATTTGCACCGGCGTCGGACAGTGCAGCGGTATGTTCATACATTTTGTGGTGTAACGCGTCACGTAACCACGACAATATTTGGTGACCACATCCAGATAGCTGCCGTCGGACTTGTCCAGAATCCGATTGTCACGTGACGCGTTACCACCAGTGAACAGGAGTGGATTTCAGCCGGATTTCTGTTCGGGATTCTCGGCGATAAGACGCGAAAGATCGGAAGGGACTACATCATTCTTCTGGGAACGGTCATCCATCTCATCGCCTATGCCTTATGCGGCCTCAACTTCCCAGCAGAAGCGTCGTTGCGGAAAACCGACGGAACCGGCGCTTTTTGGGAGCCAAAGTGAGCATCTACTAGCAGAAATGTGTTCCGATGCAAGTGCGCCCCGTTACACTTGCCTTAGAGTGCGGCACGCACGGGGAGAGGAGGTGAAATTGTATAACATCAGCAAATGCGCTCTTTTGTACACTAATTTACCGTGCTAGTTATTGATTTACGGGCCGCTAAACAGTGCGCAGTTGTACAAACGGAGCATCGTTGAAAGTGTGCAATGGAGCGCGTTTGCCATGAAACGATTTCAGCTTGTTCGTTGCTCTCTCCATCGGCATCCTTCTCGGATTCGCCGACGCGTGCTGGAATACGCAGCTCATGTCCTTCCTGTGCGAGACGTATCCCGACAAAAGTGCTCAAGCGTTTGCCATTTTCAAGTTCTACGAGGTACCCCCCTCTCGCCCCCATAATTATCCGGCCTCTCCCAACTCTATAACTTTTTCCAGTCGGCTCTCTCGTGTGCCACATTCTTCTACTCGTCGGTGCTCTCGCTGCACTGGCTCATTCTCATCCTCACCGTCGCCTCGGTGCTCGCCTCCGCGTGCTTTTTCGTCGTCGAACGTCTTCTGAAGTCGGCCCAGTTTAGCGATAAAGTTGTCGAGTTGTGTGGTGATGGTGGTGGTGGTGACGTTCGAAAATGAAGAGTTGAAGACAGAAAACAGATGTTTTCTGTTTAGAATTTGGAATTTGGAATTCGGAATTCTGGAGGCACAAGAGAAAGAGAGAGAAAGTTCGCGAAGAAGAGCGAGGAAGAGAGAAAGAGAGAGAAGAAATCGCAATTTTCCATCTGTTTTATTCAATTTGGAAAGCGCCAGTCGTGCTGCTCGTCGTTTGCTTTCCGTCTTTCTTTCCCCTTTTTCCCTTTCCTCCGAGCCCTTCCACTTTTTTCCTACAGAATGACGAGCGCCCGCTATTGGGCCCTGCTGCTCATTTTCCTGGCCACCGGCTCGCTGAGCACCCCGTGCACCACCACCGATCAAATCCGATTTCTGCAATGCAAGGGCTACATTCTCAAGATTCAGGACATTCTGAAGACGTACTCGAAGAGCGGCGAAGTTTTGCCGCCGTTGCCGGTGTTCAAGAACATCTCCAAGTTGTGCGCCAGTGCTGTGGTGAGTGGGGAAGAAGAAGACGTTAGGCGTTTTGCGAAGCGTTTCAGACGGATTTTCAGACATGCACCGAGAAAATCCAGTGTGTGGAGGCGAAACGTGGCGTCAGTCTGATGAACAGCGCGTGCGAAGGGCTCGAGTTGAGCTCCGGCGCGTTCGGAGATTGTATGGCCAAGTTGCAGGCGACGCCGGCGGATCAGAAGAAGTACCCGTGCGCGACGCTCTTCGAGAAAGACGCGGTGAGCTCGGCGGGAGCCAAGAACATGCTCAATTTGAGGCTCTTCAGCTCGACTCGAAATCCAAACGCTGTCGAATGTTCGGCGACGACGTCAAGTGCATTGAGACACTCGCGCGCGAGCAGTGCGGAGCTCCAGCCGCCGACGCCTTCCATCGCGGACTTCCGGTCATGAAGACGTTGTTGAAGTGCTGAGGCTGAAAGTTTGGAGATCTGAAAATAAACGCTCTTCTTTTTCCCTGCAGTAATGTTGAGAGAAAAGAAAAGTGGAAGGGGGGAGGGGGGTAGAAGATGAGATTTTCTCCTCTTCTTTTCTTTCTTCTTTTCCACACAACACATGCGTTTTTCCCGTTTTTCCCCGTTTCCCTGTCTTTTGCCGCCCTGAACTTCTTCTTCTACATGCTCATTTCCGGCTCAATGAGGCGACGTCTTCTCTCCTAATACATGTTGTATACACAATTGGATGAAGAAGAAAAAAGAGCCCGTGGCGGAGCCAAGCCTATAAAACCGCCCATTATTCGGATTCTAATTGAGGGGGGACGTCTCCGCGAGAAGAGCGTCAGTCAGTCAGAGAGCAAGCAGAAGAGCTCCGCCGCCGAGAGCACACCATTTGCTCTCGCTTTTCGTGTTCTTTTAGGAGAGAGAAGACGCACGAAATCTTGCCCCTCTCTCGGGTAGGGGACCCGGCTCCGGGAGCTCTCGTCAAGGGAGAAAAGGGCGGGTGAGCAAGAAGAGAGAGAGAGAGGGCTCATTTCGCTTTGTGTGTGGCACCCGGCCTCCCTCTTTGCTCCGTTCCGCTCCCCCAAATCTCAGTTTCTCGTCTGTCTGTCTGGGAGCAAGAGCATGAGCACATGAATAGTGCAGCTCTACTATACACGTCCAAGTACACCATCTGCCACGTCACTCCACCGCTACATCTCTACATTTGTACGCCGTTGAACTCTGAGCTCCGCGAGCCCCGATTGTGCTCAAACTCCTCCCCGGCCCTCCAGTCACTTCCATTTCGGTTTCGGTTTCGATGTCCATTTCCATTTCCGTGTGGCAGTTAATCAATCAAAAGTGTAATCAACTACGCCACCACTCTCTCCCACAAAACTGACTTCTTCTTCTTCTCCTTCTTCTGCTCAACTCGGCCGCGCCTCCTGGAAAAGGAGAAATGTGGGCATAAATTTACGGCTTGTGGCTCATTCCCACCACCACTGCAATTCTTCTTTTTCTTCTTCACCTCCCATTCATCTCCTCTCGTTCCTGAATTGGTGAGAGTGGAAGAAAGAGCAGCACGTCTTTTTTTGTTCGTACGACTACATTAGTTCGTTCTCGCGAGCGCGCGCGCGCTCGCGAGATCTGCCTTTTTGATTAATCACATTCTTGGTGCTCTCTCTTGGTGCTCTTGGAGCCCTGCGGGCTCTTCCTCACTTCTTCCACTCCCTTCTTCTAGAAATGACTCCACCGGTGCCGAAGACTCAAAAGTCTACTGCTCCACTAGTTCCACCGACTCTAGCGGCTCCAGCTCCAGCTCCAGCTCCCGCACGCCGTGGCGTCGGATGGTGTCCGTGCCTCTCCTACGCGTTCCTCGTCTTCTCCGTCTCGGTGAGCATGTTCGCCAACTACACGTGGTTCGTCAGCCACGACTGCACCAAGGCCGAGGAGGTGCTGCAGAAGATTTGCGATCCGGAGCTCGAGCGCGTCCGCCTCATCACCGAGACGACGATTCCCGACTTTGCGATGAGCCCGATCGCGATGGATGTGGCCAAGAAGTGCGATAACATTCAGGTGCGTGGCGTGGAGCCGGCTCCTTCATTTTATACATCCCGGGGTGCGGCTCATTTCAGGAGTGTCTCTCGCCGGTGAAATGCGTCCGTCTCCGCTCCCTCTTCCCGCTTCCCGCCCGCTGCGGCATTTTCTACTTCTTCAACATTCGCTTCGCGCAGTGCCGTCTCAAGCTCGTCAACGAGTACGCAAAGGAGTCGAAGTGCGTCGAGACGTTCTTCGGGCCCGGACCGCTTCAGTGTCATCTGCTCAACGAGCATGTGGATTGTGTGCAGGAGCTGGTGACGAAAGAGTGCGCCGGCGCGGGGTTGGATGTGGAGTTTGCGAACTTTGTCGACGAGTACCGAGCGATCATTGAGTGCCCGAAGATCGGAGAGGAGGAGTCGGCGGCGGTGGACGACGATGGGGTGGAGCTCCTGGAGCTCCCGGAGCCCGAAGACGTCAAGGAGGTCATCGATGCTCCCGACAACGAATAACTTGTGCATAGTTGCTAACATCCCCAATACAAACAAACAATCTCAATTCGAATCTCAACCTTTTTTGGGTCTCACCACGATTTCCCTGTTCTCTAACGAATAGTAACTACAGTAAGTAACCAAATCTTAATAATTCACATCACCTTCGTCTCTAGAATTGTCCCAGCTCTTTTTTTCCCTATGCTTTGAATTTGAATAAAACAGATAATGTGTCACAAGTGGAAAGAAAGCACAAAACTTGGGCTTACGCCGGAGCACATCAATGAGCAGATCAAAAAAGTGTCTAGACAAGTACATTTCTAGAAAATTGCCACTTGCCATTCGGTTCCTTGTGGTTTTAAAAATGTTTGCATTAGTGTCGAAAAATGCGAAAAATTGCGACTTTTTTCCCAATTTTTCTACCACTGAAAACACACAGCGCGCTGAGACCCACTCGGCGAAAATTGATCATGCGCCTTTAAATGTTCATTGTAGTCAACTGACCTTAAAGGCGCATGGATTTCTTCCGACGCGTGGGTCTCGTCAAGAAAAACACAAAGATTTCCGCTAAACAGATCCATAATCCCCATCCCAAAAGCGAGTCCTCATTTTCTCTCCGTCTCTTGCCCTCGTATAGTCTCTCGTTGGGTGCCGTTTTCCATTATGCTCGAAAGTGCTCCTCCTTGCTCATTAACTAGTAAGAACGGAGGAAATTAAATTTGAACAAAGGAATGTTATTTCTGACAGGAAAACCAGTGTACATTCACAAAACTAAATAACTCTTCTGCGGGTGTCCCCCCACTTTTTTGTTTACTGTTGACCGCCTTTCCATCGCTCTCCCGCCCTCGCCACTCCCCTTCATTTCACCGCCGCCGCGCCCGTCCCCAGGGCAGTGATCAGGTGGCCGAGTGGTTAAGGCGATGGACTGCTAATCCATTGGGGTTTCCCCGCGTGAGTTCGAATCTCATCCTGATCGAATCTCTTTTGCGCCCCCTGCATTTCCATTTTCAGCTTCCCCACTCGATTTTCGACTAAAATAGACTAAGCTAGTGGCAAATGAAGCGGAATGTTTCTGAGAAAGACCGCACAAAATTGAAATGTGACACATTTTAATTGGGAACCGGGCGTCGCTGAAAATAATTGCCCGCTCTTTCTCTCCCTCCCCCTTTCCACATTCTGGTCACTTCTTCCAATATGCACGTACGAAAATGGAGCAACATTTTGCTCGGGCTCACTTGTGCTCTGTGCATTTTCATCGCTTTCCTCGTCTTCATCACCGCGCTCATCTATCTGAGTGTGTTTGTGATTTCGAGCAGCGGCTCGGCAACCGCATGCTCCCGAATCGATCAAATCAAAGGAATCGAGTGTGCGCCGGTATGTGTGGAGCCAAAAAAAAAGATCAATGTGCTCTTTTCAGAAAATCGAAAAACTGTCGTCGGCTCTCGAGCATTTCGAGCCCTCGTTCGCCGAGCCCGAGCGATTCCAGAAAATTGCGGCTCTTTGTAACAGCACATTGGTCGGACGAAGAGAGAGATTCTGAAATAAGCTTAAAATCGGCAAAATTGCAGGAGTGTGTGGAGCCGGTGAAGTGTAAACGTATGACTCAAGACTACGAATACGTGAAGTCGACTTGCTACATTCTCAATTTGGCCGCCAATGACATCAACTTTTGTCTGGAAAAGGTGAGGCGTTTCCAAATTCAAGGGGCCGTGGCCTAGAAACCCAACTCCCGGCCAGCTAGCCTTCTTCAAAAGGAGCCGCCCTATAGTTTCAACTTCAAGTGGACGTGGACTAGAAAGCCAAATTCCGGCTGGCTATCCTTCTTTAAAAGGAGCCTCCCCCCGTAGCTCGAACTGTTTAGGGGCCGTGGCCTAGAAACCCAAACTTCGTGTGCGCATCCACTTTGGGTTTCCAGGCCACGACCCTCCAATTTCTCATTTCCAGCTCCAAAAACGGTTGCTCGAAGTCGGTGAAGACAGTTGTCTGCTGGAGACGTCCGTTCTCGAATACCCGGAAGACCAACTGGTTTGCCGCCTTCTGGCGATCGACCAGGAATGCACAATGTCGGCGATTTTGGAGACGTGCGGTGAAGACGTGAACGCGGGCGACGTGATGCGCACCGTTCTCGAACTGTTCGATTGTCAAGTAGGAGGACGGAAATAAGAAATATGTACTTGTTCACTCATTACTCATATTCAAACAACCCGCAATGAGAAATCTATGTGCTCGGAGCCACGTCGGCGGCTTTCATCATCACATTCTCGAGAATCCACGTCATCACGTCGGTCAAACATCCGGACGCCTCGGTGACCTCGTTGTGCATGTTGAGCATCGCGTGATAGCCATTCTTGTAGTTGATGAGTTGAGTCGGAACTCCCGCCTCCTGAAGAAACACAATACAAACTGCAAGTTTCAGCACACGTTGAGCCCACTTTCAGACGGTTCGCATAGATGATTCCCTCGTCGCGAAGTGTGTCGTACTCGCACGTGACAATCAGCGATTTCGGAAGATTCTCGAGACTTTCTCGCATTAGCGGCGAAAAGTCCGGATTGAAAAGGAACGGCTCCAGAAGATTCTGAGCCTCTTGGCTCTCCAAAACTGGCCATCTCTTCGGAATTCTCGCATTGTTGTAGGTGTGATGGGTTTCGAGTTCCGAGCGGAACGAGAGCTTCTGGAGAAGAAATGGAAATCTGGAATCGGCTGAAAATGTCAAACCTGTTCGATTCGCGACTGTTGCTCCAGTTTAATGTGCCCGTTGCTCATCACCGCTGGCACCAGCTGTTTCGCCTTTTCGACTGGAATTCCAGCATACAGCATGTAGTAGAAGGCGACTGATTCGGGATCTGAAGATTGGAGCTTGATCGGCTTTTATCTTAAGGGACAAAAGAGCAATCTAAAAGTTGTCAATTACAAAAATGTAGCTCTCCTTGTGCTCTACAACTTTGTAGTTGTCAACTTTTTGATAGCTCTTCTGGTTCTCGAGATCTATGACCAGACTCACCGACGAACGCGAATCCATTCAAGCGTTTGTGGAAGTACCGATAGCTGACTGTCTGCAAATCCACCAACTGCAGCAGTGGATAAAGAAGGATTTGCGCTGCGATTTCCGGTTTGGCTCCGCGGAGCACACGCCGCTGGGTGATCACTGTGGCCAGGTTTCCGCCGGCCGAATCGCCGATGATCGCTATCCTCCGGGTGTCGATGCCGAATTCTCGTTTTCCGTTCGCAAATAGGTAGTCGACGGCTTTCTCGCAATCGTGGAGATTCTCGGGGAACACGGTTTCCGGCGAGAGACGGTAGTCAATCGAGACCACGAATGTGTTCATTCTGGAAATGTAATCAAAAGTTGAAGAGCTCAAGCGGAGCACAATGGAACTCACTCGTGAGCCATCCGCTTCGTCAGACTGTTGTACATGTCGACACTTCCGATCGCGAATCCGCCGCCGTGGATGAAGATCACCGCTCCGCCCGTCGCGTTCTTCTCCAACCTCGGCTGATAGGTTCTGACGTGGACGCCGTGCCACGTGTGATCCTGCACTTCCACCGATCGATCGAACATTGTCATGGGGCCGAGGGTCTTGGCTAGAGCGTTCAACGAAAGACGTGTCCACCAGATTTGGCTTGTCGGGCTCGAAAATAGGCGGCTCTGAAATTCGATTCGTCTAGTTTCACTTCAAAGCGCGATATCTTGAGAACTAGAAGAGATAGGGGAAAGTTGTCAACTAACACTATTTTCCTTGTTTTGTCAGCTATATTTTATCAGTTGACAGATTTCTCCTTAGCTTTTCTAGTTTTCAAGTTAAAACCTTTGAAACGCAAGGTGGCTCACCGGATAGTAGTAGACCGCTCGGAGCACCGGCTCAAACACATGCAAAATGATTCGATCGAGTTTGGACTTTTCGCAAAATCCGGGCGGCAACGGTTTGTGAAGCATCAGCATTGCCGAAAAGATCAATACAATTGCGGCAAACGTGTAGGTGCCCCATCTCGGAAGCCCGTGCTCTTGGCTCTTGCTCTTGCTCATTTTGAGTCGAAAACTGAGAAATAGTTGATATTTCTACTGAAAATGAGTGACAAACTACGCAACAACGTCGGCTAGAGTACACAAATTGAAGGCTCCGAGGCGGAAAGTGATAAGAAGTGAACTTTGAACTCCTTCCCTTCTAAAGGGGGGGGGGAAGGGGGCACGTAAAGTTTACTGTATTTTGTGACATGGCGTGAAATGGTTTCTAAACTATTGTATGTTGACTTACAACCTATTATGAAACAAATGCTCGGAAAAACAGTCTTGAAAAGCGTAGAATTCAAAAAAAAAGTGTGTCTGGGTCCTTATCACTCCCCTCTCGTCGCCGCCAATCAATGTTTCCCGGTGGAGGTTGCCAAACAAGTTTTTATTTTTCCCATTCATTTTCAGATCATTGTTCGAAAATAGAAATATGTAGTTGATAGTTGGTGTAGTACAGGTTCCTTCCCCTTCTCGAGGGGGGACAAAGTACCACGCCACACCATATCATTTCTGTTTCGCAACAATTTCTCAGAACCGTTTATGGAGCTACGAAATAGAAAAGAAGGAGTGAGGGAAGGCACCAAACATCGAAACAAACAGAGAAAATAATATGCATATCAAATCCGACGCGTATACATGGAGACCCCAGAATTTAATCAAGAAAAGGTGATAATTTGTTTCCACCTAGTCACTTTTCGTTTTCGTCACCCCCCTTTTCCCTCCATAACCCATTTTATTCCCCAGTCTCCAGACTCCCCGAATCCAATGGAAGACCAATCGATTCTGCTCGCGATTGTCCAGAAAATAGCTGTGATCGCGACGAAACCTCAAATCTTCATAAGCATCGTCGGAGTCGCGCTCAATCTATTCCATCTGTTCATTTTGACGCGACAATCGATGCGATTCAACGCGACCAACGTGATTTTGATCGGAATCGCTGTCAGCGACCTGTTTTTCTTGAGCTACTATGTGAAAGGAGGTGTCGGAGACCTGTTGAACTCGGGATTAGACTCCGAATGGTAGGTATCGGGTGGTTGGCTGAAAACTGGTGGTCTAACGCGTCACGTTACCAATACTATGATTGGAGGTCTTTTGGCACAGTCACTGGACGCGATACACCTTGAAACAAGGGGTCCTTAGTAGGTCGAGTTTCAGAGACCATATCTTGAAAACTAGACACGATAGAAAAAAGTTGTCAACTAACAATATGTTCCATGGTCTGTTGGCTATATTTCAATAATCGACAACTTTCTCCTATCTCGTCTAGTTTTCAAGATATGCGTACTTCCAGCATTCCACCGAAAAACTACCTCGACACGTTGTTCTACTGGATCATTTCCGTGCTCCGCGACGTGTTCCGCCGCGTTTCCGCGTGGCTCGGCGTTTTTTTGGCTCTTCAGCGAGCTCTGGTCATCAAGTTTGCCGGAAATCGGAATTTGGCGTTTCTGCTGAGAACGTCGACAAGCTGGAAGGTGATCTTTTGTTCACTCGTGGTCAGTGGAGTGGTGAGCAGTTTGAATTGGGCCAAACTTGAAATCATCCAGTATGTGCATTGGATTCCTCCCGAGCAGTGAGTTTATGCGAACAGAATGTTCCAGAACACGATTTCCAGCTGCGACTACCCGGCAAACTCCACTTTCGTGCGATTCGAGCTGAATCAGGCTCGCTGGCTGCGCGGCTACACCATTCAAATGTTCCAGACGTTTCTGTTCATCGACGGCTGTCTGAAATTGGCGCCGCCCGTCCTCTATCCATTTCTAGCCGCCGTTCTGATTTTCGAGTGGAGAAAGGCTCGGAAGCGGCGACAAGAGCTCGGTGGCGGCGAGGAAAGAGATCGGGTGACGATGCTGGTGATCTACATGACCGTCATCTATTTTCTGAGCGAAACGCCGATCGGGCTCTCCTACTGGCTCCAACTGTGGTACTTTGACGACATCGACGCACTCTGGCTCATCAACTCGTTCACTGTGATCTGCACAACGTTGCTGCTGACGAGCTCCTCGGTTCACTGCTTCGTCTGCTTCTCTCTAACCTCTCAGTATCGGAGGGTTGTCGGCGCGACGTTAGGTTGCGATGAGCGAAGGGCGAGTGCGACATGAAGCCGTCGAAACAACCCGTTCTATGTTTCAGACAAGTGTGGCCAGCTCGAACAGTTTCAGCATGACAGTCCGTTGAGAATTTGGTGTGCCCTAGTGAGCCAAGATTTCTGTGACAATTTCACGTCAATGGCCAACTTTCAGTCTTCTTTCCCGACGTTTACAAACAAGTTTCACGCCACGTCACACCATGCCACGCCGCCTCTATCGGAATATGTGGTGACGTATTTAGCGTGTTTCCTACCTACGGATCAAGGTGCCAGACAGGTGAGCTCAATCTACAGTGTACATCTAGTAGAAATGGGGTTATAGATATGAACCCCTTTGTGTCGTACCTATTCCGTCCGCCTGACGTCTATATCGATAAATCAGTTACCTAATTAGGTCACGCCTTTTTGAGTCGCACCTCCTCAACCTAGCTGACCCTTATCTTGATCGATCAATTATTTAATTAGGTCACGCCCTTAGGTCACGCCCCTTTTGTGTCGCACATGCTCGACCTGACTGACCTCTACCTTGATAGGTACGTATCTAACTATCTATCTCGACCAAGATACCAGACAGTTGGGCTCATTATACTGTTTCTCGAGATAATCTATCAAGATAGGCGACATCTAAGGACTCATTCTACAGTGCTAATTATCTAGATACACTGTAGACGTCTAATTTTGGTTTCGGCAGACAACGATCACGCGTCTGCCGGCTAGAAGGTGCGTGAACAGAAATCACTAACTATGTATGTAGAGTCAGAAGACTAAAAGATCAATCCTGATGTTATCGCAATGAAGTCAGCCTCTTCTCCTTGTTTTTGTTCGTGTCGAACCCAAAGACAAGTCTCTAATTTTCAGCCAAACAAGTGTTCGGAATCGAAAATGCGTTATACCACAACTATATCATGCCACGTCATACTCTGCCCTCAGTCAGATGTATCCATTCTACCGTAAAACCTGTATTAGACCGGCATGCCGGTCTAATTTTCAACCTCTTCCCCGAGGCGCCGGTCTATTAGAGGGGCCGTTCAAATAAAGGGTGCCGGTCTATTTTTCAACACATTTTTCTTCAGACCGGCAATATTGAAAACTAGAAAAAAACTACTGAATTTTATGTCAGAAATGTGCGATTTTTGAAAAATTTGCAGTAAAAATTGCAAATTTTGTCGAATTTTCTTGTTGTACAGCACTGGTATACATCTAAATCGTCGTTGGGAACTTTCCTGACTGCCGCCGTGTCAAAAAACTCCCATTGAAATTGATTGCGCATTTTGAACCGCTTTACGTCAGGGTGCCGGTCAATTGAAGGTGCCGTTCTAATAGAGGGTGCCGGTCTATTTTTCAACCCCTCGCTCTAGGTGCCGGTCTATTAGAGGGGCCGTTCAAATACAGGTGCCGTTCTAATACAGGTTTTACGGTATCTTTCATTCATCAAATAAAAACCGGGACTAGAGTTCAATTCTGCTCATCCTGCGCCATACTGAACTTGCACTCGGACACTAGCAACATATTCGGTGTCGCCCTACCCATCCCGCGATCGTTGTCTGGGTGATACTGAAATTGAAGGCGTCAATTGGGTTCAGGTTCAAAGATCAAAAGGAGGAGAGGTTGATAACGCACAAACTGAATGTTCGTCTCGCAGTGCGGAGCACGGAAGATGTGGAAGTAGGTGTCCTTGGCGCCAAATTCCGAAGACTCGAAAAACTGATGGACGAAGTAGTGGTTGTTGTATTGGCCGAACCTGAACTCAATCTGGAAACGAGATCAGTCTGAAAATCGAGTTTCCAACCACCCGCTCCCCACCAGTTTATGATTGTCGTCAGTGGAGCTGGGGTCTTGATGAATCAAAAACTGAATCCCGTTCATTTGCGTCTTGTCGGGCAGTGGCTGTGCCTCATTCGATCCGGGCGCCACGTAAAACCCTTCCGAGATGAACAGGTCGAGCGAGTTGTCCGGCTTGAAATTCGCATTGTAGTCCTTGACGTCGTGACTCGTTCGCGACGCCCAGATGCGGATCCTGAATGATCATGATGGATTTGGCATATTTACAATTCCGGTCAATTTCGGTGTATCGAAATGGAAATTGGAGGCCGAAATGGCAAAAAGTGACCGAAAACACCATTTTCAACTGTATAGGCCAAAACACGGAGAATCGAAATCCGGCCCGGCCCGGTAACAACCCAGTTTGGCCCGTCCCGGGATTTTGCAAGGATGTGCCTACCACTGACAACCGTTCATCGACATATCAAATCTGATAAACGCTTTTTTGGCAATCGCCGTGTCACGTGTCACATGGTAGGAAGCGACGGAGACGTGAGCCGAGTGCTCGTAGATCGGTTTTCTGACTCCGTAGGCGCCAATCTTCTCGAAAGATGAGCATCTTTGCTTCGGCAACTGCACCAGCTTCAGTCTTTTGAGGTGCTGCGAAACGGGAGTTGAGAGTGAAAACAAAAAGAAAAATAAAACGGACCGGCAACAGATCGCTCGTCTTTTCGCCTCTGTTGATCGACGGTAGAGCATCCGTGTGCACACTGTAACCGAGAAAGCTCGACCATTTGGGGAAGATGCTCGCGGCGTTCGGAGTGTTGTTGTTGTCGAAAAACGGATAGAATTTCGAGTGCGGCTTAATGACGGTGCACATTCGGCTGTTGGTGAGAATCAACAAATCCTTTTCCCGCAGATCCCAAACGATCTTCTGCTTCGGATCATCGAGCCACTCTTGTCGACTCTCCGCAATCTTCGTCAACGTTTTCATCTCGAATTGTCCCTTGATCTTCTCGAACTGCATTCCGTAGTTCATGTAGTACTTCTCGTCCTCGGCCGTGGTGGCGTCTTTCTCTGAACGGCAAACCATACAAGAATCAATCGATAAATGTTAGGAATACGGACTGAAGAGGAGTTTTCCAATTTGCGGATAGTACTTGATGTACGAGGTGTCGCACTCGAACTGGTCGAACTCGTTCCTCGAATAACTGTGCTCCGGCTTCCGGACAGCACACAAATAGACGGCGTGACAGTGTTTGGGGGGCCAGAAGAAGATGCCGAACTCGTTGGCTTCGGATAGGACGGGCCAGACGGCCGCCCACGTCGGACGGTACCCGTACCTTCAAGTTTCAGAGGCTATGTCTTGAAAACTAGAGGAGATAGGGAAAAGTAGTCAACTAACAAAATGTGTCTTGTATTGTTGGCTATATGCCAACAGTTGATAACTTTCTTCTATCTCTACTAGTTTTCAAGATATGAGGTGTGAAAGGCAATGAGCTCACATGTTATGGGAAGTGAGATTGTATGATCCCTGTAGACGAAGCAGTGGCGACTGGAAGTCGTAAGTTGACAATTCAGCCGGCGGTGCATTCGTCGGCGCGATTGTAGTCGTTATCACATCAGTCGTCTTTGCGGCCGTAGTCTTTATCTTAGGCGTCGTCGGTGGATCCGTTTGAACAGTCGTCGGTTCATGTGTTGTTCTTTTAGACGAAGCAGTACGAGGAGAAGAAGGTCGAGGTGAAGCAGTACGAGGAGAAGTACGAGGTGAAGTACGGGGAGAGGCAGTGCGAGGAGCCGCACTTGTGGCACTATCCACTTGAGCCAAGAAGGCGGACGAAACCAGTAGAAGAGCCGGTAGCCACTGAAATCAAAACGACGAGGAGTGTCGGGCTGAAGAAGGCGTGCTCTTCTCCTTCTTCTTCTGAAACTCACCACACCGCACGACGACGTCGGTTTCATTCTTGTGCAATTGTGCTCACACGCGCGGCGCACACAGGATTTCAGTTGCTTCTTTCGTTTCGTTCGATTTGCCTCAAACTGATGCAGATTTTCCACCTCTTCGCGGTTTTCTCCGTTGAGCTACGTGGCCAAATGGAAACGTTTCGGGGGAGCACGCGGAAAATGGTCACTTTCGGAAACGTGATCAATGGAATTGGGAAGTGAGTGACTTATTCAATTTCACACACCTTCTACCAATAACGTCGTCAGATTTCCCCCTTCTTCTTGAATACTTCCTCGTCAACTGTCGGTATGTCCCCGCGCATCATTCCTCCAATGTTCCCGAACGTTTCCAATGACACCCAACTCGTACTCACGACAATAATGGCCTTTCTGAAGAGCACCAGCGAGTACGTCGTGGTCTTCGAGAGCTATTTCGCAATTCTCGGTACTGTCCTCAACGTCTTCCATATCGCGGTGCTCATCAGAATGTTGACGTCGTCCACCAATGTTATTCTGCTCGGCATCGCGATTTCCGATCTGTTTAGCCTCTCGTCAGTTCTTTTCTCATTCATCTACCTTTCGATCGACGGAGCATTGAACAAATGGTACTTTGGTTCCCAGACGAGTTTCAGACTATAAAGAGCTCTCTATTTTCAGCTGGATCCCAATGTCCTACACATTCACACTGATCGAATTGATATTTATGACTGGCCAGAACGGCTTCCGGATCGCCTCCTCGTGGATGGGAATCACGATCGCCTTCATCCGCGTCGTCGTCCTCGTCAAGATCCAGGATCCCAAATATGATCGATTTTCGACGACCAACTTCGGCACAGCATCCATCTCGCTTATTTTTCTGCTAACCGCCTTGCTTTCTGTGCTCCGTTGGCTCGAATTCGCCGTCGTTCCCTACACAGGCTTTATTCCGAGCCCATCTTGTGGATTCCCTGAAAACACGTCATTCGTCATCTACTCTGGCATTGAGACCCCGTTATTTGGAGCAAACGGAGCACTTTTGCGCAAGATCTACGTCTCTTTGGAAGCCATCTTGGCACAAGTAAGTGCTCCGAACCTTCTGAAACTATGTAGAACAGTTCAATTTTCAGATTCTCCCGTGCATCCTTTTCCCGATATTTACAGCGCTCTTGATCGGAATACTCAAGTCCACTAGCTCTGTATCAAAATCAGTTTCCAGCGGGAAAATCGATAAATGTGCCAGAACGACGAGACTGGTGACTATCATGACGCTCTCGTTTTTCGTTTGTGAGCTCCCAGTGGGGCTCGCCTCGTGTGCACTCGCTTTTTTGGATATTGAACGGCAACAGGGGTTTCGGTGAGTACAGTAAGACTGAAAGGTTAAGTTTGGGGATTCGTTTCTGGAAAACTATAAAGCAGAGCTAGATGGATGTGAAAATTTAAAAGACGGAAGTCGGAAGTCGGAACTCCGGGCACCTTCGCTTACCGTTCTTTAAGCTAAATGCCGTAGTCCAGCATCGACTGCCTTTCAGCACTCATATCGTGGAAACTAGAGGAGATAGAAGAAAGTTGGCAACTGTTGAAATGTAGCTGACAACTTAAGGAACTTTTTGTTAGTTGTCAACATTTTCCTATCTCTTCTAGTTTTGAAGATATGGAACTCTGAAACTCTCACTACCACGAATTCCTCGCTTTCCAGACAAATCGCGTTGAGCATCAAGCAGATATTCTCGATGGTCTTCACACTAAACACTTCCATTCATTTCATCATCTGCATCTCGCTCTCGTCACAGTACCGTGACACTGTCACAAAGATGTTGCGGATCGATGAAAAGTGCTCCGGCGCCACATCGAAGCAGCGGATTTGTGCTCAATCTGTGACGGTTGTTTGAGTTTGAAGAATGATGACATAACTGGAATCAAGGTTCGTTCGGATGTTTTCAGTTGTCGAAATGTGAGAAAACGGCGAAAATGAAAAACAACATACATATTTTCTTCTCTTTTTCAGATTTTCAGATTTTCAGCATATCATTTTCTCTCGTCACCGATCTGCTTTCTCATAAATGGACGACTTTAACGTCTCCGACTATTACTACAACGACTACTATTCTGAATACAAAACGCCTTCTGATCTCCAGGCGTTTCTTTTCGAAGAGTTCTCAAATGAAACACAAGCAGCCCTCCTGACCGTTTATCGATTTCTCGAAGACGCTATTCTCACTGTCTATAGAACCGAGCCCTATTTCGCGTTGCTCGGAACCGTCCTCAACGTCTTCCATATCGCAGTGCTCATCAGAATGTTGACGTCGTCCACCAACGTGATTCTGCTCGGAATCGCGATCACCGATCTTTGCAGCGTTTTGACTATCGACTATCGGTCTTTGAAAAGGATCTACGACCTGAGGGATTGGTAATGGGTCTTCTAGAAAAACGACTTTACAAATCAATAATTTTCATTTCAGTCCAGTTCCTGACGGCTACTTGCTCACTGCAATTGGCTCTTTCCTTCAGAACGGTGTTCAAAACGGAGTGAGACTGGCCTCTTCTTGGCTGGCCATCTCGATTTCACTAATCCGAGTTCTAGTCCTTCTGAACGTCTCCAATTCGAGATATGATCGATTTTCCACGGTGAGATTCGGAAAGCTCGTCCTTTCCGTGGTACTGACAATCAGTGCCGTTCTCTCGACGCTCTTCTGGTTACAATACAAAGTGGCTATCATCGATTTCCTGTTGTTCAGTTCCGACCCAGCGTGTGTCTATCCAGAAAACCAATCTTTGCTCGTTTACGTTGTCATGGTGGATGAAGTGTTCGCCGAGAACGGGGGATTGCTCCGAAAAGTGGTGATGTCGGCGGATGCGATTATGGCGCAGGTGAGCGATGTAACATGACATGGTGTAACGCGTTACCAAAACTATGACTCGATGCCGCTGGCTTTGAATTCAGACCTGAAAGTTACATACATAACCCGACAGTCACGTGTTGCGCTACACTATCACGGGACAAGGGTGGACCTAGGCTTTAGCAACCTCAAATATACCATTTCAGAGGCCGTATCTTGATTTTCAGATAATTCCAAGCCTCATGTTCTCATTTCTATCAATCGTACTGATTCTATTAGTGGTGAAAGCTTCAAAACTGCGAAAACTGAACAAAAACGACAAATCCGGAAGGACAACTCTTCTCGTGACCATCATGACTCTCTCGTTTTTCATCTGCGAAGTGCCGGAAGGGGTCGCAACCTGCGCTTTTGGTTTTCTGGATTCCCGCCGTCATCCGGGTCTCAAGTAGTCTCTCTTACTCGAGGACTTTAGAAGGTCATCAGTTTTGCAGAACGGTCATAGAGAGAATAGTGCAGATCAGTTCGATGGTCTTCACTCTCAACACCTCGGTCCACGTTTTGATCTGCTTCTCTTTATCGTCCCATTATCGGGAGACCGTCAAGAAGATGTTAAAACTGGGCAACTTCTGCGCTTCTTTGAAATCGGCAAACATCGTGATAGTTGTTTGAATTGAATTCGTTCATTTCTCAACGTCAACAAATACGCTCTATTGATAATTTGGGCCAAATGAATATGTAGAACTTGAATTTCAACGACGCTCCGTTTGTACAATCGCTTACTGTTTAGCCCGATGAGTCAGTAAAGTACGGTTGAACTTGTTTTGATCGGGTGTGCGATAGAGCGTATTTGCTGACCTTACACTTTTACACCCCTTTGTGGTGTCTAACCAAAATAATTAATTGTAACGAAGTTTTTCAATTTTGAGATTTTCAGCGTACTAGATTCTGTTTTTCTCGTTTTTTTCTCATTTGTGTTCGTGCTCCACTCCCTTTTTCTTCGTTTCAACGTGACCCGGAAATGGGAGATTATAGTGACGACTACTATTCTGAACTTGACTCCGATTACATTGTACCGTTGTTCCTCGGCTACTCGAATGACACACAAGCAGTGCTTCTGGGTGTTCATCACTTTCTTGAAGAATTCAGCTCAACCTTGTACTACACTGAGCCCTATTTCGCAATTCTCGGAACCGTCCTCAACGTCTTCCATATCGCAGTGCTCATCAGAATGTTGACGTCGTCCACCAACGTGATTCTTCTCGGAATCGCGATCACCGATCTTTGCAGCGTTTTGACTATCGACTTTCGATACCTCAAAAACATTTATGATCGTAGGGATTGGTATGGGATCTTCTAGAAAATCAATTTGTTAGTAATTTAAGTTTCAGTCCAGTTCCAGACCCCTATTGGTTCACTGTAATTGATTTCATTTCGCAAAGTGTTCAAAGCGGAATGCGATTGGCCTCTTCTTGGATGGCCATCTCGATTTCGCTCATCCGAGTTTTGGTCCTTCTGAACGTCTCCAATTCGAGATGCGATCGATTTTCCACGGTGAGATTCGGGAATCTCGTCCTCTCCTTCGTACTGGCAATCAGTGCAGTTCTCTCGACGCTCTTCTGGTTACAATACAATGTTGTCGTTGTCGACGGCGTTGTTTTCGAGCCAGACGCCTCGTGCGTCTATTCGGAGCACGAATCCTTTGTTGTTTACACTCTTGTGGAAGCTGAAATATTTTCCGAAGAAGACGGTCTGCTCCGCAAACTTGTGATGTCGTTGAATGCGATAATGGCGCAGGTAATCAATCGAATGTAGGCGTCATTAGAAGAATTGATATTTCCAGATAATTCCAAGCGTCATGTTTCCACTTCTATCCTTCATATTGATTCTGTTAGTGGTGAAAACTTCAAAACTGCGAAAACTGAACAAAAACGACAAATCCGGAAGGACAACTCTTCTCGTGACCATCATGACTCTCTCGTTTTTCATCTGCGAAGTGCCAGAAGGCGTCTCCCTATGTTTACTCGGTTTTCTGGACGTTGAAACTCATTTGGGACTCATGTAGCAAATAGTTCAAATCTATCACAAATTCTCGATTTTCAGGAAGATCATGCAGAGCACGAAGCTCATCTGCGCGATGGTCTTCACTCTGAACACCTCCATACATTTTGTCATCTGCTTCTCTTTATCATCCCACTATCGTCAGACCGTCAAGAAGATGTTCGGTCTGGGAAAGTTACGCTGTCATTCTTCATCGCCTGTCGTCGTCGCGACTGTGATAGTCGTCTGAAATAAAGACTTGGCCGCCGTGCAAAAATGAGACAAGTTATCAAACTGTTTTCGAAGCCACGCCCCCAAAAAAGTCTCTCTGGCTAATGCTAAATATCGATGGGAAATACCGGATGTCTATCTCGATCGATTATCTAGACGCACTGTAGATTGAGCAATTATGCGACCATCTGCCTTGTACATACATCGCTCAATAGATAATCCATCAGATACCGTACCCCATACGCGCCACCTGTCTATCTCGATCGATAATCTAGATGCACTGTAGAATGAGCCCATCTGCCTAGCACCTTAATTTCTAGATAGATAATCTATTAGATAGGAGGACCTACAGTACTGGTCATGAAGAGTGACTTCTGCCCTTTTCTGATCTCATTTTATCTCGAGAACCGGAAGAGCTACCAAATAGTTGTCAACTACAAAGTTGTAGATCACAAAAAGAGCTACAACTTTTTAGTTTACAACTTTTTGATAGCACTTTTGGTTCTCGATATAAAGATGACACCTTTCTGGCCAGTACTGTACAAATGTCAAGAACCGATAGTTTCAAAAAATTCGTCAAATTTCGTTTCTAAAAATCTCACAGAAAATAGATGGAGATCAAAGAAAAAGGAGAAAACCAGCCATAAATCACATACTCTGAGGTTGTTTTTTGTTAATTTTTTTTTTGGTTTTCCATCCGGATAACAAGAGTAGTGGATGTGTAATAGAATTCACGGAGGAAAACTTGTTATCCTCCTCCTCCACCTCCTCCGGTTTCCCCGGAATTTCTCGTTTTCCTGTTTCTGTTCTCCCCTTATTTTTTGGCAAGATGTCTGACATCGATGAGATTTCGGATGGCTACGAGTACAATAGTGCCGATTTATATTTCCCGGGTTATGGTAATCAGACCAGGAGAGCTCTCATTTGGATAATGCAGTCCTTAGAGTAATTTGAATTGTTTATCCTTTCATTGCAGTCACTCGGATTTCAGAAGGACATCTGAAAAAGTGTACAGTCTAGAAGTGTACTTTGCTGCGTTCGGCATCCTCATCAACTCGCTTCATCTGCTTATTCTGACCCGAAAATCGATGATGACGTCATCTGCCAACATCATTTTGATCGGAATTTGTCTAGCCGACCTGGTTACTGTACTGGTTACAGACTATCTATTTCTGGAAGACTACATTCGGAACTTTTCGAAACCATGGTAAATCTCACCTGAATCCCGCTCTGAAACGTGGAAAATGGAGTTTTTGAGCTGGCAGCCGGCGAGCTACGCGGCTTTTCTGTCAAATTGGATACTTCAATCGGTAAAGAACGACTTCCGACGCGGTTCCACGTGGCTCGGAATCATGTTGGCTATGATCAGAGTTATCATTATGAATAACGTCCACAACTCGAAGTGGGAGCTCCCTGGCACCCCTCTACATGTAATTTATTTTTATTTTTTCCCACAGATACGATGTGTTTTCAACGAGGAAATTCGGGAAAATTGTGATTCTCGTGGTATTCTTGATTAGCTCTCTGATGGCCACCGTTCACAATGTTCAGTTCGAGGTTCTCAAAAACTTTGAATGGGTTCCAGGAGCTGAGTAAGATTTGGAGACGATTCCCCAGTTTCAGAAGACAAAACTCCACGTTGCAGATGTGGATTTCCAGCAAACCATAGCGCCGTCTCGTTCGCGTTGTCGGAGCGTGAAATTTTCGGCGAAAACGGAGCGCTTGTGGGAAAAATCTGGTTGTTTACAGATGGGCTGATATCTCAGGTGAGCTGGAAATTTTGTCTGAAAATGAATGTGATCACCGTAAAACCTTTATTAGAACGGCACTCGAAAGTTTTGTCTTTATGCCTCATATCTTGAAAGCTATAAGAGGTGGAAGGAAGTTGTCAACTGTCAAAATGTAGCCAACAAATTGAGAAACATTTGATTAGTTAACAACTTTTTCCTAGCTCTTCTAGTTTTCAGTATATGAGGTCTGACATACGAGGTTTTTCCCATTTCCAGGTCATACCATGCATTCTTTTCCCGATTCTCACTATTTTACTTATTGTCATTTTACGGAGGAATCATCGGAAAGCACCATTGGCCAGGAGGAGAAAGGACAAGTTAGCTGCTCTTATTTTCTACGAAGATTATCATCCAATTGGAGTTCAGAGCCTCCGTGACAACGCGACTTGTGACATTCATGACGATAACATTTCTCGTTTGCGAACTCC